>JACEFZ010027316.1:365000-965000 GCA_014155875.1 Cepaea nemoralis | reverse complement strand
GGGGGACCTACAAACACACGGAGAAGAGAATTGGAGACAGACATGCATAATAAGGGGAGGACATAGAGGGGGACCTACAAACACACGGAGAAGAGAATTGGAGACAGACATGCATAATAAGGGGAGGACATAGAGGGGGACCTACAAACACACGGAGAAGAGAATTGGAGACAGACACGCATAATAAGGGGAGGACATAGAGGGGGACCTACAAACACACGGAGAAGAGAATTGGAGACAGACACGCATAATAAGGGGAGGACATAGAGGGGGACCTACAAACACACGGAGAAGAGAATTGGAGACAGACACGCACAATAAGGGGAGGACATAGAGGGGGACCTACAAACACACAGAGAAGAGAATTGGAGACAGACATGCATAATAAGGGGAGGACATAGAGGGGGACCTACAAACACACAGAGAAGAGAATTGGAGACAGACATGCATAATAAGGGGAGGACATAGAGGGGGACCTACAAACACACGGAGAAGAGAATTGGAGACAGACATGCATAATAAGGGGAGGACATAGAGGGGGACCTACAAACACACGGAGAAGAGAATTGGAGACAGACATGCATAATAAGGGGAGGACATAGAGGGGGACCTACAAACACACGGAGAAGAGAATTGGAGACAGACACGCATAATAAGGGGAGGACATAGAGGGAGCCGCAGGCAACAGTGCAAGATGTAAGGGCTTGGTGTGAGTTAGAGCCCATGCTACACTGGGGGGATACAAACCAGAAGATGAGACAAATAAATGTTACAGGTTATAGGAGAGGAGAGGAATGGAGACTGACATAATCATATGTAGTACTGGCACTGGACTCTTCTGGTGAGGTACACAGTAGTCATCTAAGTTCTAGGGAATTTATTTCTCAAGTCAGACACACAAGATATTATATAAGTTTCACATCAGAAGAGGGACAAATAATGTATGGATAATAAGATAATTACAATCGTTTTTGTCAGTAAAAATATTCAAGCAGCCATCACCCATAATTTATGGTTGTATAACGATACATATTTTCAACAAGAATAATTCAAATACATCATAATTCTGAATGAACTTTCTCATGAGTCTGCAGGTGAACCTCATCAATTTTATCGAAATGCCCGTGCCACTGATTAAATGCCAGCAAGGCCACATTTTTGGCACCTACAACACTCATCTCCATTGCTGCAGCCGCCGACTCAATGGCATTAACATAGTACAAGCGATCATAGAGCATGAATGGTGGCAAATCATTGTTGGGCCGGTATTCAGGGTAGGCTAACCAATCAACCAGTCTCAAGTCTGTGCGACTCTCAAACAAGTCGCTTATTTGTTGCTCGGTTGGAACTTTATTTAAAAATGTTTTCCAAACAGCTTCATCTGTTTCCCTGGCAACCTCTGGTCTAGAGTCAGGATTTACTGGAGACTGTTTACCGATAGAGTTGAAAAATAAATCTGGACTGATGGTGAAAAGATCTGAAGGAAATTCATCCTGGTGACTCAATTTGAAAGTAGTTGAATTAATTCTACCTTGAACAAACATAGCGATTGTTGTGTGGTAATCTTGGATAAAAGGAGTCACAGGGTTAGGGAAGTCCACAAAAGCTATTTGGTTCTTGGTGCCATATACTGGTGTTGCTATGACTACAATATCATACTCGCGGGAGCTGGTGTTATCATCATGGCCTGAATGTGCCTTCTCATATTCAACTTCATATGTGACACTGCCAGTGCCCAGTTCATCTTTCATCAACACAACAGAGGTGACTCTAGCTTCAATCAATGAGGCCTTGGACTGCTTCAGTAATGACACAGCAATCTGCTTGTTGCCATCACGCACAGACCACAGACCTGGCTCTGCTGCCACCAGGGAAACAGCACCTGCAACATACAACAACATCTATCAACACCTAGAATACAAATTTGTCAAGCAAAATAGCTCATGTCAAACAAAACAATATGCCTCGGATATCAGACCAGACAATGTATGCATCAGATATCAGACCACAGACAATGTATGCCTCAGATATCAGACCAGACAATGTATGCCTCAGATATCAGACCAGACAATGTATGCCTCAGATATCAGACCACAGACATGTATGCCTCAGATATCAGACCAGACAATGTATGCCTCGGATATCAGACCACAGACAATGTATGCCTCAGATATCAGACCACAGACAATGTATGCTTCAGATATCACACCAGACAATGTATTCCTCGGATATCAGACCAGACAATGTATGCCTCAGACATCAGACCACAGACAATGTATGCCTCAGATATCAGACCACAGACAATGTATGCCTCAGACATCAGACCACAGACAATGTATAACTCAGATATCAGACCACAGACAATGTATGCCTCAGATATCAGACCAGACAATGTATAACTCAGATATCAGACCACAGACAATGTATGCCTCAGATATCAGGCCACAGGCCCGGGAAGGTTAACCCGGTCAACAAATGCCAGCAGAAGTCGGATGTGTCGGCCTAATGGCGCAAGAACGCAGCTCTGCTGTAAACAGGCACAATGCAATCACATCCGAAAAAATCTCCAGATGAACGCAGAAGAAGAAGAAGAAGAAGAAGAAGAAGACCACAGACAATGTATGCCTCAAATATCAGACCACAGACAATGCATGCTTCAGATATCAGATCAGATTCTATACGCCTTATATATCAAACCCCAGACAATGTATGCCTCAGATATCAGACCACAGACAATGTATGCCTCAGATATCAGACCACAGACAATGTATACCTCAGATATCAGACAATGTATAACTCAGATATCAAACCACAGACAATGTATGCCTCAGATATCAGACCACAGACAATGTATGCCTCAGATATCAGACCACAGACAATGTATGCCTCAGATATCAGACCACAGACAATGTATGCCTCAGATATCAGACCACAGACAATGTATGCCTCAGATATCAGACCACAGACAATGTATGCCTCAGATATCAGACCACAGACAATGTATGCCTCAGATATCAGACCACAGACAATGTATGCCTCAGATATCAGACCACAGACAATGTATGCCTCAGATATCAGACCACAGACAATGTATGCCTCAGATATCAGACAACAACAACAACAACAACAACAACAAAACTTTATTCTGAAAGGGTTAAGAATTGGGCACGCAGGCCCGTCTAACATTCTGTCCTTTTATCACTCTCATACATTATACCATTCACACATCATTCAAGGCTAACTGAAAACAGCAACAATATAAAAGATATGCATTATAAAGGCATGTGGAAAATGAAAAATCAATACTACACGACTCAGTAATAGTAATAACTGGTGTGGCACTTATTAGCTATGTGGAATATACTGGCCTACCAAAAGGGGACTGGCTGTTATACTAGCGTTTTATTATTATTATTATTTCTATTATTAAGGGGGAAGGTAATCCGTACTGAGATAGTGTTCAAATAATTTGCGATTATATTAATACGGATAGGTGATGTCTTTTATTTCATGTGGAAGATTGTTCCACAGCTGAGCTGCAGAGTATGTTAAGCTTGTTTTGTATAAGTCTATCCTAGGCTTTGGAATGTGTAATATATTTAATCGTTTACTGTGTCTAGCATTATATTCAAACAATGGCCAAAGGTAATTTGGGGCATTCCGGTGTAGAATTTTGTGAATTAGTTTGGCCTTATTGAAAAGCAGACGTTTTCGGAGTGGTAGTAACTGAAGGCGTTTATGCAGGCTAGGATTGTCAGTTGAATGTTTGCTATAAATTCAACTCATGGCCCGTTTCTGGAGCGCCACAGATAATGTAGGCCTCAGATATCAGACCACAGACAATGTATGCCTCAGATATCAGACCACAGACAATACATGCATCTGTTATAAGACCACAGACATAATTATAACATTCCAGGTTTCAATTCTAGAGATTTCTCTAGGTGAAAGAAGATAAGTCAATGATCCAGATTCCCTACAGCTTTTTCTGAATTGAATCATGCCAACATCTTAAAACATACAAGAACACATCAACAGAAATATTAAAATATCGAAACAACTCCAGCATGTAATATACTATGTATAAAAACATAATGTCTGCAATATATATAAACATACCAACAAAACCATGTGCATTTGTTGTTTGTCCATAATTGTTTCTCACAGCAGCCATTGCTAACTCATCAATGAATCGCTGAGACAGGCCTGCATCAAGGAGAACATCTTGTAGGCTGTAACGAGTCATGTTGAGGATACTGTCACCCATAGCTCGCAGCATGTCTTCCAGCGTGGTGAATGCCATTCCCTTGTCCTGGAACTCGTATATCCTGTAACAGGAGATAGTGCAGCAGACAGAGTATCAAACACATGCCAACATTCTTCTCTGCTCCTTGAGAAGAAACATTCAATAATAAACAACCATCTCTAAATATGTATTGATTATTGGACAACAATGGGATGGCTTCCAAACATTGAATGAGTGATTAACAACCATCAGATCAGCTTCAACCATGTCATGATTAATTATAAAGTAAATAGGTAAGCATGGGACCACCTCCAAACATGCAATGACTAATGAGCAACCATGGATCTCCTCCAAACATTCTACAATTAGTGAGCAACCATGGATCTCCTCCAAACATTCTACAATTAATGAGCAACCATGGATCTCCTCCAAACATTCTACAATTAATGAGCAACCATAGATCACCTCCAAACATTCTACAATTAATGAGCAACCATGGATCTCCTCCAAACATTCTACAATTAATGAGCAACCATGGATCTCCTCCAAACATTCTACAATTAATGAGCAACCATAGATCACCTCCAAACATTCAAATATTAATGAGCAACCATGGATATACCCCCCCCCCTCCCCCAAACATTCTACAATTAATGAACAACCATGTATCACCCCCCAAACATACTACAATTAATGAGCAACCATGGATCTACTTCTAAACATTCTACAAATATATATATATATATATATATATATATATATATATATATATATATATATATATATATATATATATATATATATATATATATATATATATATATATATATTATTGAGACATTCCTCTTGTAGCTTGGAGTGTATGTAGAGGTACTGTATACATTGAGACATTCCTCTTGTAGCTTGGAGTGTAGAGGTACTGTATACATTGAGACATTCCTCTTGTAGCTTGGAGTGTATGTAGAGGTACTGTATATATTAAGACATCCCTCTCGCAGCTTGGAGTGTAGAATTACTGTATATATTGAGACATTCCTCTTGTAGCTTGGATTGTATGTAGAGGTACTGTATCTATTGAGACATTCCTCTTGTAGCTTGGAGTGTATGTAGAGGTACTGTATATATTGAGACATTCCTCTTGTAGCTTGGAGTGTAGACATACTGTATATATTGAGACATTCCTCTCATAGCTTGGAGTGTAGACGTACTGTATATATTGAGACATTCCTCTCATAGCTTGGAGTGTAGAGGTATTGTATATATTGAGACATTCCTCTTGTAGCTTGGAGTGTATGTAGAGGTACTGTATATATTGAGACATTCCTCTTGTAGCTTGGAGTGTATGTAGACGTACTGTATATATTGAGACATTCCTCTCATAGCTTGGAGTGTAGAGGTATTGTATATATTGAGACATTCCTCTTGTAGCTTGGAGTGTATGTAGAGGTACTGTATATATTGAGACATTCCTCTTGAAGCTTGGAGTGTATGTAGAAGTACTGTATATATTGAGACATTCCTCTTGTAGCTTGTAGTATAGAGGTACTGTATATATTGAGACATTCCTCTATTAGCTTGGAGTGTATGTAGAGGTACTGTATCTATTGAGACATTCCTCTTGTAGCTTGGAGTGTATGTAGAGGTACTGTATATATTGAGACATTCCTTTTGTAGCTTGGAGTGTAGACGTACTGTATATATTGAGACATTCCTCTCATAGCTTGGAGTGTAGACGTACTGTATATATTGAGACATTCCTCTCATAGCTTGGAGTGTAGAGGTATTGTATATATTGAGACATTCCTCTTGTAGCTTGGAGTGTATGTAGAGGTACTGTATATATTGAGACATTCCTCTTGAAGCTTGGAGTGTATGTAGAAGTACTGTATATATTGAGACATTCCTCTTGTAGCTTGTAGTATAGAGGTACTGTATATATTGAGACATTCCTCTATTAGCATGGAGTGTATTTAGAGGCACTGTATCTATTGAGACATTCCTCTTGTAGCTTGCAGTGTATGTAGAGGTACTGTATATATTGAGACATTCCTCTTGTTGTTTGGAGTGTAGAAGTACTGATGGGAGATGCCTTGAAGAGATAAGAACAATAATCGCCATGGCAAAAGTAACTTTTAGCAAGATGAAAACCATTCTGACCAATAAAAAGATGTCAATTGAAATGAGAAAAAGAGTGTTGAGGGGGTACAGCCTGTTATTTTGTATGGATGTGAAACTTGGACAATGTGCAGTCAAGCTGAAAAACATTTGATGACTACAGAAATGTGGTTTCTGAGGAAAATGCAAAGAGTACCATGGACAGATAGAAAAACCAATGACCAAGTACTACAGGAGACAAATGAAAATCGTAGACTGATTAGAGAAATTAGACAAAGACAGTCAAAATTTTTTGGACATGTTATGAGAAGAAATGGATTGGAGAACTTATTGACAACTGGCAAGATCGAGGGGAACAGACCAAGAGGAAGACCGACAGGAAAATACCTGGATGGCTTGGCCACGTGGCATGGACAAGACAGGAACACTGAGCTGATCCACGACTCTGGTGATCGAGTGAAATGGCGAGTCATGACCGCCCACGCTTTCCGGCATGGCACATGATTGATTGATCTTGAAGTCTGGAGTGTACAGGTACTACTGTATATTGAGACATTCCTTTTTATGCTGCTGTGTACAGGTACTGCTGTATATGTTGCAACATTCCTCTTGTATCTTGGAGTGTAGAGGTACTGTATATATTGAGACCTTCTTGTAGCTTGGAGTGTAGAGGTACTGTATATATTGAGACATTCCTCTCGTAGCTTGGAGTGTAGAAGTACTGTATATATTGAGACATTCCTCTCGTAGCTTGGAGTGTAGAGGTACTGTATATATTGAGACATTCCTCTTGTAGCTTGCAGTGTATGTAGAGGTACTGTACATATTGAGACATTCCTCTCATAGCTTGGAGTGTAGACGTACTGTATATATTGAGACATTCCTCTCATAGCTTGGAGTGTAGAGGTACTGTATATATTGAGACATTCCTCTTGTAGCTTGGAGTGTATGTAGAGGTACTGTATATATTGAGACATTCCTCTTGAAGCTTGGAGTGTATGTAGAAGTACTGTATATATTGAGACATTCCTCTTGTAGCTTGTAGTATAGAGGTACTGTATATATTGAGACATTCCTCTTGTTGTTTGGAGTGTAGAAGTACTGATGGGAGATGCCTTGAAGAGATAAGAACAAGAATCGCCATGGCAAAAGTAACCTTTAGCAAGATGAAAACCATTCTGACCAATAAAAAGATGTCAATTGAAACGAGAAAAAGAGTGTTGAGGGGGTACAGCCTGTTCTTTTGTATGGATGTGAAACTTGGACAATGTGCAGTCAAGCTGAAAAACATTTGATGACTACAGAAATGTAAAGAGTACCATGGACAGATAGAAAAACCAATGACCAAGTACTACAGGAGACAAATGAAAATCGTAGACTGATTAGAGAAATTAGACGAAGACAGTCAAAATTTTTTGGACATGTTATGAGAAGAAATGGATTGGAGAACTTATTGACAACTGGCAAGATCGAGGGGAACAGACCAAGAGGAAGACCGACAGGAAAATACCTGGATGGCTTGGCCACGTGGCATGGACAAGACAGGAACACTGAGCTGATCCACGACTCTGCTGATCGAGTGAAATGGCGAGTCATGACCGCCCACGCTTTCCGGCATGGCACATGATTGATTGATCTTGAAGTCTGGAGTGTACAGGTACTACTGTATATTGAGACATTCCTTTTTATGCTGCTGTGTACAGGTACTGTATATGTTGCGACATTCCTCTTGTAGTCTGGAGTGTATGTAGAGGTATTGTATATATTGAGACATTTCTCTTGTAGCTTGGAGTGTACATAGAGGTACTGTATATATTGAGACATTAATACTGTAGTCTGGAATCTAGAGGTACTATATAAGATCTTGTTATTTTATCAAAATTGCACACACACTGTTTTGATGTTTTTTCTGTATGCCCAGACCAGTGATTCTCCTGGGACTAAACCAGACACACATGGCAACAACTGAATTGAATACTGCACAAACACAAGTGCACAGTGACATTCTACAAACACGTACATGATGATACTCCACTATAAAGATGTACAGTGGCACTACAAACACATGTGACACAACCTTTCACTATAAGAACAAGTCAGTGCAAACATGAAGCAACAAACCTGTCAAACTTGCTCATCAGTGAGTTTTTAATCCACTCTCGCAGAGTGCAGAGATCAAATCCATACCGCCACAGCAGTTTTGCTAAACTCACCACCTGCCAATGACTTGTCTCAAAGACCATTCCAGAATGACCATAGAGTCCAATAAATGAGGCAGAATGAGACAATCGGTCATCAGCTAGAAAAATAAGATCATCTGTGAATCCAAGAGATGGTCATCAGAGGTCAACATAACATTATTTGGAAGTCCAAGAGACAGTATGGCAGCCAGTCATCAGATGTCATACAAGAATGTTTTTAAGTCCACAATACAGCCGGTCATCAGAATGACAGAGCTCTATATTAACTTCATATGTTCGACAATGACTGTGGTAGCTTTACTCTATAGCACAGGACAGGCAATATCTGAGTCTGGGGGTGACCAATGTAAATTAGTCATCAGTCATTAGTCGCGGTTCCAACTTCACGGCAACTGGTTGCCCCATTATGCTCTGTTCCTGTGCCAGTGAAAATCACACAAAATGCTCCTCACTGCCCTATGTGAACAATGGAATAGACAGGAGTCTCAACAAGCCAACAGCCCACACATAATATCACAGTCAGAATGCTAACACAAAAGTTGGTTCATGAGTGCATTTTTTTTTTTCGAGACTCCTGCGGTCGTCGCTGGAGCTATGGTGTTCATGCTTTGTGCAATGCTTTCAGAGGGCTGCCCTGTGGAAAGGGACCAAGCCATATGGGATAAAACCAGGGGCAATGAAGTAAATCCTCTCGACTTTTAATTGTGTTAGGCTGCTGGTTTTCTGGTGATTGCCGCTTCCATCGATGATGAACTGTATTTTCCGTGGACCCATGAAAATGTGATGAGTTTATGGTAAGATTGGTTGTCTGGTTCATTTGTCTATGCATAAATGTATGATCACGTTTTTAGTATCAATGTAAGATATTTAATAACAGTTACTTAGAGTAACATTATTCACTTATTACTGTAACATAAATCGCTGTAAGTAGTAGTAGTAGTAGCAGGCCTCTTTCAGTCCTTTCAGTGTTGTGCCGCTGGGGAGGTACTTGACAGTACCGCTGGTGACTGTATAGTCTAATGTGAGAGTCACAATCTCTGTCACAGTTTCTGCAGCTGTAAGACGAGGCAGGTCCCCCAGTAAGTGACTGCATTTTATGCCTGTGCCACCTATCCTCTGTTTGTTGGATCAAATTGCGCTCTAAGAGCATCAGTCCGTTTCGTACATCTCTTCTCCAGGAACATCTGTCTGTTGCAACTCTTTCCCACGTGTCCGGATCTATGCCAAGGGTTTTCATATCTTGTTTACACACATCCCTATATCACATTTGGGGTCTTCTGGTTGGCCTCTTCCCTGTGGCTAGTTCTCTGTATAGATCTTTGGGAATACGTTCATGCTCCATTCGAGATACATGGCCCAGCCACCGGAGGCATCTCTGCCTGAGGAGGAAGTGCACTGTCATAATATCCACTCTTTCAAGTACGTGTTTGTTTGTTATGTGGTGTTTTCATGATATGCCCAGGATACGTCTCAGACATCTCATATGGAAAGAATTCAACTTTCTTTCCTGTCATGAGTACAAGGTCCAGGATTCAGACCCATATAGTGGTGTGCTAACAACACAAGCTTTATATGCTTGAACTTGTGTATGCTCTGTTAGTCTGTTATTCTCCCAAACTCTTGTTAGTTATCCTGGAAAGTGTTGTGGCTGCCTTTTCAATGGGTCTGTCGATTTCTGTCTCTAATGAAAGATTTAACAACTTAACAATCCGAGACCGAGTAAGAAATGCTATTATCAGACAGACTGTGGGATCAACACCTTGTGCCACATTTATTGAAAGACAGAAGATCAAGTGGTTTGGCTATGTCGTTAGAATGCAACATTAGCAACTACCATCACTGGCCTTACATCAGAGATCATCTGCGACGAGACCACGAGGACGTCCAAGAAGAAAATGGATTGATGACATCAGAGACATTGTACAACCACACGGAATGACACTATCCAGTGCTGCCCACCAGGCGCTGGAACACAAATTATTCCTCCCCACGACGCTTTACGGCAGAAGTGGAAGATGATGATGATGATGATGATGAATGAAAGATTATCTGATATTGTCAACCCCAAATATGCAAACTCATGGACATGGACAACCTTCAATTCATAATTAGAAATTTTGATTGATGGAGGCTCACCAGCATCTTGTTCCATCACCTGTGTTTTATTTAGGCTGATGGTGAGCCCAAAGTCTTTGCAGGCAGCTGCAAAATTATCTATGAGCCTTTGGAGATCTTCTGCTGCATGAGTAGTCAGTGCTGCATCGTCTGCAAAAAGTAATTCTCTTATGCATCTTGATCTTATTTTGGTCTTTGCTTTGAGTCTTGATGGATTAAAAAGTTTGCCATCAGATCTTGTATGGAGGTATGTGCCTTCAGTGGCAGTCCCAAATGCTGCCTTAAGAGAACGACAAAGAAGATACAAAATACCAAAAAGTGTAGGAGCAAGCACACAGCGCTGCTTCATTCCACTGCTGATGCTGAATGACTGGGATGTTGAACCATCGAATAAAATGGTCCCCTGCATATTTTCGTGAAATGATATCACAAGACTTAGCAGAGTGGGTGGACATCCTATCTTCTCAAGGATCTTAAAAAGGCTGTTTCTGCTCATGAGGTCAAATTCCTTTGTGAGGTCGATACTGGCAATATATAATGGCACTTCTCTGCACTTCTCTTGAAGCTGCCTGACAGAAAATCACATCGATGGTGGACCTGTTGGGTCTACATCCACACTTTGATTCGGGGTAGATTCTTTCAGCAAGAATGTGTCTCTTCAGGGCACAAGCCTGGGCAATGGCTATAAGACAGACACAATATGTGGGACAGCTAAAATAATTCAATAAGCCGCTATCACAGACAAAGTGAAAGATTAAGGACACAATAAAAAAGAGGATAAAATAGATCTAAGTGGAAGAGCTAAGACAGACAGTATATGAAGGAGCTAAGGACAAATTTGTAAATAGAGTAGGAGAGCTATGATGGACATAATAAGTGGCAGATTACAAATGAATTGAAAAATTGGAGGACTAATATGAAGAGATGAAGCAAGAAATCAAAATCTTACTTTTATTAAATTGACTGGCAAACTCGACCATGTATCTGTTCTGTTTATGAATGATGCTGGCACCAGCCTCATACTCTTGCCCATTGATGTTTATAAGAGCTGCCCGTCCTCCAATCCTACTTGCTTCAAACACATCAATGTGGGTCATCTCACCAAACAACTGTCGGAGGAAATATGCAGAAGATGCTCCACTTAGCCCTGCTCCAATAACAGCTGTCGGAATGATTAAATTACATGGAAATTACATTTGCTAACACTGTAGTGAATTAATGTACCTATGTTTGATTGTCAAAAAGCTAGTGCACTTACATATCAACTATAATCCTTACTGAAACATCCAAATATACCCATGCCTGCAAAACAACAGATAATAAACAGCATATTCACACCAACCCTTTGCTACCAATCTCAGACCTGGACTTTATCCAAGTTACACCTTTGCAAAATCAACACTGCAAAATGAGATGCCTGAGGAGAGCTGCCAACTTAATAATCCGAGACCGAGTAAGAAATGCTATTATCAGACAGACTGTGGGATCAACACCTTGTGCCACATTTATTGAAAGACAGAAGATCAAGTGATTTGGCCATGTCGTTAGAATGCAACACCAGCAACTACCATCACTGGCCTTCCATCAAAGATCATCTGTGACGAGACAACGAGGACGTCCAAGAAGAAAATGGATTGACGACATCAAAGACATTGTACAACCACACTGAATGACACTATCCAGTGCCGCCCACCGGGTGCTGGAACGCAAATTATTCCTCCCTACGACACTTGACGGCAGACGTGGAAGATGATGATAATGATGATGATATTTGATCTATGACAATGTTATGTAACACAGTAGTGGACTAATGTACCAATGTTTCATTTATGAGGATGTCTGACAACAGAGTAGTGAACTGATGTACCGATGCTTGATTTATGACAATGTTAGGTAACACAGTAGTGGACTAATGTACCAATGTTTCATTTATGAGGATGTCTGACAACAGAGTAGTGAACTGATGTACCGATGCTTGATTTATGACAATGTTAGGTAACACAGTAGTGGACTAATGTACCGATGTTTCATTTATGAGGATGTCTGACAACAGAGTAGTGAACTGATGTACCGATGCTTGATTTATGACAATGTTAGGTAACACAGTAGTGGACTAATGTACCGATGTTTCATTTATGAGGATGTCTGACAACAGAGTAGTGAACTGATGTGCCGATGCTTGATTTATGACAATGTTAGGTAACACAGTAGTGAGCTAATGTACCAATGTTTGATCTATGACAATGTTTGGTAACACAGTAGTGAGCTAATGTACCAATGTTTGATCTATGACAATGTTTGGTAACACAGTAGTGAACTAATGTACCAATGTTTGATATATGACAATGTTTGGTAACACAGTAGTGAACTAATGTACCAATGTTTGATATATGACAATGTTTGGTAACACAGTAGTGAACTAATGTACCAATGTTTGATATATGACAATGTTTGGTAACATTAGTGGACTAATGTACCTATGTTTGATCTATGACAATGTTTGGTAACACAGTAGTGAACTAATGTACCAATGTTTGATATATGACAATGTTTGGTAACACAGTAGTGAACTAATGTACCAATGTTTGATATATGACAATGTTTGGTAACACAGTAGTGAACTAATGTACCAATGTTTGATATATGACAATGTTTGGTAACACAGTAGTGAACTAATGTACCAATGTTTGATATATGACAATGTTTGGTAACACAGTAGTGAACTAATGTACCAATGTTTGATATATGACAATGTTTGGTAACACAGTAGTGAACTAATGTACCAATGTTTGATATATGACAATGTTTGGTAACACAGTAGTGAACTAATGTACCAATGTTTTGATATATGACAATGTTTGGTAACACAGTAGTGAACTAATGTACCAATGTTTGATATATGACAATGTTTGGTAACACAGTAGTGAACTAATGTACCAATGTTTGATATATGACAATGTTTGGTAACACAGTAGTGAACTAATGTACCAATGTTTGATATATGACAATGTTTGGTAACACAGTAGTGAACTAATGTACCAATGTTTGATATATGACAATGTTTGGTAACACAGTAGTGAACTAATGTACCAATGTTTGATATATGACAATGTTTGGTAACACAGTAGTGAACTAATGTACCAATGTTTGATATATGACAATGTTTGGTAACACAGTAGTGAACTAATGTACCAATGTTTGATATATGACAATGTTTGGTAACACAGTAGTGAACTAATGTACCAATGTTTGATATATGACAATGTTTGGTAACACAGTAGTGAACTAATGTACCAATGTTTGATATATGACAATGTTTGGTAACACAGTAGTGAACTAATGTACCAATGTTTGATATATGACAATGTTTGGTAACACAGTAGTGAACTAATGTACCAATGTTTGATATATGACAATGTTTGGTAACACAGTAGTGGACTAATGTACCTATGTTTGATCTATGACAATGTTTGGTAACACAGTAGTGAACTAATGTACCAATGTTTGATATATGACAATGTTTGGTAACACAGTAGTGAACTAATGTACCAATGTTTGATATATGACAATGTTTGGTAACACAGTAGTGAACTAATGTACCAATGTTTGATATATGACAATGTTTGGTAACACAGTAGTGAACTAATGTACCTATGTTTGATCTATGAGAATGTTTGGTAACACAGTAGTGAACTAATGTACCAATGTTTGATATATGACAATGTTTGGTAACACAGTAGTGAACTAATGTACCAATGTTTGATATATGACAATGTTTGGTAACACAGTAGTGAACTAATGTACCAATGTTTGATATATGACAATGTTTGGTAACACAGTAGTGAACTAATGTACCAATGTTTGATATATGACAATGTTTGGTAACACAGTAGTGAACTAATGTACCAATGTTTGATATATGACAATGTTTGGTAACACAGTAGTGAACTAATGTACCAATGTTTGATATATGACAATGTTTGGTAACACAGTAGTGAACTAATGTACCTATGTTTGGTCTATGACTCTGGCAAAACGGTTGTGGACTAATGTACGAGGATAAGTTAATAAGTAAGTCACAAATGGCAGTAGAAAAATAACTACACATGATAACAACTTGAAACCAGTTTATTTTTATACATACAAAGTCCCTTTATTTCTCAACATAATTTCCACCAACATTGATGCACTTATCCCATCATTTTATCAGTCCTCCCAAACCAATATTTGATCTATGACAATGTTTGGTAATACGGTAGTGAGCGAATGTACCAATATTTGATCTATGACAATGTTTGGTAGCACAGTAGTGAACTAATGTATCTATGTTGATCTATGACAATGTTTGGTAGCACTGTAGTGAACTAATGTATCTATGCTTGATCTATGACAATGTTTGGTAACACAGTAGTGAGCTAATGTACCACTATTTGATCTATGACAATGTTTGGTAACACAGTAGTAAACTAATGTACCAATATTTGATCTATGACAATGTTTGGTAACACAGTAGTGAGCTAATGTACCAATATTTGATCTATGAGAATGTTTGGTAACACGGTAGTGAACTAATGTACCAATATTTGATCTATGACAATGTTTGGTAACACAGTAGTGAGCTAATGTACCAATATTTGATCTATGAGAATGTTTAGTAACACAGTAGTGAGCTAATGTACCAATATTTGATCTATGAGAATGTTTAGTAACACAGTAGTGAGCTAATGTACCAATATTTGATCTATGAGAATGTTTGGTAACACAGTAGTGAGCTAATGTACCAATATTTGATCTATGAGAATGTTTAGTAACACAGTAGTGAGCTAATGTACCAATATTTGATCTATGAGAATGTTTAGTAACACAGTAGTGAGCTAATGTACCAATATTTGATATATGAGAATGTTTAGTAACACAGTAGTGAGCTAATGTACCAATATTTGATCTATGAGAATGTTTGGTAGCACAGTAGTGAACTAATGTATCTATGTTGATCTATGACAATGTTTGGTAACACAGTAGTGAGCTAATGTACCACTATTTGATCTATGACAATGTTTGGTAACACAGTAGTAAACTAATGTACCAATATTTGATCTATGACAATGTTTGGTAACACGGTAGTGAACTAATGTACCAATATTTGATCTATGACAATGTTTGGTAACACAGTAGTGAGCTAATGTACCAATATTTGATCTATGAGAATGTTTAGTAACACAGTAGTGAGCTAATGTACCAATATTTGATCTATGAGAATGTTTAGTAACACAGTAGTGAGCTAATGTACCAATATTTGATCTATGACAATGTTTGGTAACACAGTAGTGAACTAATGTACCTATGTTGATCTATGAGAATGTTTGGTAGCACAGTAGTGAACTAATGTATCTATGTTTGATATATGACAATGTTTGGTAACGCAGTAGTGAACTAATGTACCAATGTTTCTTCTTCTTCTTTTCATTCATCCGGAGTGTTTTTTCAGATGTGATTGCGGTGTGTCTGTTATGCGCCCTTGGGCCGAAACCCGTAGGCCAACACATCGACTTTAGCGTGCTTTTTTGACCAGGTAGCATTCCTGGGAGACTCTCACTTTTGTGGTGCCATCTGCAACCATGCTGGCCAAGGTTGAACGGTCGAAGACAACGGTCATCCCTCAAAGGAAGGCAGGGACAGTCCATAGCATTTTCCGCCATCCAAGGTTGCTTCCATAGTTGCAGGGCCGACACATAACGCTCTGGATCTGGGCACACCGAGGGAGATCATCACGTCCTGCTCATGGCTGCTTTAAATCCTCACTTCAATATATTGGTCACTTCGTTTCCCCGGGTCATTCCCGCACAAACCAGACAGGTTTGCAGACGGCATCCACTCAGCGAGTTTTCGGACATGTGCTTGTCGTTGCGCCCATCAGAGCTTTTCCAGGCACAACAGACATTCGGAAAACTACCCAGTCAGAGCTGTTCCGAACAAGAGCGGCATTCGGAAACTAGGTAGTCAGAGCTGTTCCTAGCACGAGAGACATTCGGACGAGACATTTCACTCGGACGTAATTGCGTAGTGTCAATGTTTAGTTTGCCACCCGTAGGACGACACTTCCGACTTCAGCGGGCATTTTTTAATGAGGTTAGCCTTCCTCTGGTTTCGAGGCACGTTGGTCTGTTGTGATGTCGCTAACATCTCAGCTGGTCAAGATAGAACGATGAACGACATCGTGGTCGGCCCTCAAGGGAAGGCAGGGGCAGACCATGAGCATTCCCTCGCTATCCAAGGAGGCTTCCATAATTGCAGAGCCGGCACATATTGCTCTGTGACTGGGCTCACCCGAGGAGTTGCCACGTCCTGCTCATGGCTCACTTCCATGTGTTGGGCAACACGTTTGCCTCTGATCGCTCAAGCACACACCAGGGACGGTCAGAATGCGAGCGACACCCACTCGGTAAGCTTTTGCTTTTTGACTTCGGACCACGCAATAGGTTCGCTTGCCGTGCGTTCCATTTTGCGTCATTGAGACGTTCTTCCACTTTTGTCTACACTCTCTATGAGTTAGATACACAGTTTTCGCAGCCATTTTCTTCGGCTGGGGCACTTTGTTGACTTTTTGTACTCGCTCACGAGGTAGGCTACTTGTGCTGCCGGCTCAGCACCTTACCTTCGTGCAGCAGACAAGCATATGACTACTGGCAGGATCAACCAGATATCTATCGGACAGACGGACGATTCACGCACACGCAAGCCAAGAGTAGCATCGCTAAAGCGCGCCCTCCCGGTACAAGGTGATACATGCAAAACCACTGGACGCCTACCGACGAGCTTTCAAGCCGAAAAGGACTAACCGAAAAAAAAGCTATACCAGCTTACTGACTGCAGGCCCACTACTCATCGAGAGAGAGTGGGCGCTTATCGAGACTTTGTCGAACGGTCGTACAAATTTTGCTCTTTTGCCCGCTCAAACCACGACCCTGGCTGCACGATGCGGTTACATTCTTGAAACGCCTGCCTCGCTAACTCACGTTGGCTGGGAAGATCCCATTTTGGTGCACCTCACACAGCCATCCGAGACAACGAACGCTAGACGCGGAACTGATCTAGCGAACCAGACCAGCCCCACGTACCAATGTTTGATATATGACAATGTTTGGTAACACAGTAGTGAACTAATGTACCAATGTTTGATATATGACAATGTTTGGTAACACAGTAGTGAACTAATGTACCTATGTTTGGTCTATGACTCTGACAACACAGTTGTGGACTAATGTACGAGGATAAGTTAATAAGTAAGTCACAAATGGCTGTAGAAAAATTACTACACATGATAACAACTTGAAACCAGTTTATTTTTATACATACAAAGTCCCTTTATTTCTCAACATAATTTCCACCAACACTGATGCACTTATCCCATCGTTTTATCAGTCCTCCCAAACCGGCTGCATAGAACTGCGTACTTTGTTTTAATTTACCAGCCATCCCACAGAACTGTGTGACTTACTTATTGACTCGCCCTCGTAACTTTTTCTACCCAACTATGCACCACTTTATGGGACAAACATTTGTCAGCATAAACACTGACAACCCACCTTGGCGGGAGACATTTCACAAATGACGCTGAAGTTGAATGTGACGTGAAAACATGGTTTAGAAAACAGATCACGCAGTTCTATGCAGCTAGTTTGGGAGGACTGATAAAAAGATGGGATAAGTGCATCAATGTTGGTGGAAATTATGTTGAGAAATACAAGGACAATGTATGTAAGAAAAAATTTACATACTGGATCCATGCATTTCAACAGTCCTGACCACCGTGGCGTGGCCGACATACAGGTCATGGCCATCAAATCATGTGCATCCCACGAACGGGATCGTAAGACACTGGAACACTGTCTCATCTTCCAGTTGGGCACACTCTCCCCTCACGGCCTCAATATCCAACACAGCTTCATTTAACTTCCTAACCCTACCCCCTCCCACCCCCTAGCTTACAGTCCACCATCTAGGTACGTGCAGGTCCTTTATAGGACGTCGCAGTCAACTTTCTTGGCAGGTTTGCCTTCGTTGTCTTGCTATTGTTTTCTGAACGACCGCGACTCATGCCCCTCTGTGAGGACCAACACAATGTAATCTTCTGCAGCTGTGTTTTGAGCACTTAACGAGATTGCTAATTGTGAACTGCATCCGCGACATCTTTGCCGGTCCTAATTTTCACTTTTCCTCGCACATGGGCGCTTCTCCACCCCCACTCCACTCCTGCTTGACCTTTGACCCGTGTACCATACATCCAGTCTATTAATCCACTCACAGCCCTTCGCGTGTCAGGCTTTCCAAGCAAGGGATTCAGATAAGTACCTTTAATTAGTTTAATATTGTCATAGTGTGTTTCATGTAGGTTTGTATTTGTTTGTTCTGTGCTGACGAAGGCTTTGGCCGCAATGTTTAATTTGTCTCTTGTAGTCGTGTTTTAGTAAAGCTCACAATCTACTTCTCGTTTTTTGGGTGATTCATTCATTGCCTTTTTAAGCTTTACTGCAGTTCCCCTCATTCTTGTTTACACTTTATAATTATAAACATGGAGAATCACTCAATCAATTACTAATAAACTACAAACATTCATTAATTGGTTGGTGCCCGTACAAAATAGAATGACTAAAATGATAAAACAGAATGACTAATGTGGAGCTTATGAAAAGAACTAAACAAATTCTAGTGAATCAAGAGTGAGGAACAGATGTTGCCACTGTAAGAAAACCTGTTAATAGTCCCTCTCTCATCTCATCATGTTCCTCTTGTACCTTGCGGTGTCGAGGTGAAGTAAAAACAGGAGAGTGCCCGCTTATGGGCTTTATGTATCAATATTCCCACGGACTCTGCTATTCCCTCTGTCCATCGTTTTCGTGGTCGACCTCTTCCTCTGCTTCCATCGGACTGTACATCATTGCTCATTGTGGTATACTGTTAGTGGGTAACCTACTTGCATGGCCAAACCATTTGACTTGCTGCCTTCTAATAAAATCTAGTGCTGCTTCTTCTTCTTCTCCTGGAGTGTTTTTCAGACGTAATTGTGGTGTGTTGCGTTATGTACCCTTGGGCCAAACCCCTTAGGCTAACACATCCGACTTTAGTGGGCCATTTTTATCAGGTTAGCCATCCTGGGGGAGTCTCACTGTTGTGGTGCCATCCACATCCCAGCTAGTCAAGTTAGAACGGTCGAAGACTTCACGGTCAGCCCTCAAGGGAAGGCAGGGGCAGTCCATGGGCATTTACCGCCATCCAAGGAGGCTTCCATAATTGCAGAGCCGATACATAGAGCTGGGCTCACCCAAGGAATCGCCACGTCCTGCACATGGTTGATTTAATTGCTCACTTCCATGTATTGGGCATTTCGTTCACCACAAGCTGCTCCCCGCACATACCAGGAACAGTCAGTCTGCAGACAACATCCACTTAGCGACCTTTTGGTTTGGGCGTGTGCTGGATGCTGTGCCCGGAAGACAAGAGTCAGAGCTGGTTCGGGCATAACGGGACATTTCAATCAGACGTTTGTGCGTTGTGCCAATTTATTTCCAACCTTTAGGCCGGCACATCCGACTTCTGCACGTGTTTTTTTTTATCAGATTAGCCTTCCTGCGGGTTTCTAGGGACATTCTGTTGTGGTGTCGTCCACATCTCAGCTGGTCAAGGTAGAAGACCACAGACATCATGGTCAACCCTCACGGGAAGGCAGGGGCAGACCATGGGCATTCCCCACCATCCATGGAGACTTCCATAATTGCAGAGCCGGCATATTGCACTCTGGTACTGGACTCACCCAAGGAATCGCCACATCCTGCTCATGGCTGCTTTAATCACTCACTTCCATGTATTGGGTATCTCGTTTGCCACTGGCCGCTCCCCCATGCAAACCAGGTAACGGTCAGTCTGCAGATGACATCCACTCAGCAAGGTTTCTCTTCGGACTTCCACGTAATGTATTCGCTAGCCAAGCATTCCATTTCATGTTAATGAGACATTTTTCCACTTGGCACGCTTTTGCTTCGGACTTCCACGTTATGGGTTCACTAGCCAAGCATTCCATTTTGTGGTAATGAGATGACATCCACTCAGCAAGCTTTCACTTCGGACTTCCATGTAATGGATTCGCTAGCCAAGTGTTCCGTTTCGTGTTAATGGGACGTTTTTCCACCTTTGGCTCACTCAATGAGTTTAAATCCATCTAGCCATCATGTGCCATGCCGGTAAGCGTGGGCGGTCATGTTTTGCCATCTCACTCGATCACCAGAGTCGTGGCAGCTCTGTGTTTCTGTCTCGACCATACCACAAGGCCAAGCCATCCAGGTATTTGCTTCTAGGTCTTCCACTTGGTCTTTTCCCTTCAATCTTACCAGTTGTCACCAAGTTCTCCAATTCATTTCTTCTCATAACATGTCCAAAAAACTGATTTCTTCATTTCTAATCTATCTCTTCTTGATACATTGAGTATTCTTCTTAGGAATCTCATTTCTGTTGTGATTTTTCTTTTCTTTTTTATGTCATTGCCCAGGAAGATTGTGTTGTAAAGTGCTTTGTTAGTAAGTATTGATACATGTTTGTTCTTTAGTATAGGTGCCATTTGTCCAATGAGTTGATTTGCCTTATTGCACCTATTTTCGATCTCGTCTTCTGATTTGCCATTTGATGATATTATACTTCCTAGGTACTTGAAACTCTTTACTTGTTTCAGGGGATGTTCATTTAGGTGAATTGTTGTTGTTTTTTCTTCTTAAGTTATAGTCTTTACCTCTGTTTTACTTGTGCTAATTTTCGTGTTATGTCACTGCACATTTCGTTTAGACTATTCATGTGGTCTTGTAATTCAGCTTCTGATTTTGCTATTAGTGCTTGGTCATCCACAAACTGGAGTTCTCTGATGGTGTAATTTGCAGATGGTTCGTCTTCTGTATTCTTGTAATGTGGTGTTCTTGTGGTCTCTGGCTGGTTTCTTTACATATGTTGTCTATATAGGTTATGAAAAAGAGAGGGGACAGGACACAACCTTGTCATACTCCAGATCTTATGGTGAAGGGTTCTGAGTGTCCTCCAGTTGCTCTCGCTATGCATTCACTGTTGTTGTATAAGCTTCTACATAGTTTTGTTAGATGTGCACTCACTCCATATTGTTTAAGGATTTCCCACAACTTGTTTCTATCTACTCTATCAAATGCCTTTTCTTGGTCGACATAGGCTAAGTAGAGTGTTTCATTGAATTCAATTGATTTTTCTATAGGTTGTCTAAGAGGGAAAATGGCATCTGTGCATTCTGTTGTCCGCTAAATCTAAGTTGTGTTTTGCTTAGCTGGGGTTCTATAGTAATTCGTAATCTTTTCTCATGAATTTTGCAAAATATTTTCCCAGTATGACTCAAAAGGGAAATGCCTCTGTATTGTGTGCAGTCTCTTCCGCTGCCTTTGTTTTTCCAAATTGGGATAATTATAGCGTTTCCCCAGTCTCATGGTATCTGTTGTTATACCCAAACATGATTGAATAGTCTATGTAGCCATACTGTTTCTACTTCTCTTGCTGCTTTAATTAGTTCATTTGGTATTTCATCTTGTCCTGGCGATTTGTTCAATGAGGCTAATCTGACGACTTCTATAATTTCTTCTTTCACTATGTTTGGTTCTAGCTCTTCTGTGGCATCTGTGTCAGTTTCCTGAATTCCTGTGACATCTGATGGAATGTTGAGAAGTTGTTCAATGTACTGCTTCGATCTTATTAGGATTTGTTTTTGCTCACTAATTGGTTCTCTATTTTCGCTGTTAATCATTTCAGTTGGGTCAAAGGATTCTCCTCTGGTTCTCATTGCAATTATCTTTTTGTAGAAGTTTCTAGTTGCCTCCTTGTAGCTTTTATTTAGGGTTTCTCCATACTCCTCCAAGTCTTTTTGTTTCTCTCTTTACTATTATATTCAAATGCCTTCTCGCTATTCTATATTCTATGTAATCATGTTCCTGTTTGCTCTTCAACTACGTTTTATATTTTTCCTTTTTGTCTTTTACAGCTTTATTTACCTCTGTGTTCCACCAACTTGTTATTTTCTTTATCTGTGTTTTGCATTTTTTCGTGGTTCCACATGTTATTTTTGCAGTATGTAAAATGCTTGATTTGAACATCTCCCATTCTTCTTCCACTGCCTTTCTTTCTATAGGTAATTTTACAAAGATTTAAGTTAGTTCTGTCTCATAATATTTACTCACTACCTCGTCTTTGAGGATTTTTAAGTTTACTGATTCGCATGGCATGTATTTTCCTGGTCTTTGCTTTCTTCTTCTGTTGGTTCTTATTGTGGCAACAACTGCTATGTGGTCTGTGTTTATACTATCTGTTAATAGTATCAGTGGACAATCATTCCTCTGGAACCCACAGAGAAAAAGACATAGAGAGAGATCTAAAAACACACGGAGAAGAGAATTAAAGACAGGGATAAATCATATGGTTAAGACACAAACTTAGAGAGAGATCTAACAACACATGGACAAGAGAATTAAAAACAGAGATTAATAATGGAGAAGACAGTGAGAAGAGAATTACAGAGATTAATAAAATGGGGAAGACACGGAGAAGAGAATTAAAGACAGAGATTAATCAAATGGAGAAGACACGGAGAAGAGAATTAAAGAAGAGATTAATCAAATGGAGAAGACACGGAGAAGAGAATTAAAGGCAGAGATTAATAAAATGGGGAAGACATGGAGAAGAGAATTAAAGACAAGAGATTAATAAAATGCGGAAGACACGGAGAAGAGAATTACAGACAGAGATGAATCATATTGGGAAGACACGGAGAAGAGAATTAAAGACAGAGATGAATCATATTGGGAAGACACAGGGAAGAGAACTAAATAATTTGGGACCGTCGTTTGGAAGAGTGCAGAAACCCTGTTAGTGCAGTTTAGTAAGGAAAGAGGCACGACCTCGCCGTTTTTGCGACTCTTGAGCACTTATGAAATTGGAATTATATCAAACTAGCTAGATAGATAGTGTTATGATTTGAGTTTAATATGTTGAACATTGAAACCAGTGATGTGATTGATTGTTGAGTTGTGTACAACAATGAACAACAAGGATGACAACACAATGATTCAATGCAGCAATGCCTGCAGCAAAAAACTCAAGTTTATGACTTCAATACAAATAAAGTGAAAATACAAGTATTCAAACCTATCCGAGGCAAGGCGTCGTCATCCTCTGTGCTGGAGACGTTGTGTAGAAGGAGGAGAGAGAGAACGGAAAACAGAGACGGAGACCACATCCTCAGATCAGATAATGCCGCCGTTAGAAGATACTGCCTGTCGTCTGCCACACCAGACGGTCAATGGGTGTTCTTCAAAACTCTGCCCGGCACTTTGGTGGTTTGCTCCACATCTTTGCCTTCTCTTTTTTTATTTGCGTGTATACATTTTACATGGCACATAGATCAATAATGATCTAGCATAATGTGTGTGTAACGAATTATGGCTAATCTACTAGTTTGAAAATGTTTACAGAAATAAGTATGACATTGTTTTCCGTGTTCGGAAATCATATTTTTTAAGCAACCACGTCAACAACGGAGGACAATCGAAGTTTGCAGACGAGAATCTGCTGGGATTTATTATTTTCTCACATCAAGTTTGTCCGTCAACGGTGTACATGTTAAATTATTATCTATAAACTGCAATGTTTGCAGGCGAGAATCTGCTGGGAGATTTGATTTTCTCACATCAAGTTTCTGTCGTGTACATGTTAAATTATCTATATATATAAAAGAGAATCTCCGTCTGTCTGTCTGTCTGTATGTGTTCGTGAACGGTCCTTCCGATTGAGATGAAATTTTCTACATGTCTTCCTCTCATTCCCGTGCTGCCAACTGTCATAGTTTGTTAGTGTAAAAACGGTTATTTACTTAATATTATTTAATATTTCAATTTACATTATAATATATATAAACCAAGGGACATAACTTCTAATAGCATTGCTATATATGTAAAATTGTTGCATATTTCTCAAATAGGTGGACCCTTTCGCTATAGTTATCTACAGGCATAAGCGTTATACTCCTCCACCTAAATCCTCCTCCTCCTCCTCTCTCCTCCCTCTCCCTGCTCCTCCTCCACCCTTCTCCCTCCTCCTCCTCCCTCCTCCTCCTCCCTCCTCCTTCCTCCCTCCTCCTTCCTCCCTCCTCCTTCCTCTCCCTGCTCCGTCCTCCTCCCTCCTCCTAATCCTCCTCCTCCTACCTCCTCCCTCCCCCTCCTCCCTCCCCCTCCTCCTCTCTCCTTTTCCCACCTCCTCCCTCCTCCTCCTTCCTCCTCCTCCCTCTACCTACTCCTCCATCTGCCTCCTCCTCTCTCCTCCCCTCCCTCCTCCTCTCTCCTCCTCCCTCCTCCCTCCACCTCCATCCTCCCTCCTCCTCCCTCATCCTAATCCTCCCCCTCCTCCTCCCACCTCCTCCTTCTCCCCCTTCTCATCCCTCCTCCTCCCTCCCCTCCTCTCTCCTTCCTCCTCCTCTCTCCTCATCCCTCCTCCTCCTCTCTCCTCCTCCCTCCTCCTCCATTCACCTCCATCCTCCCTCCTCCTCCCTCTTCCTCCCCTCCCTCCTCCTCCCTCCTCCTCCTCCTCCCTCCTCCCTCCTCCTTCCTCTCCCTCCTCCTCCTCCCTCCTCCCTCCTCCTTCCTCTTCCTCCTCTCTCCTCCTCCTCCCTCCTCATCACTCCTACTCCCTCCTCCTCCTCCCTCTTCCTCCTCCTCCTCCCTCTTCCTCCTCCTCCCTCTCCTCCCTCCTTCTCCCTCCTCCTCCTCCTCTCTCCTCCTCCCTCCTCCTCACTCCTCCTCCCTCCTCCTCTCTCCTCCTCCTCCTCTCTCCTCCTCCTCCTCTCTCCTCCTCTCTCCTCCTCTTCCCTCCTGCTCCTCCCTCCTCCCTCCTCCACCTCCTTCCTCCTCCTTTTGCTTCTTCTGCTGCTGCTGCCGCCGCTCCATTTACCCAAGTTAATTGTTGGGGGGAGATGTAAAGATCTTTCAAGTGCTCTTTCTAATGCTTTTTGTAAGTTATTCTTCGTTTATCTAAGGTTGTTCTAACTGCAACCAATAAATGATTAGACAGACAGATAGTCGGGAACGGGAGCTTATATGACTACTTATATGAATTAAATGAAATGCTCCCCACCAGGGGCTGGGCGAAGTCGGGTCAGACAGACAGACAGATAGACAGACAGACAGACAGACAGATAGTCGGGAACGGGAGCTTATGTGACTACTTATGTGAATTAAATGAGATGCTTCACAGCGGGGACTGGGCAAAGCCGGGCCGGGTCAGACAGACAGACAGACAGACAGTCGGGAACGGGAACTTATATGACTACTTATATGAACTAAATTAGATGCTCCCCATCAGTGACTGGGCGAAGCCGGTCCGGGACAGACAGACAGACAGATCCCCTCCAGGAGCTGGGCGAAGCCGGGCCGGGTCAGCTATTTATCTATAAACTGCAGTATTTGCAGACGAGAATCTCAATCTGCTGGGAGATTTCTGAGATCAGATCAAGTTTAGTGTCCCATCATGATTTTAAATTTGAGTATTTACTCATGAGAGACCACCACAGTAGATAGGCCTTGAAAAACAAAATCTAATGGACTAATGATACCTAAATGATGCCTGTATGTCAGTTCTAAGTGAAGATATTCACATTTTTGTGAAAGTGAAACGAGTTACGATTTCTCATGTTCCTCATACGTTTTTGGAACTCTCCAGTGTGTCCATTACCTCCACCACCAGTCTGTGCGTGCGATATTGTCTCAAACGGTCATATGCAAACTGACTTCAGAAATATGTTCCGTCATGTTAAATGATTTTTAAAAATAGTTCAAGTATACAAATAAATTATTATTAATCTTTAAAATTGTATTCACTATAACTTTAGTAGTTCAAATTGCACGTTTTGAGTAGTCCGATCGATATGCATGGCTGCCATAACCCATGGGTTTCCAATTCACAAAGTCACATCTGCGCAGAAAATATGTTTTTCAACCACAATTCGAGCAAGTTTAGCAGTGAAACTATGCTGATTCAGGAGTGATATTTTAAATGGCAATTAAAATTTACATTAAACAAAGACATCTATTGGATCAACCGATTCCAACACTCGATCATTCCGCTGCTTCTCTGGGGGGGGGGGGGGGGAATGCGCTCTAGAGAAGCTTCCGCAGGTCCATAGAGCACACTTTATTCACAAGCTTTGAGTTTCTCAGTTCTATATAATATTTTAGTTCATAATGTTTAATATTTTTTATTATATCACCTAATAAATTTTTGAAAAAACAAAAACAAAAAACAATTACTCGACAGGGAATAGAATCCCGGTCTCCCGCATGACAGGCAGGATACTTACCACTTTGCTAGCGAGGACACAATGATTGCCCCACAAAGATTAATAATATAGTCAAACATCAGCCGCCATTTAGGGTTTCCAATCCACAAAGGCACTCGTGGTCGTAACATTATTGTAGAAACTGTAAAATTTGGATGCAGAAGTGGAAAATCCATCTACAATTGATGGTTTTCTATTGAAAGCGGCAGAAAAAATTTAATTACAGTTCAGTATGTCCATTTCCAGGAAGAACGAAATACCACAATGTAACGAAATACCACAATGTAATATACAAGTAAATGGGAATATTCTTCTACAAGTGAATAGGTACAATTATCTTGGAACAGTAATAACATCTGATGGGAGATGCCTTGAAGAGATTAGAACAAGAATCGCTATGTCTAAGGTAGCCTTTAGCAAGATGAAAAACATACTGACCAATAAAAAGATGTCAATTGAAACGAGAAAAAGAGTGTTGAGGTGCTACATAGAACCTGTACCCCCTCTACCGTGTGTCCACCTTGTCGAGGTAGAGGGGCTTGTGTGTTCCAATGACCCCAAGAGCTATGCCGACGGTAGCACAGCTACTGGTAGGGTCACCCATGTCGGACAGGTCAAGGGAGAGGGACCAGACCAAGTGACACACAAACCTGCTGCCTTGTAGGTAGACTGGGGACAGTCAAAGGCTAGGGAAAGCACCCCGAACAAATGCTTGTCGAAATCGGATGTACTGAGCCACAGGCTTGACAAAGAAGTGCAACGTAACTTAATTCATGATGTCACAAATTAAAATTAATCGTTATGGTGCTAATCCCGTGAAGTTCCATCAGGCGGTGATAGTGCCGGGCCCCCTGCCTCGAGGGGGTCCACCCATGACTACTGGTGGTCACCTTCCCCTGTGCTGTGGAGTCAAGGCACAGAGGAGTAGGTTAAGAGCTATTGACCAAACACCCCGGACACTCAACATACTACAGTGGAATGCCGAAGGAGTTTATAACAAGAAAGCCTCCCTAACACAGCGTCTTCATAAAGATAGAATAGATGTGGCGTGCATTCAAGAGACACACCTCAACGCCAATTGCACATTTTCAGTCGAGGGATATCAGGCCACACGTTTCGACCGCGAAGGACACAAAGGAGGAGTTGTAATACTTACACGAAATACAATACCTTGCAGCGAAGTATCTGTGATCTCTGACAACCAAACGGAAATTATAGGTGTTGATATAATGATAAAGGACATGAAAATAAGAATTTACAATCTGTATAGCCCAGCAGATAAGGATCTTCTTCTTCTTCTTCTTCGTTCATCCGGAGTTTTTTTTCGGATGTGATTGCGTTGTGCCTGTTTACAGCAGAGCTGCGTTCTTGCGCCGTTAGGCCGACACATCCGACTTCTGCGGGCATTTGTTGACCGGGTGAACCTTCCCGGGGGTTTCTTGGGACGTTTGATTCTCACTGTTGTGGTGTTATCCCCCATCCCAGCTGGTCCAGATAGAACAGCCAAAGATCCTGGTCAGCCCTCAAGGGAAGGCAGGGGCAGACCATGGGCATTCCCCGCCATCCAAGGAGGCTTCCATACTTGCAGAGCCGATACATAGCGCTCTGGTACTGGGCTCACCCAAGGAATCGTCACGTCCTGCACATGGCTGCTTAGCCTCACTTCCGTATATTGGGCCTTCCGTTCACCATAGGCTGTTCTTCCGGAAACCAGAAGTATGCAGTCTGCAGATGACATCCACACAGTGAGCTTTCGATTCGGACTTTCCACGTAATGGATTTGCTATCCAAGCAATATTCCATTTCATGCCACTAGGACACTTTTCCACCTTTTATGAAGCCCACACAATGGGCTTTTGATTCGCACTTTCCACGTAATGGATTTGCTATCCAAGCAATATTCCATTTCGTGCCACTAGGACACTTTTCCACCTTTTATGAAGCCCACACAGCGAGCTTTCGATTTGGACTTTCCACATAATGGATTTGCTATCCAAGCAATATTCCATTTCATGCCTCTGGGTCTTCATGCACCTTTAAATGTCAACCTGTATGTAGTTAAAGTAAGCTGCGGTCAACTTGAGCTTGTTGATATCTCCATAGAGCTTGTCCTCAAATGAAGCAGGTGTGGGCCAAAATATCTTTCTCTGTTCTGCATACGTTGGGCAATCCTGCAGCAAATGTTTTGCTGTCATTTTCCCAGTTCTACAATTACATTCATCAGTATCTCCTATCTTTAGTTTATTGAACAAGTGGTATTTCAGCCTGTTATGTCCTGTGCGGAGTCTGAAGATTGCTACTTGTTCTCTTCGGTCAAGTTTGTAATATGCATCATCCTTCTGATGGCCTGGATGCTCAGATTCCCATTTGGTTCTATAAGTGCTTTTTATCAACCTCTTTGCCTCATTATAGGTTATGTCTATGTCAGGCTGTGGTAGTCGTCCGCCCTCTTTTGCCAGTCTGTCAGCCTCTTCGTTTCCAGGTATACTGCAATGTGATGGGATCCACTGTATTACAACTTTTTTGGATTTCTGGCATAGACCATGGAGTGCTGCTCTTAGGTCAGTTAGTTCTGTGCTGTTATTGCTCTTGAGTATTGAGACAGCTGACTTTGCATCTGTGAAGATAGCTATTTGCTTCTCTTTATTTTCCTCCATCAGGAGCATTTCTGCTGCAGTTTTCAAAGCCTCTACCTCCGCTTTGAAGTTACTTGAAAATTTTCCAGTTGCCATTGAATGTGTTTTTTTCACTCCATTTTTTAAATTTAGGAGAATTCCTCCTCCTCCATTCTCTATTGAATTTTTGGCTGATCCATCTGTATATGCATGGGTCCAATTCCTGCTTGGGTAATGTTCTTTTATGTAGTTTAGGGTTATTTCTCTTCTTTCGGTTTCATGCTGAGTGTTCTTTTTCTCAATACCAGGAATGTTTTCTATCATCTCAGGCAGTTGCTGCTGTCTCCAAGCTGGGAAGTTGTGTGCATTGTGTATGGGCTTGACTGTTGATATGTTAAGTATAGGATCTGCCCTAATCCTTCGTTTTGCAGTTTCTACAAAGTTGCTACGCTTCAGTCTTCCCTTTCCAAAACCATTAAATCTGTTGTACATAGGGTGGTCTGTCAATCTTCTAAATTTTTCTGCTTGTTGCTGGGCTCTGCTATCTCTTCTGTCCTGCATTGGTTGTAAACAAGTGATCTTTTCTAGTTCATTAATAGGCGTTGTCTTCAGGCTTCCAGTTATGATTCGCATTCCTTGGTTTTGGACTCTACTTATTTTGTTAAAGTTTGACTTAGCTGCTGTTGCCCAAGCTGCAATGCCATATTCCAGTACTGGCCTCACCCGTCCAGTATATAACTTCTTGAGAACTTTCTCATCTGCTCCCCACGTTGTACCAGCAAGCTTTTTCATGATTGCCATTCTCTGCCTTGCTCTTGTTCGATTTTTCTCAACCTGTGTCTTCCATGTCAGGCGACGATCAAAGGTGACTCCTAGATAGTTTGGATTTTCTTCATGGCGCAATATTTTTCCATTCAATACCAGCTTAGGTTGCTGAGTTTTATTTGAGAGGGAGAACACTGTGCATGTTGTTTTCTCCTCACTTATCTTCACTAGCCATGATTTTGACCAGTCCTCTAGCGCTAATAAGGCTTGCTGTATTCTGCTGTTAGCTGTACTAATATATTCTTCAGATGTCCATATGGCTAGGTCATCTGCAAAGGAGGATGTGTGTACTCTGGCTGGAAAATTTTCTGTGATGTCATTTATATATGCTAGGAATAATGTTGGTGAAAGAACTCCTCCTTGGGGGACACCTTGCTCCAGCAGCATCATTTTGCTTGTTTGTCCTTGTACTTTTGTCCTGGCAGTTCTGTTCTCAAGGTAGTGGCTGATCCATTTATACATTTTTCCACAAACATGCATGTTTTGCAGTTTTACTTTCAGTCCTTCCTTCCATACTTTATCAAATGCTTTTTCTAAATCTATCCAGACTGCTAGTGTGTGCTTTTTCTCTTGGAAGGCATCCTCTGTTTCCTGAGCTATATAGGTTATTTGATCTTCAGTGGATCTGTATTTTCTGAATCCTGCTTGGTGTGGTGTTAAGAGTTTGTTTTCTTCCAGATGCCATGTTAGCCTGCCATTGATAATGCGTTCCATTAATTTTCCTACACAGCTAAGTAGACTGATAGGTCGATAGCCATTTGGTTCTTCCAGGTCTTTCCTTTCTTTGGGACTGGTATTAGTATAGCTTCCTTCCATGCCTGTGGGACTATTCCTCTCTTCCAGCTGTTATTTAGGACTGCTAGTAGTTTCTTCTTTGCCTTGGTGCCTAGTCCTATTAGCATTTCATTTGTGATTCCATCCTTTCCTGGTGATTTCTTCTTTTTTAGGGTATTCATTGCCTGTTCCATTTCTTCCATTGTTAGATTTGCCATCATATATTCTGCTGCTGTCTCTGTATTTCTATGATGTATCTGTTTGTCTTTGATTGCTTTCTTCTGTTCGGTTGTAATATCAATGTGGTTTGCATTTGCATAATGTTCCATTAGTGCATTTGCAGCCTTTTTGCCTGTAAGCAAGGCATTTCCTTGTTTAATTGTTATTTGTTTGTTTCTAGGTCCTTCATTGTTCATGGCTTTCACTAGTTTCCATAGTTTGTTTCCATCCCTGTCAAAATTCAGGTTTTCTGTTTTTTCCCTCCAACAATCTCTTGTTGTTTGATTTACTGTTCTTTTATATTTTGCTGAGATGGCTTTGAGAGAGATGTTTGCTTCAATTGTTTGTTCTCTCTCTGCTGTCTTCCTGGCATCTTCAACTTTGTCCTCCAAACTTTGTAGTTCTTCAGTCCAGTATGGTTTGTAATTTTTCCTCGCTCCTCTTGGAATGGACTCAGTGGCTGCCTGTATTATCGCTCTGTTTAGACTTTCCACCATTTGCTTTATGTTGCCATATCGTGTATTTATGTTTTCACAATATTTGTCTGTTAGTATGGCAAATCTGTCCCAATCTGCTCGTTTGTAATTCCAGCGGGGCAAGGGCTTTTGCTCCTGTGGAACATACTCCATATTCATTTCAAGCTTGATTGGTCTGTGGTCACTACCTGCTAATTGGTCCAGCACATGGCGATCGATTTTGTGGAGGATGTCTCCTGTGCAGAAAGCTAAGTCTGGAGTAGAAGTGGTAAGCCATCTTCTGGAGTAGAAGCTCGGTGTGTCATCCGCTTTGTTGAGTAGATGGAGATTTGAGTCTATTTCCCAGTCCTCCAATTCATCTCCTCTTTTGTCAGTATCTGGGTATCCCCATCTTTCTGAACGGCTATTAAAGTCTCCGACAATAATGCAGTTTGTGTCAGTTATTTTCATGTTTGAGAGTGTAAGGTCCTTATCTGCTGGGCTATACAGATTGTAGATTCTTATTTTCACGTCCTTTATCATTATATCAACACCTATAATTTCCGTTTGGTTGTCAGAGATCACAGATACTTCGCTGCAAGGTATTGTATTTCGTGTAAGTATTAGAACTCCTCCTTTGTGTCCTTCACGGTCGAAACGTGTGGCCTGATATCCTCTGACTGAGAATTTGTGATTGGCGTTGAGGTGTGTCTCTTGAATGCATGCCACATCTATTCTATCTTTATGAAGACGCTGTGTTAGGGAGTCTTTCTTCTTGTAAACTCCTTCGGCATTCCACTGTAGTATGTTGAGTGTCCGGGGTATTTGGTCAATAGCTCTTAACCTACTCCTCTGTGCCTTGACTCCACAGCACAGGGGAAGGTGACCACCAGTAGTCATGGGTGGACCCCCTCGAGGCAGGGGGCCCGGCACTATCACCGCCTGATGGGACTTCACGGGATTAGCACCATATCGATTAATTTTGATTTGTGACATCATGAATTAAGTTACGTTGCACTGCTTTGTCAAGCCTGTGGCTCAGTACATCCGATTTCGACAAGCATTTATTCGGGATGCTTTCCCTAGCCTTTGACTGTCCCCAGTCTACCTACAAGGCAGCAGGTTTCACGTTGCACTGCTTTGTCAAGCCTGTGGCTCAGTACATCCGATTTCGACAAGCATGTATTTGGGGTGCTTTCCCTAGCCTTTGACTGTCCCCAGTCTACCTACAAGGCAGCAGGTTTGTGTGTCTCTTCGTCTGGTCCCTCTCCCTTGACCTGTCCGACATGGGTGGCCCTACCAGTAGCTGTGCTACCGTCGGCATAGCTCTTGGGGTCATTGGGACGCACAAGCCCCTCTACCTCGGCACGGTGGACACACAGCAGAGGGGAGATAAGGATCTTACACTCTCAAACATGAAAATAACTGACACAAATAGCATTGTTGTCGGAGACTTTAATAGCCGTTCAGAAAGATGGGGATACCCAGATACTGACAAAAGAGAAGATGAAGTGGAGGACTGGGAAATAGACTCAAATCTCCAGCTACTCAACAAAGTGGATGACACACCGAGCTTCTACTCCAGAAGATGGATTACCACTTCTACTCCAGACTTAGCTTTCTGCACAGGAGACATCCTCCACAAAATCGATCGCCACGTGCTTGACCAATTAGCAGGTAGTGACCACAGACCAATCAAGCTTGTAATGAATATGGAGTATGTTCCACAGGAGCAAAAGCCTTTGACCCGCTGGAATTACAAACGAGCAGATTGGGACAGATTTGCCATACTAACAGACAAATATTGTGAAAACATAAATACACGATATGGCAACATGAAGCAAATGGTGGAAAGTCTAAACAGAGCAATAATACAGGCGGCCACTGAGTCTATTCCAAGAGGAGCGAGGAAAAATTATAAACCATACTGGACTGAAGAACTACAAATTTTGGAGGACAAAGTTGAAGATGCTAGGAAGACCGTAGAGAGAGAACAAACAACTGAAGCGAACATCTCTCTCAAAGCCATCTCAGCAAAATATAAAAGAACAGTAAATCAAACAACAAGAGATTGTTGGAGGAAAAAAACAGAAAACCTGAATTTTGACAGGGATGGAAACAAACTATGGAAACTAGTGAAAGCCATGAACAATGAAGGACCTAGAAACAAACAAATAACAATTAAACAAGGAAATGCCTTGCTTACAGGAAAAAAGGCTGCAAATGCACTAATGGAACACTATGCCAGTGCAAACCACATTGATATTACAACCGAACAGAAGAAAGCAATCAAAGATAAACAGATACATCATAGAAATACAGAGACAGCAGCAGAATATATGATAACAATGGAAGAAATGGAACAGGCAATGAATACCCTAAAAAAGAAGAAATCACCAGGAAAGGATGGAATCACAAATGAAATGCTAATAGGACTAGGCACTAAGGCAAAAAAGAAACTACAAGCAGTCCTAAATTACAGCTGGAAGAGGGGAATAGTCCCACAGGCATGGAAGGAAGCTATACTAATACCAGTCCCAAAGAAAGGAAAAGACCTGAAAGAACTAAATGGCTATCGACCTATCAGTCTACTTAGCTGTGTAGGAAAATTAATTGAACACATTATCAATGGCAGGCTAACATGGCATCTGGAAGAAAACCAACTCTTAACACCACACCAAGCAGGATTCAGAAAGTACAGATCCACTGAAGATCAAATAACCTATATAGCTCAGGAAATAGAGGATGCCTTCCAAGAGAAAAAGCACACACTAGCGGTCTGGGTAGATTTAGAAAAAGCATTTGATAAAGTATGGAAGGAAGGACTGAAAGTAAAACTGCAAAAAATGCATGTTTGTGGGAAAATGTACAATTGGATCAGCCACTACCTTGAGAACAGAACTGCCAGGACAAAAGTACAAGGACAAACCAGCAAAATGATGCTGTTGGAGCAAGGTGTCCCCCAAGGAGGAGTTCTTTCACCAACATTATTCCTAGCATATATAAACGACATCACAGACAATTTTCCAGCCAGAGTACACACATCATCCTTTGCAGATGACCTAGCCATATGGACATCTGAAGAATATATTAGTACAGCTAACAGCAGAATACAGCAAGCCCTATTAGCGCTAGAGGACTGGTCAAAATCATGGCTAGTGAAGATAAGTGAGGAGAAAACAACATGCACAGTGTTCTCCCTCTCAACTAAAACTCAGCAACCTAAGCTGATATTGAATGGAAAAATATTGCGCCATGAAGAAAATCCAAACTATCTAGGAGTCACATTTGATCGTCGCCTGACATGGAAAACACAGGTTGAGAAAAATCGAACAAGAGCAAGGCAAAGAATGGCAATCATGAAAAAGCTTGCTGATACAACGTGGGGAGCAGATGAGAAAGTTCTCAAGAAGTTATATACTGGACGGGTGAGGCCAGTACTGGAATATGGCATTGCAGCTTGGGCAACAGCAGCTAAGTCAAACTTTAACAAAATAAGTAGAGTCCAAAATCAAGGAATGCGAATCATAACTGGAAGCCTGAAGACAACGCCTATTAATGAATTAGAAAAGATCACTTGTTTACAACCAATGCAGGATAGAAGAGATAGCAGAGCCCAGCAACAAGCTGAAAAATTTAGAAGATTGACAGACCACCCTATGTATAAAAGGTTTAGTGGTTTTGGAAAGGGAAGACTGAAGCGTAGCAACTTTGTAGAAACTGCAAAACGAAAGATTAGGGCAGATCCCATATTTAACATGTCAACAGTCAGACCCATTTACAATGCAGACAAGTTCCCAGCTTGGAGACAGCAGCAACTGCCTGAGATGATAGAAAACATTCATGGTATTGAGAAAAAGAACACTCAGCATGAAACCGAAAGAAGAGAAATAACCCTAAACTACATAAAAGAACATTACCCAAGCAGCAATTGGACCCATGCATATACAGATGGATCAGCCAAAAATTCAGTAGAGAATGGAGGAGGAGGAATTCTCCTAAATTTAAAAAATGGAGTGAAAAAAACAAATTCAGTGGCAACTGGAAAGTTTTCAAGTAACTTCAAAGCGGAGGTAGAGGCTCTGAAAACTGCAGCAGAAATGCTCTTGATGGAGGAAAATAAAGAGAAGCAAATAGCTATCTTCACAGATGCAAAGTCAGCTGTCTCAATACTGAAGAGCAATAACAGCACAGAAATAGCTGACCTAAGAGCAGCACTCCATGGGCTATGCCAGAAATCCAAAAAAGTTGTAATACAGTGGATCCCATCACATTGCAGTATACCTGGAAATGAAGAGGCTGACAGACTGGCAAAAGAGGGCGGACGACTACCACAGCCTGACATAGACATAACCTATAATGAGGCAAAGAGGTTGATAAAAAGTACTTATAGAACCAAATGGGAATCAGAGCATCCTGGCCACCAGAAGGATGATGCATATTACAAACTCGACAGAAGAGAACAAGTAACAATCTTCAGACTCCGCACAGGACATAACAGGCTGAAATACCACTTGTTCAACAAACTAAAGATAGGAGATACAGATGAATTAATTGTGGAACTGGTAAAATGACAGCTAAACATTTGCTGCAAGAGTGCCCAATATATGCAGAACAGAGAAAGATATTTTGGCCCACACCTGCTTCATTCGAGGACAAGCTCTATGGAGATATCAACAAGCTCAAGTCGACTGCAACTTACTTTAACTGTATTCAGGTTGACATTTAAATGTACATGAAGAAGTATTTAGACTGCCACACTTCATACCACAGGCATGTCGGTTACACAAGCCTCCCAGAGGCATGAAATGGAATATTGCTTGGATAGCAAATCCATTACGTGGAAAGTCCGAATCGAAAGCTCACTGTGTGGGCTTCATAAAAGGTGGAAAAAGTGTCCCTGTGGCACAAAATTGAATATTGCTCGGATAGCAAATCCATTACGTGGAAAGTCTGAATCGAAAGCTCACTGTGTGGGCTTCATAAAAGGTGGAAAAAGTGTCCTAGTGGCACAAAATGGAATATTGCTCGGATAGCAAATCCATTACGTGGAAAGTCTGAATCGAAAGCTCACTGTGTGGATGTCATCTGCAAACTGCATTCTTCTGGCTTCTGGAAGAACAGCCTATGGTGAACGGAAGGCCCAATATACGGAAGTGAGGCTAAGCAGCCATGTGCAGGACGTGACGATTCCTTGGGTGAGCCCAGTACTAGAGCGCTGTGTGATGGCTCTGCAATTATGGAAGCCTCCTTGGATGGCGGGGAATGCCCATGGTCTGCCCCTGCCTTCCCTTGAGGGTTGACCAGGATGCCTTTGGCTGTTCTATATGGGCCAAGATGGGATGGGAGATAACACCACAACAGTGAGTCTAACGTCCTAAGAAACCCCCGGGAAGGTTAACCCGGTCAACAAATGCCCGCAGAAGCCGGATGTGTCGGCCTAACGGCGCAAGAACGCAGCTCTGCTGTAAACAGGCACAACGCAATCACATCCGAAAAAAAAACTCCGGATGAACGAAGAAGAAGAAGAAGAAGAAGAAGAAGAAGAAGAAGAAGAAGAACCTGTACTTTTATATGGATGTGACGCTTGGACAATGAGCAGCCAGGCTGAGAGACATCTGATGGCTGTAGAAATGTGGTTTCTGAGGAAAATGCAAAGAATACCATGGACAGCCAAAAAGACCAATGAACAGGTCCTTCAGGAGACAAACGAAGATTGTAAACTGATTGGAGACATTAGACGCAGACAGTCAAAATTTTTTGGGCATGTTATGAAAAGAAATGAATTGGAGAACTTGGTGACAACTGGTAAGATCGAAGGGAACAGGCCAAGAGGAAGACCTAGAAGCAAATACCTAGATGGCTTGGCCTCATGGCATGGTCGAGACAGAAACACGGAGCTGATCCACGACTCTGGTGATCGAGTGGGATGGCAGAGCATAACCGCCCACGCTTACCGGCATGGCACATGATGGATGGATGGATGTCCATTTCCATTTTTCTCTGCGTGCAAGGTTATCTCAACCAACGGTTCATGGGCGGATTATGAAAACTGACTTCAAAAATATGTTCCATCATATTAAATGATTAAAAATGGTACATGTATACTAATAAATTATTATTAATCTTTAAACTTGTATTTTCTTTAACTTAACCCCTTTACCGTGGGAAAAAAAAAATTTTTTTGTTATGCAAACTGTGTATTTTTTTTCTTTCATAATTTGATATGTTATGTTGTCCTGGCAAAATAAAATGTTTTTTTAAGTGAAAATGAGTTGTCTTTTAGAAATTGTGAGGAAAATAAGAAATGTTCTGTACTAAATGGTACTAATAACGAACTAAACTGATACGTATATTAGATGTCAATTGTTTTTAGTAATTATACTTGGTGTGGTAAACACCAAAACATGGAGCTGCACATAGTGCTGTGTCACACTCCGGACAGTAGTATCGTGTCTCTTTACGAAATTTTCTCCCATCGGGACCGGGTCTGTTGCAACACACTTTACATCTTTTTTTGTTCTTTCGTACCTTTTTTTTCTTGTTTACTGTCCACTTTCACTTTTGGCATCACGTGATGACCTACTTTTATCTTCCGCTGTTGAACTGGCTGTTGGATTAGCCGCCCTATGCATTTCCTATGCTATTTTTGTACTAACACGAGTTTACTCGGGACGCACGGCACACAGAAGACTTTTACATCTGATGACGAGTTAACTCGTGATGCACAGTTAAAGTCAACAATTTTTATGACGAGTTAACTCGTGACACATGGTAAAGGGGTTAAGTAGTTCAAATTGCACTTTTTGAGTGTTACAAAGTGAACGTGTACATGACAGTCCGATCGATGTGCGCCTATGCAGCCACCATGGCCCATGGCCATTGGTTTCCCCATTAACAAAGGTATGTCTTTACATAAAATTATGTTTTCATCCACAAGTAAAGCAAGTTTCGTGATGAAACTTTCCAAATATATGTAATCTAGTATGCACAATTCGAAAATCCATCTGCACTTGGTGCATTTCTATTACGAGTGCCAAAAGAAAATTATTTACCGTAAGTATGAAATATATTTTTATTTATATAAAAGGTCACGATGATTTCAACCAATCGCTGTGCACGGAATATTAGGCAAACCTTTCCTGGAAAACCCAAGATGAAAACCCAAGTGTGTAATTATCACATGATATTTGCATGAATGAATGACGTTGAAAGAATGCATGGTTTATACATAGCGTTTTTGGAGACACAGTTGATCATTGCAAGGTGACGCCGTATATCACTTCCATTTTCATTTTGGGTAGCCTGTGTACATGTTAAACTATTGTCTCTCCCCCGATGTTTCTCCACCTTGCCGTGGTGGGGGAGCTTGCGTGTCCCATTGACCCCATGTGCTTGTCGATGGATGAAAACTACATATCGGACAGCTTATGGGATATAGGCCAGACTAAGCGAGACACAACCTACTGCTTTGCAGGTAGACTGAGGATAGCAGACAAAAGTTTAAATCAGACGCACGAAGGTAGAAGTTCTTGGTCCGGACACATACTCTAAGGCTCTCTGTCGAGGGTTGAGGCTGAACGCCTCTAAGCCATAAACCCTCGGTTGTGAGAGCCGGGCCTATACCCACCTACAGAAAAATAGAGGTGAGATACTGAGCACGCTACATGGCCAGTTCTGATACTTGTCCGAAGGCTCTCAGCTGGGGGATATGAGGGATCCCCATATGAGAGGACCTGGCCATTTCTCATTCACTGCTGCACAGAGGTAAGGTGCTGAGCTGGCAGCACATGTAGCCTACCTCGTGAGCGAGTACTAACAGGTAGAAAAAGTGCCCCAGTCGAATGAAATGGTTACGAAAACTGTCTATATCTAACTCATAGAGAGTGCAGACAAAAGTGGAAAAATGTCTCAATAACATGAAATGGAACGCACGGCTGGTGAATCCATTGTGTGGGCCGAAGTCAAAAGCAAAAGCTTACCGAGTGGATGTCGACCGCAGACTGACCGATCCTGATGTGTGCTTGAGCGACCAGTGGCAAGCGAGATGCCCAACACATGGAAGTGAGGAACTAAAGCAGCTATGAACAGGACATGGCAAATCCTCGGGTGAGCCCAGTCTCAGAGCAATATGTGCCAGCTCTGCAATTATGGAAGCCTTCTTGGATAGTGAGGGAATGCCCATGGTCTGCCCCTGCCTTCCCTTGAAGGCTGACCGTGATGTCGTTGATGTTCTATCTTGACAAGCTGCGATGTGAGCAACATCACAACAATAAGTCTAACGTGCCTCGAAACCCGAGGAAGGCTACCCTCATTAAAAAATGCCCGCTGAAGCCGGAAGTGCCGTCCTACGGGTGGCAAAATAAAAATTGGCACTACGCATTTATGTCCGAGTGAAATGTCTTGTCCGAATGTCTCTCGTGCTAGGAACAGCTCTGACTACCTAGTTTCCAAATGCCGCTCTTATTCGGAACAGCTCTGACTAGGTAGTTTTCCGAATGTCCGTCGTGCCTGAAACAGCTCTGACGGGCACAACGACAAGCACATGTCCGAGTCGAAAACTCGCTGAGTGGATACCATCTGCAGACCTGTCTGGTTTGTGCAGGAACAGCCCAGGGCAAACGAAATGCCCAATATATTGAAGTGAGGAATTAAAGCAGCCATGAGCAGGATGTGACGATTCCCTCGGTGAGCCCAGCACCAGAGCGCTCTGCAATTATGGAAGCCACTCAGGATGGCGGAAAATGCTACGGACTGTCCCTGCCTTCCTTTGAGGGATTTGACCGTGAAGTCTTTGACTGTTCCAACTTGACCAGCTGGGAGGTGGATGGTACCACAAAAGTGAGAGTCTCCCAGGAATGCTAACCTGGTCAAAAATGCACGCTACAAGCCGGATGTATTGACCTAAGGGTTTCAACCCAATGGTGCCTAACGAGACACACCGCAATCACATCTGAAAAAACACTACGGATGAACGCAAAGAAGAATAAGAAGAAACTATTGTCTAGGAAATTCTATGTTTGTAGAAGAGAATCTCTAGGAGATTTGGTTTTCTTAGATCAAGTTTGCCTGTGTACATGTTGAACTGTTATCTGTGAAATTCTATAATTCTATATTTGCAGAAGAAAATCTGCAGGTAGAATTGATTTTCTAGGATCAGGTATGATCATGATTTTCACATTGAGTATTATTAATGAGACCACCACAGATAGACAGACCTTGAAAAACCAAATCTAATGGTACTTCAGTGATGCCTATATGTCAATTCTAAGCGGAGATATTCACATTTGAGCGTCAGTGTCTCGAACTAAAATAGTGGCATAATTCCCGTAACTTTGGAACTCTTCAGTGTGTCCATTATCTCCACTCTGCCAGTCCGGTCGAGATTGTCTCAAATGGGTCATAGACGGGTGTGAAAACTGACTTCAAAAATATGTTGTGTCATGTTAAATGATTAAAAAAATAGTAAAAGTATGCAAATAAATTATTAATAAAGTTGTATTCTCTTTAACTTTAGTAGTTCAGATTGTATGTTTTGAGCTAGTCCGATCGATATTCACGTCTGCCACCATCTTGGCTTTCCATTCACAAAGTTGAAACATGTCAGCAGAAATATTTATTTTATACCACAGGTGGAAGGTGTTTGGCGATGAAACTCCAAATATATGTAAAAATGGGTGCAGAATTTTAAAATCTATCGAAAAATAAATACAGATTAACTCTTTCGGTGCCAAACACAAATTGGGTCCTGACCAAACAGAAATTCATGGCAGAAAATGTGAAGTAGGGGTGTGTCACAATAATGGTAGCAGATATATTTTATTGTATATCAAATAAAAGAGGATTGCACAAGGAACATGACAGTGTTAATAATTAATTGATTGGTTAGAAATATTATGACAATAATGAGAGGTTTAGTAATAACAATTGAAATTAAAAAGGTAAAAATTATTTGAAAATTGCACTTACCGAGGCGTTATTTATAATCCACTGCAGCTAATCCAGTTAAATTTGCTGAATATTGTTACACACACCACTTTTGTTCAATAATATCACAAGAACTGCACCACAACACCAATAAAACATACTTAAAACATAATATTTTGAAGCACATAATATTCACACAAAATGGAAATTGTCAGTAACACACCACTCAGATTGTACTGAGAAGAAGAATATAAACACTATTTTCCATTTAGTTATGATTATTATTCTTTTAAATTTAATTATTTAAATACTCCTTAAATACTTTGTGATAGGCAAAACAAATTTAGAGGCATAAATGTGGCCCATTAGCGCATTCATAATTCGATATGTGCCATCATATTATGACATATTATGACGAACTTTCGTTTTCAGTGGTGTTTCGAAATATCTAACGAAATAATCTAACTGAATACTACACGTGGTTTCAGTTTTAGAATCTTTCACAAAGTCCTTGAAATCACTATAAATATAATATCTAGCTTGATCTGATGTCATTCTATGAGGCCGCGTACTCGAGGGCGTTGTCATTTGCGAAAAACCAAAACAAACTAATTAACACTAGTTTAAAACTCAAAAAACTCACAAAATCAATGGATGAAAACGGTTGACCTTACAATGCTAAAAAGGAAATGCTCCGGGTGTGTGAATTTTCAATTTACCGTGACTTTAAAATGTGGAAGATAGTAGAAATGTATCAAATAAACCACAGTATATAATGTGACGATGAAAGGGCCCGTGGGCGTCACTGGCGGTAAATTGTGATGATGTATGGGCCCTTGGCAGAGAAAGAGTTAATTTATACAAGCTCTAGAAAATAAAATTACTTTCCGTGTGTCAAATAAAGGTATTTATTTAAAAGCCAAGATAATTTCAACCAATCACTATGGATAGAATATTAGATTGACCTATCCCGCAGAAACTAAGATGGTGTCTGTTATTGTCACGTGATATTTGAATGAATGAATGATATCAGAAGCATGCATGATCTTTACAGCAGCCATTTTTGGGGACACAATGAATCATTCTGGGGTGGCGCTGTATATCATTTCCGGTTTCAGATCATCAAGGTTGTCTCTGAGTTGTATATGTGCTTAGGAAGATACAGCATCTCAGCTGTAAAGCGATCAACGGGTTGCCTTGTATATATTTCTCTGACAATACATCCGTTTTATCATTTAGCGATCAATAGTTGTTGTGTCTGTTTTAGAACTACTGCTTACCTTTCTAACTTTTTAAAACAATGCTGTGAGTTCCCACATACCACTTAAAATATGACCTACTTAATTGTCTCAAACTGGCTGCCATGTTGGTGAATCGCTTCCACATTCCAAAGTCAAAGACTCGTAACTTTTACACTTTTGCATTCCAAAGTTGCAGCTTGGCCAGTGGCTCAGCTAACCCACCCTCTCTCAACTGTTGGCACTGTATGGGTTGGGAGGTGTGATGCAATAGGCGGCTTCTGGAGGTGGGTATGGCTCAAATCTGCCTTTTGCTTCTAAAGTTTATACAGGATTACCTTCATTGCACCTGATGCCTCCATAAGTGCTCCAGTCCCCACCCATAGATGGACATCATTGCACAGCACTGGCCAGGATGCAGATGTATGTGTGCCATTACCACAGCACTGGCCAGGATGCAGATGTATGTGTGCCATTACCACAGGACTGGCCAGGATGCAGATGTATGTGTGCCATTACCACAGCACTGGCCAGGATGCAGATGTATGTTGGTACCACAGGACTGGCCAGGATGCAGATGTATGTGTGTCATTACCACAGCACTGGCCAGGATGCAGATGTATGCTGGTACCACAGCACTGGCCAGGATGCAGATGTATGTGTGCCATTACCACAGCACAGGCCAGGATGCAGATGTATGTGTGCCATTACCACAGCACTGGCCAGGATGCAGATGTATGTGTGCCATTACCACACCACTGGCCAGGATGCAGATGTATGTTGGTACCACAGGACTGGCCAGGATGCAGATGTATGTGTGTCATTACCACAGCACTGGCCAGGATGCAGATGTATGCTGGTACCACAGCACTGGCCAGGATGCAGATGTATGTGTGCCATTACCACAGCACAGGCCAGGATGCAGATGTATGTGTGCCATTACCACAGCACTGGCCAGGATGCAGATGTATGTGTGCCATTACCACACCACTGGCCAGGGTGCAGATGTAAGCTGGTACCACAGCACTGGCCAGGATGCAGATGTATGTGTGCCTTTACCACAGCACTGGCTAGGATGCAGATGTGTGCAGGTACCACATATGCTACAAATATTTTAATGTAAGTAGGTTTTCTCATTTTGAAATTTCAGCCTGGGCATTGACTATTTTTTGTCAATTAACTGTGCCTGAAACAGTAGCAAAAGAGAAATAAAGCAAAAGACATCAGACAGTTTGGAACTAACAAAATATAACCTCAAACAAACATCATGAGATGCTGCAGGTGAACACATTTGTGTTCTGTAAAGCTGCATTACTTCATGTTTTTTTTTATATTGATTGCATGACAGATATAAAACAGTGCACAGGATGATGTTTATTGCACAAGTGATCTCCGTACCACTTTTCACACATGGGATACAGATGGAGCAGTCATTCTCCTTGCATACCCCCTCTCCTTCCCTGCTACGCCATTATGAAATTAATTATGATGGGTCATTCGGTGACATCATGTTCAGGCTGTGTTTTTTTTTCTACATTTTCCATTTTAGGACAATAATTCAGAAATGTATAAACAGATATGTGGATGAGATTGTGCTTTTGTTATGTAGACATGATAGTACGGCTACCTGGGTCATAGTTTTATTAAATACACTGTTTGCTTTGCTTCCAAGGATTTGATTGTCTCTTGTGTAATAAAGCCTGGTGAAAGATGTGTGATGGACATAGAGAGACTTCCACTGAACTGTCTGTGAGTGTCATCAACATGCCAGAGACTGCTGCTTAGATCTGTCTGTATATCTGTATATAAGCAGCCATCAGCACATTTGTTCATGCTAGTTCAACCACAGTTGGCTCCAGTTAACTCCAGTTCAACCATAGTTGTGTGTACATAAAAATGAATACATTGTTTGATGATCATCGGCCATGTACCATTCAGGAATTGGACAACATTATAACAGCGCCATCTGGTGGTTGCATTTTGTATCCAGGAAGAGCATATGATGAAGTGTTTGATGGGATTTTCGTAGGAGAAGGGTGAGTCTGTTGGCAGGAATTGGAAATTGTTGTTACCACATCTAAGATTAAGTTTGTTATAAAACGTTGCTGTTACCACATCTAAGATGGCTAAGTTTGTTATAAATTGTTGCTGTTGCTATATCTGAGTTTGTTATAAACTGTTGTTGTTACCACATCTAAGATGGCTAAGTTTGTTATAAATTGTTGCTGTTGCTGTATCTGAGTTTGTTATAAATTGTTGTTGTTACCACATCTAAGATGGCTAAGTTTGTTATAAATTGTTGCTGTTGCTGTATCTGAGTTTGTTATAAATTGTTGTTGTTACCACATCTAAGATGGCTAAGTTTGTTATAAATGGTTGTTCTTACCACATCTAAGATTAAGTTTGTTATAAATTGTTGTTGTTATCACATCTAAGATGGCTACGTTTGTTATAAATGGTTGTTGTTACCATATCTAAGATTAAGTTTGTTATAAATTGTTGTTGTTATCACATCTAAGATGGCTAAGTTTGTTATAAATGGTTGTTGTTACCATATCCAAGATTGTTAAGTTTGTTATAAATTATTAATAACAGATAACTGAATTTGTTATTTTTGATTGAAATGTTTAAATTTATTTGTTATCATTTGTTGTCACTGATAACTAGGATACTTGAATATGTTATGAACTGTTTTTGTTGACAACTAGAATGACTGATTTAGTTGTCATTTGTTGTTATTGATAACTTCACTGCTTCAACAAGCATTGTCATGTATGGAAATATTAAACATGAGCTGCATGATTGTTTGTTGCTCTCATAGATTCTGCACGGAGTGTCAGCTATATGAGAGATTATGAGAGGCTGGGTGTCAGTTACATGTTGACAGATTATACATCAGGCTTATGTTTGTTACTTTCAGAGATTCAGCACAGAGTGTCAACTGCATGAAAAAGCTGGGTGTCACGCATGTGTTGAATGGAGCTCAAGGCACAGACATGTTCCATGTGAATACAAACCAGGCCACATATAAACGAGCAAAGATTCAGTTTTTGGGCGTTGAAGCAACAGACTTTATAAACTGTGATCTCTCAAAGCACTTTATCACAGCTGCTGAATTTATAGAAGCTGGATTGCAAGCAGGAGGTGAGAGATCGAACCAGAAAACATTTCTGTACAACTCTTTGTTTATTCAAAAATCTAAAACATTCATTAGTTTTCCCTCATGCATAATACAGCCACTGAAACTAATACAGCCACTGTTACTAATACAACCACTGTTACTAATACAGCCACTGTTACTAATACAGCCACTGTTACTAATACAGCCACTGACACTAATACAGCCACTGGCACTAATACAGCCACTGTTACTAATACAGCCACTGGCACTAATACAGCCACTGACACTAATACAGCCACTGTTACTAATACAGCCACTGTTACTAATACAGTCACTGACACTAATACAGCCACTGTTACTAATACAGCCACTGTTACTAATACAGCCACTGGCACTAATACAGCCACTGTTACTAATACAGCCACTGACACTAATACAGCTACTGACACTAATACAGTCACTGTTACTAATACAGCCACTGTTACTAATACAGCCACTGTTACTAATACAGCCACTGTTACTAATACAGCCACTGTTACTAATACAGCCACTGACACTAATACAGCCACTGACACTAATACAGCCACTGTTACTAATACAGCCACTGTTACTAATACAGCCACTGACACTAATACAGCCACTGTTACTAATACAGTCACTGTTACTAATACAGCCACAGACACTAATACAGCCACTGACACTAATACAGCCACTGTTACTAATACAGCCACTGTTACTAAACAGCCACTGTTACTAATACAGCCACTGTTACTAATACAGCCACTGTTACTAATACAGCCACTGACACTAATACAGCCACTGTTACTAATACAGCCACTGACACTAATACAGCCACTGTTACTAATACAGCCACTGTTACTATTACAGCCACTGTTACTAATACAGCCACTGTTACTAATACAGCCACTGTTACTAATACAGCCACTGACACTAATACAGCCACTGACACTAATACAGCCACTAACACTAATACAGCCACTAACACTAATACAGCCACTGACACTAATACAGCCACTGTTACTAATACAGCCACTGTTACTAATACAGCCACTGTTACTAATACAGCCACTGTTACTAATACAGCCACTGACACTAATACAGCCACTGACACTAATACAGCCACTAACACTAATACAGCCACTAACACTAATACAGCCACTAACACTAATACAGCCACTAACACTAATACAGCCACTAACACTAATACAGCCACTAACACTAATACAGCCACTAACACTAATACAGTCACTGACACTAATACAGCCACTAACACTAATACAGCCATTGACACTAATACAGCCACTGTTACTAATACAGCCACTGTTACTAATACAGCCACTGTTACTAATACAGCCACTAACACTAATACAGTCACTGTTATTAATACAGTCACTGTTACTAATACAGCCACTGTTACTAATACAGCCACTAACACTAATACAGTCACTGTTACTAATACAGTCACTGTTATTAATACAGCCACTGTTACTAATACAGCCACTAACACTAATACAGCCACTAACACTAATACAGCCACTAACACTAATACAGCCACTGACACTAATACAGCCACTAACACTAATACAGCCACTAACACTAATACAGCCACTAACACTAATACAGCCACTGACACTAATACAGTCACTGTTACTAATACAGCCACTAACACTAATACAGCCACTGTTACTAATACAGCCACTAACACTAATACAGCCACTGTTACTAATACAGCCACTAACACTAATGCAGCCACTAACACTAATACAGCCACTAACACTAATACAGCCACTAACACTAATACAGCCACTGTTACTAATACAGCCACTAACACTAATACAGCCACTGTTACTAATACAGCCACTAACACTAATACAGCCACTAACACTAATACAGCCACTAACACTAATACAGCCACTAACACTAATACAGCCACTGTTACTAATACAGCCACTAACACTAATACAGCCACTGTTACTAATACAGCCACTAACACTAATACAGCCACTAACACTAATACAGCCACTAACACTAATGCAGCCACTAACACTAATACAGCCACTAACACTAATACAGTCACTGACACTAATACAGCCACTAACACTAATACAGCCACTGACACTAATACAGCCACTGACACTAATGCAGCCACTGACACTAATACAGCCACTGTTACTAATACAGCCACTAACACTAATACAGCCACTGTTACTAATACAGCCACTAACACTAATACAGCCACTAACACTAATACAGCCACTAACACTAATACAGTCACTGACACTAATACAGCCACTAACACTAATACAGCCACTAACACTAATACAGCCACTGACACTAATACAGCCACTGACACTAATACAGCCACTGTTACTAATACAGCCACTAACACCAATACAGCCACTGTTACTTATACAGCCACTAACACTAATACAGCCACTAACACTAATACAGCCACTAACACTAATACAGCCACTGTTACTAATACAGCCACTAACACTAATACAGCCACTAACACTAATACAGCCACTAACACTAATACAGCCACTAACACTAATACAGCCACTAACACTAATACAAGCCACTAACACTAATACAGCCACTAACACTAATACAGCCACTGACACTAATACAGCCACTGTTACTAATACAGCCACTAACACTAATACAGCCACTAACACTAATACAGTCACTAACACTAATACAGCCACTAACACTAATACAGCCACTGTTACTAATACAGCCACTAACACTAATACAGCCACTAACACTAATACAGCCACTAACACTAATACAGCCACTAACACTAATACAGCCACTAACACTAATACAGCCACTAACACTAATACAGCCACTAACACTAATACAGCCACTAACACTAATACAGCCACTGTTACTAATACAGCCACTAACACTAATACAGCCACTAACACTAATACAGCCACTAACACTAATACAGCCACTAACACTAATACAGCCACTAACACTAATACAGCCACTAACACTAATACAGCCACTAACACTAATACAGCCACTAACACTAATACAGCCACTGTTACTAATACAGCCACTAACACTAATACAGCCACTAACACTAATACAGCCACTGACACTAATACAGCCACTGACACTAATACAGCCACTAACACTAATACAGCCACTAACACTAATACAGCCACTAACACTAATACAGCCACTAATACTAATACAGCCACTAACACTAATACAGCCACTAACACTAATACAGCCACTGACACTAATACAGCCACTAACACTAATACAGCCACTAACACTAATACAGCCACTAACACTAATACAGCCACTGTTACTAATACAGCCACTAACACTAATACAGCCACTAACACTAATACAGCCACTAACACTAATACAGCCACTAACACTAATACAGCCACTGTTACTAATACAGCCACTAACACTAATACAGCCACTGACACTAATACAGCCACTGACACTAATACAGCCACTGTTACTAATACAGCCACTAACACTAATACAGCCACTAACACTAATACAGCCACTAACACTAATACAGCCACTAACACTAATACAGCCACTAACACTAATACAGCCACTGACACTAATACAGCCACTGTTACTAATACAGCCACTAACACTAATACAGCCACTAACACTAATACAGCCACTAACACTAATACAGCCACTAACACTAATACAGCCACTAACACTAATACAGCCACTGACACTAATACAGCCACTAACACTAATACAGCCACTAACACTAATACAGCCACTAACACTAATACAGCCACTAACACTAATACAGCCACTAACACTAATACAGCCACTAACACTAATACAGCCACTGACACTAATACAGCCACTAACACTAATACAGCCACTAACACTAATACAGCCACTGACACTAATACAGCCACTGACACTAATACAGCCACTGACACTAATACAGCCACTAACACTAATACAGCCACTAACACTAATACAGCCACTAACACTAATACAGCCACTAACACTAATACAGCCACTAACACTAATACAGCCACTAACACTAATACAGCCACTGACACTAATACAGCCACTGACACTAATACAGCCACTAACACTAATACAGCCACTAACACTAATACAGCCACTAACACTAATACAGCCACTAACACTAATACAGCCACTAACACTAATACAGCCACTAACACTAATACAGCCACTAACACTAATACAGCCACTAACACTAATACAGCCACTGACACTAATACAGCCACTGTTACTAATACAGCCACTAACACTAATACAGCCACTAACACTAATACAGCCACTAACACTAATACAGCCACTAACACTAATACAGCCACTAACACTAATACAGCCACTGACACTAATACAGCCACTGTTACTAATACAGCCACTAACACTAATACAGCCACTAACACTAATACAGCCACTAACACTAATACAGCCACTAACACTAATACAGCCACTGACACTAATACAGCCACTAACACTAATACAGCCACTAACACTAATACAGCCACTGACACTAATACAGCCACTGTTACTAATACAGCCACTAACACTAATACAGCCACTGTTACTAATACAGCCACTAACACTAATACAGCCACTAACACTAATACAGCCACTAACACTAATACAGCCACTAACACTAATACAGCCACTAACACTAATACAGCCACTAACACTAATACAGCCACTAACACTAATACAGTCACTAACACTAATACAGCCACTAACACTAATACAGCCACTAACACTAATACAGCCACTAACACTAATACAGCCACTAACACTAATACAGCCACTAACACTAATACAGCCACTAACACTAATACAGCCACTAACACTAATACAGCCACTGTTACTAATACAGCCACTAACACTAATACAGCCACTAACACTAATACAGCCACTAACACTAATACAGCCACTGTTACTAATACAGCCACTAACACTAATACAGCCACTAACACTAATACAGCCACTAACACTAATACAGCCACTGACACTAATACAGCCACTGACACTAATACAGCCACTGACACTAATACAGCCACTAACACTAATACAGCCACTAACACTAATACAGCCACTAACACTAATACAGCCACTAACACTAATACAGCCACTAACACTAATACAGCCACTAACACTAATACAGTCACTAACATTAATACAGCCCCTAACACTAATACAGCCACTAACACTAATACAGCCACTAACACTAATACAGCCACTAACACTAATACAGCCACTAACACTAATACAGCCACTAACACTAATACAGTCACTAACACTAATACAGCCACTAACACTAATACAGCCACTAACACTAATACAGCCACTAACACTAATACAGTCACTAACACTAATACAGCCACTAACACTAATACAGCCACTAACACTAATACAGCCACTAACACTAATACAGCCACTAACACTAATACAGCCACTAACACTAATACAGTCACTAACACTAATACAGCCACTAACACTAATACAGCCACTAACACTAATACAGCCACTAACACTAATACAGTCACTAACACTAATACAGCCACTAACACTAATACAGCCACTAACACTAATACAGCCACTGACACTAATACAGCCACTAACACTAATACAGCCACTAACACTAATACAGCCACTAACACTAATACAGCCACTAACACTAATACAGCCACTAACACTAATACAGCCACTAACACTAATACAGCCACTGACACTAATACAGCCACTGTTACTAATACAGCCACTAACACTAATACAGCCACTAACACTAATACAGCCACTAACACTAATACAGCCACTAACACTAATACAGCCACTAACACTAATACAGCCACTAACACTAATACAGCCACTGTTACTAATACAGCCACTGTTACTAATACAGCCACTGTTACTAATACAGCCACTAACACTAATACAGCCACTAACACTAATACAGCCACTAACACTAATACAGCCACTAACACTAATACAGCCACTAACACTAATACAGCCACTAACACTAATACAACCACTAACACTAATACAGCCACTAACACTAATACAGCCACTAACACTAATACAGCCACTAACACTAATACAGCCACTAACACTAATACAGCCACTGTTACTAATACAGCCACTGTTACTAATACAGCCACTGTTACTAATACAACCACTGTTACTAATACAGCCACTGTTACTAATACAGCCACTAACACTAATACAGCCACTAACACTAATACAGCCACTAACACTAATACAGCCACTAACACTAATACAGCCACTAACACTAATACAGCCACTGTTACTAATACAGCCACTGTTACTAATACAGCCACTGTTACTAATACAGCCACTAACACTAATACAGCCACTAACACTAATACAGCCACTAACACTAATACAGCCACTGTTACTAATACAGCCACTAACACTAATACAGCCACTAACACTAATACAGCCACTGTTACTAATACAGCCACTAACACTAATACAGCCACTAACACTAATACAGCCACTAACACTAATACAGCCACTAACACTAATACAGTCCACTAACCACTAATACAGCCACTAACACTAATACAGCCACTAACACTAATACAGCCACTAACACTAATACAGCCACTGTTACTAATACAGCCACTGTTACTAATACAGCCACTGTTACTACTACAGCCACTAACACTAATACAGCCACTGTTACTAATACAGCCACTGTTACTAATACAGCCACTAACACTAATACAGCCACTAACACTAATACAGCCACTAACACTAATACAGCCACTGTTACTAATACAGCCACTAACACTAATACAGCCACTGTTACTAATACAGCCACTGTTACTAATACAGCCACTGTTACTAATACAGCCACTAACACTAATACAGCCACTAACACTAATACAGCCACTAACACTAATACAGCCACTAACACTAATACAGCCACTAACACTAATACAGCCACTAACACTAATACAGCCACTAACACTAATACAGCCACTAACACTAATACAGCCACTAACACTAATACAGCCACTAACACTAATACAGCCACTGTTACTAATACAGCCACTGTTACTAATACAGCCACTGTTACTAATACAGCCACTAACACTAATACAGCCACTAACACTAATACAGCCACTAACACTTAATACAGCCACTGTTACTAATACAGCCACTAACACTAATACAGCCACTAACACTAATACAGCCACTACACTAATACAGCCACTAACACTAATACAGCCACTAACACTAATACAGCCACTAACACTAATACAGCCACTGTTACTAATACAGCCACTGTTACTAATACAGCCACTAACACTAATACAGCCACTAACACTAATACAGCCACTGTTACTAATACAGCCACTAACACTAATACAGCCACTAACACTAATACAGCCACTAACACTAATACAGCCACTAACACTAATACAGCCACTAACACTAATAACAGCCACTAACACTAATACAGCCACTAACACTAATACAGCCACTAACACTAATACAGCCACTAACACTAATACAGCCACTGACACTAATACAGCCACTGACACTAATACAGCCACTGACACTAATACAGCCACTGACACTAATACAGCCACTAACACTAATACAGCCACTAACACTAATACAGCCACTAACACTAATACAGCCACTAACACTAATACAGCCACTAACACTAATACAGCCACTAACACTAATACAGCCACTAACACTAATACAGCCACTAACACTAATACAGCCACTAACACTAATACAGCCACTAACACTAATACAGCCACTGACACTATACAGCCACTGACACTAATACAGCCACTACCACACTAATACAGCCACTAACACTAATACAGCCACTAACACTAATACAGCCACTAACACTAATACAGCCACTAACACTAATACAGCCACTAACACTAATACAGCCACTGACACTAATACAGCCACTAACACTAATACAGCCACTAACACTAATACAGCCACTAACACTAATACAGCCACTGTTACTAATACAGCCACTGTTACTAATACAGCCACTGTTACTACTACAGCCACTAACACTAATACAGCCACTGTTACTAATACAGCCACTAACACTAATACAGCCACTAACACTAATACAGCCCACTAACACTAATACAGCCACTAACACTAATACAGCCACTACACACGATTACAGCCACTAACACTAATACAGCCACTAACACTAATACAGCCACTACACACTAATTACAGGCCATCTAACACTAATACAGCCACTAACACTAATACAGTCACTAACACTAATAACAGCCACTAACACTAATACAAGCCAACTAACACTAATACAGCCACTAACACTAACTACAGTCCACTAACACTAATACAGCCACTAACACTAATACAGCCACTAACACTAATACAGCCACTAACACTAATACAGCCACTAACACTAATACAGCCACTAACACTAATACAGCCACTAACACTAATACAGCCACTAACACTAATACAGCCACTAACACTAATACAGCCACTAACACTAATACAGCCACTAACACTAATACAGCCACTAACACTAATACAGCCACTAACACTAATACAGCCACTAACACTAATACAGCCACTAACACTAATACAGCCACTGACACTAATACAGCCACTGACACTAATACAGCCACTGACACTATACAGCCACTACACTAATACAGACACTACACTAATACAGCCACTAACACTAATACAGCCACTACACTAATACAGCCACTAACACTAATCAGCCACTAACACTAATACAGCCACTAACACTAATACAGCCACTAACACTAATACAGCCACTACACTAATACAGCCACTAACACTAATACAGCCACTAACACTAATACAAGCCACTAACACTAATACAGCCACTGTTACTAATACAGCCACTAACACTAATACAGCCACTGTTACTAATACAGCCACTAACACTAATACAGCCACTAACACTAATACAGCCACTAACACTAATACAGCCACTGTTACTAATACAGCCACTAACACTAATACAGCCACTAACACTAATACAGCCACTAACACTAATACAGCCACTAACACTAATACAGCCACTAACACTAATACAGCCACTAACACTAATACAGCCACTAACACTAATACAGTCACTAACACTAATACAGCCACTGACACTAATACAGCCACTAACACTAATACAGTCACTGTTACTAATACAGTCACTGTTACTAATACAGCCACTAACACTAATACAGCCACTAACACTAATACAGCCACTAACACTAATACAGCCACTGTTACTAATACAGCCACTGTTACTAATACAGCCACTAACACTAATACAGCCACTAACACTAATACAGCCACTAACACTAATACAGCCACTAACACTAATACAGCCACTAACACTAATACAGCCACTAACACTAATACAGCCACTAACACTAATACAGCCACTAACACTAATACAGCCACTACACTAATACAGCCACTAACACTAATACAGCCACTAACACTAATACAGCCACTAACACTAATACAGCCACTGTTACTAATACAGCCACTAACACTAATACAGCCACTAACACTAATACAGCCACTGACACTAATACAGCCACTAACACTAATACAGCCACTGACACTAATACAGCCACTGACACTAATACAGCCACTGACACTAATACAGCCACTAACACTAATACAGCCACTAACACTAATACAGCCACTGACACTAATACAGCCACTGTTACTAATACAGCCACTGACACTAATACAGCCACTGACACTAATACAGCCACTGACACTAATACAGCCACTGACACTAATACAGCCACTAACACTAATACAGCCACTGACACTAATACAGCCACTAACACTAATACAGCCACTAACACTAATACAGCCACTGACACTAATACAGCCACTGACACTAATACAGCCACTAACACTAATACAGCCATTAACACTAATACAGCCACTAACACTAATACAGCCACTGACACTAATACAGCCACTGACACTAATACAGCCACTGACACTAATACAGCCACTGACACTAATACAGCCACTAACACTAATACAGCCACTAACACTAATACAGCCACTAACACTAATACAGCTACTGACACTAATACAGCCACTGACACTAATACAGCCACTAACACTAATACAGCCACTAACACTAATACAGCCACTGACACTAATACAGCCACTGACACTAATACAGCCACTGTTACTAATACAGCCACTAACACTACTACAGCCACTGACACTAATACAGCCACTGACACTAATACAGCCACTGTTACTAATACAGCCACAAACACTAATACAGCCACTAACACTAATACAGCTACTGACACTAATACAGCCACTAACACTAATACAGCCACTGTTACTAATACAGCCACTGACACTAATACAGCCACTGACACTAATACAGCCACTGACACTAATACAGCCACTGACACTAATACAGCCACTAACACTAATACAGCCACTAACACTAATACAGCCACTGACACTAATACAGCCACTGACACTAATACAGCCACTGACACTAATACAGCCACTGACACTAATACAGCCACTAACACTAATACAGCCACTGTTACTAATACAGCCACTAACACTAATAAGCCACTGACACTAATACAGCCACTAACACTAATACAGCCACTAACAATAATACAGCCACTAACACTAATACAGCCACTGACACTAATACAGCCACTGACACTAATACAGCCACTAACACTAATACAGCCACTGACACTAATACAGCCACTGTTACTAATACAGCCACTGTTACTAATACAGCCACTAACACTAATACAGCCACTAACACTAATACAGCCACTGACACTAATACAGCCACTGTTACTAATACAGCCACTGTTACTAATACAGCCACTGTTACTAATACAGCCACTAACACTAATACAGCCACTAACACTAATACAGCCACTGTTACTAATACAGCCACTAACACTAATACAGCCACTAACACTAATACAGCCACTGACACTAATACAGCCACTAACACTAATACAGCCACTAACACTAATACAGCCACTGACACTAATACAGCCACTGTTACTAATACAGCCACTAACACTAATACAGCCACTGTTACTAATACAGCCACTAACACTAATACAGCCACTAACACTAATACAGCCACTAACACTAATACAGCCACTAACACTAATACAGCCACTAACACTAATACAGCCACTAACACTAATACAGCCACTAACACTAATACAGCCACTAACACTAATACAGCCACTAACACTAATACAGCCACTAACACTAATACAGCCACTGTTACTAATACAGCCACTAACACTAATACAGCCACTAACACTAATACAGCCACTGACACTAATACAGCCACTAACACTAATACAGCCACTAACACTATTACAGCCACTGACACTAATACAGACACTGTTACTAATACAGCCACTGACACTAATACAGCCACTGTTACTAATACAGCCACTGTTACTAATACAGCCACTGACACTAATACAGCCACTAACACTAATACAGCCACTAACACTAATACAGCCACTGACACTAATACAGCCACTGACACTAATACAGCCACTAACACTAATACAGCCACTAACACTAATACAGCCACTGACACTAATACAGCAACTGACACTAATACAGCCACTGTTACTAATACAGCCACTGTTACTAATACAGCCACTGACACTAATACAGCCACTGACACTAATACATCCACTAACACTAATACAGCCACTAACACTAATACAGCCACTGACACTAATACAGCCACTAACACTAATACAGCCACTGACACTAATACAGCCACTAACACTAATACAGCCACTGACACTAATACAGCCACTGACACTAATACAGCCACTGTTACTAATACAGCCACTGACACTAATACAGCCACTGTTACTAATACAGCCACTGTTACTAATACAGCCACTGTTACTAATACAGCCACTGACACTAATACAGCCACTGACACTAATACAGCCACTGTTACTAATACAGCCACTGACACTAATACAGCCACTGACACTAATACAGCCACTGTTACTATTACAGCCACTGTTACTAATACAGCCACTGTTACTAATACAGTCACTGTTACTAATACAGCCACTGACACTAATACAGCCACTGACAATACAGCCACTCATAATACAGCCACTGACACTAATACAGCCACTGACACTAATACAGCCACTGACACTAATACAGCCACTGACACTAATACAGCCACTGACACTAATACAGCCACTGACACTAATACAGCCACTGTTACTAATACAGCCACTGTTACTAATACAGCCACTGACACTAATACAGCCACTGTTACTAATACAGCCACTGTTACTAATACAGCCACTGTTACTAATACAGCCACTGTTACTAATACAGCCACTGTTACTAATACAGCCACTGACACTAATACAGCCACTGTTACTAATACAGCCACTGACACTAATACAGCCACTGACACTAATACAGCCACTGACACTAATACAGCCACTGTTACTAATACAGCCACTAACACTAATACAGCCACTGACACTAATACAGCCACTGACACTAATACAGCCACTGTTACTAATACAGCCACTGACACTAATACAGCCACTGACACTAATACAGCCACTGTTACTATTACAGCCACTGTTACTAATACAGCCACTGTTACTAATACAGTCACTGTTACTAATACAGCCACTGACACTAATACAGCCACTGACAATACAGCCACTCATAATACAGCCACTGACACTAATACAGCCACTGACACTAATACAGCCACTGACACTAATACAGCCACTGACACTAATACAGCCACTGACACTAATACAGCCACTGACACTAATACAGCCACTGTTACTAATACAGCCACTGTTACTAATACAGCCACTGACACTAATACAGCCACTGTTACTAATACAGCCACTGTTACTAATACAGCCACTAACACTAATACAGCCACTGACACTAATACAGCCACTGACACTAATACAGCCACTGACACTAATACAGCCACTGACACTTATACAGCCACTGACACTAATACAGCCACTGACACTAATACAGCCACTGACACTAATACAGCCACTGTTACTAATACAGCCACTGTTACTAATACAGCCACTGACACTAATACAGCCACTGACACTAATACAGCCACTGTTACTAATACAGCCACTGACACTAATACAGCCACTGTTACTAATACAGCCACTGTTACTAATACAGCCACTGTTACTAATACAGCCACTGACACTAATACAGCCACTGACACTAATACAGCCACTGACACTAATACAGCCACTGACACTAATACAGCCACTGACACTAATACAGCCACTGACACTAATACAGCCACTGACACTAATACAGCCACTGACACTAATACAGCCACTGTTACTAATACAGCCACTGACACTAATACAGCCACTGTTACTAATACAGCCACTGTTACTAATACAGCCACTGTTACTAATACAGCCACTGTTACTAATACAGCCACTGACACTAAGACAGCCACTGATACTAAGACAGCCACTGACACTAATACAGCCACTGACACTAATACAGCCACTGACACTAATACAGCCACTGACACTAATACAGCCACTGACACTAATACAGCCACTGACACTAATACAGCCACTGACACTAATACAGCCACTGACACTAATACAGCCACTGTTACTAATACAGCCACTGTTACTAATACAGCCACTGACACTAATACAGCCACTGACACTAATACAGCCACTGACACTAATACAGCCACTGACACTAATACAGCCACTGACACTAATACAGCCACTGTTACTAATAAAGCCACTGTTACTAATACAGCCACTGACACTAATACAGCCACTGACACTATTACAGCCACTGTTACTAATACAGCCACTGTTACTAATACAGCCACTGACACTAATACAGCCACTGACACTAATACAGCCACTGTTACTAATACAGCCACTGTTACTAATACAGCCACTGTTACTAATACAGCCACTGTTACTAATACAGCCACTGACACTAATACAGCCACTGACACTAATACAGCCACTGTTACTAATATAGCCACTGACACTAATACAGCCACTGACACTAATACAGCCACTGACACTAATACAGCCACTGACACTAATACAGCCACTGACACTAATACAGCCACTGTTACTAATACAGCCACTGTTAGTAATACAGCCACTGTTACTAATACAGCCACTGTTACTAATACAATCACGGACACTAATAAGCCATTGACACTAATACAATCACTGTTATTAATGCAGTTGCTAACACTAGTACCTCATGTTGCATCCAGAATTATCAGCATGACCATAAAGAATAATGTTAATGAAATCGTACATTCCACTTGGAGGTTAACCTCTCTGGTTGTGAATGCCTGGGGTTGAGAAACTCAGTGAGAAGCCCGGAATGATTGCCTCAGTATTGTCATGATCTCCTCTGATACATCCTGAGGGCCTGCACAACATCTGGTGTGGCACTGATCCATATGTGTTGGACTAGTCTAGTCAACGTCATGTGAAAGTGATTTCTCTCCCTTCTCTCTCTGGATAGCTACCCAGATCATGGTGGCATGTTCAACGCTTTCAGGGATCCTCCTTTCTATGTGGTTTGTTGACATACTTATTCTCCTTTTAAGTATGCTGTGACTCTGCTACTGTTGACTGAGAAGTATATCTTGCTCTTGACATTCAGAAAGATCAGCTTGATCTAGGTAATTCTGGACTTGATTTTCTCTTTGCAGATGTAGATTTTGTTGTCTATTTTTCCACTCCCTGCTTATGTCTTCACACAAATTTCAGCATCCAGTAGTCTTTTTAGATGTTCGGACATCATTTGAGCACTGTGTACAGGACACAGTTGGGACCAGTTGCTGACTTGCAGCAAGCTTTCTTTACCACTGCCACAATCTCCTTTCACAATGAAGGTTTGATATTCAATCTTGCCTAGTGGGACTTCTCTCTGGTTATCTGAATACACTTTTAACAGATGCTCTTCTAGCTCCTCATTTCTTTTCTTTTCATAATATTCTCAGCATTCTTCTCAACAATTAGATTACATTCATCATTTCATGATTCATTGCCTTCACATCCATACAGAAGAATGGACAACACGTACGTACCCTTACCATTACAGGGTTCATTGACCATACAGAAGAACGGACAACACATACCCTTACCATTTTAGGATTCATTGCCCATACAGAAGAACGGACAACACATACCCTTACCATTTTAGGATTCATTACCCATACAGAAGAACGGACTACACATACCCTTACCATTTCATTATTCATTGCCCATACAGAAGAATGGACAACACATACCCTTACCATTTCAGGATTCATTGCCCATACAGAAGAACAGACATCACATGCCCTTACCATTTCAGGATTCATTGCCCATACAGAAGAACGGACAACACATACCCTTACCATCTCAGAATTCATTGCTCATACAGCAGAACGGACTACACATATGATTACCATTTCAGGATTCATTGCCCGTACAGAAGAATGGACTACACATACTCTTACCATTTCAGGATTCATTCATACATCTTCTTTCAGCAAGCAGATTTATGTGTTCTAGTTTTTCATGATGTTATCCTTATAAACCAGCGCTTGAATGTGAGTTATTTTATGTTATAATACTGTGTCACATTTACCACCAGTTGTCACTGTGATGTGTAGATGTTTAAAATGATTGACCTGTATCATTTTGACACCTTTACTATATAGATAAAGTATACTGGATTTTGTTTTTTTATTTTAGTACAATAAAGTATATTAGGTGTTGTGTTTTTTGCTTTAATACTATAGATAAAGTATACTGGATTTTGTGTTTTTTAATTTTAATGCAATCATCATCAGGTGCCGTGCCACCTGGTGTAGGCGTTCATGACTCTCCACAGATCTTGGTCTTTGGTTTTCTGGATCAACGCTGCCGTTGATATTCCTCCATGCCACCGTCGTAATCCATCCAGCATCGTTTCTCGTGGTCTGCCTCTGCCTCTCTTCCCCTCGATCTTTCCAGTTGTCACGATGTTCTCCAGCGCCTCTCTTCTCATCACATGACCAAAAAAAGCTGTTTGTCTCTTTCTTATTGTTGTATATAATGTTCTAGTTTCATTAGCCACTATAAGGCATTCATTGTTAGTTACTTTGGCAGTTCATGGAATTCGCAACATTCGTCTAAGGAACCACATCTCTGTTGCTTCCAATCTCTTCCTAATTTGTTCATTTATATTCCAAGATTCACAGCCATACAGCAAAACAGGTTCTATATAGCTCTTCAGCACTCTCTTTCTTACATTCAATGATAGTGACTTATTACATAAGAAATTCTTCATTTTCTGAAATGCAGCCTTTGCTTGCCCTATTCTGCTCTTGATCTCTGTTGTGCATCTTCCATCTGATGTTATAAATGTCCCTAGATATTTAAAACTATCCACTTGGTGAAGATTTTCCCTTCTATCTCTATTTCACATTTGTGTGTCACCTGTTTCTTTGAAATTACCATTGTTACTGTTTTCTTGATATTCAAGGAGAGTCCTTTCTTTGCACTCTCTGTTTCTACAATGTCCAACAATTGTTGTAGATCTGTTGCATTATCCGCTATCAATACTGTGTCATCTGCATAGCGTATATTATTTATATTATTACCTCCAAATATTATTCCTGGCTATTCTTTGATCTCTCTCATTATTACTTCACTATAGAGGGAGAAGAGATCCGGTGACAAAACACATCCCTGTCATACTCCCAACTTTATGTGTTCATAATTTCCCTATTTATTTCCCATTTTAATTGCTGCCGTTTGGTTCCAGTAAATATTTTTTATTATTCTGAGATCTTTCCCATCAATACAATACATACAGTATATTAGGTGTTGTGTTTTTTGCTTTAATACTATAGATAAAGTATACTGGACTTTGTGTTTTTTTTATTTTAATACAATAGATAAAGTATATTAGGTGTTGTGTTTTTTGCTTAAATACTATAGAGAAAGTATATTGGATTTTGTGTACTTTATTTTAATACTATAGATAAAATATATTGGATGTTGTGGTTTTTGCTTTAATGAGCGACGATACATTCAGTTTTGCAGACTTTTAAGGATAATCCCATATTATTTTCTCCTTCACCACCTTGTCTAGAATGGTTTGCTGACATTACTGTTCAAACTGTGTCATCTTCATACCTCATAATGATTACATTTTGTCCTCCTGCTTGAAATACATCCAGTATATATTTGTATATAATGACAAAGCATATTAATGTTAGTTAGTTAGTTAGTCTTTCCTCTTGAGCCTAAGGCGGCGCATAGGGCAGAAGTCCTGTCTCTCCATGCCTGGCGGTTCGCTGCTACCTGTTGTAGATCTTGGATATTTACTTGGCTGTTGAATGAGCCTTCTCTAATGATGGTTCTACGCAGGGTCTCTCTTGGTCTTCCCCGTTTTCTTTTCCCTACCGGTGACCATATGAGGGCTTGGTAGGGGAGTCTTGTCTTGTCCATTCTGAGTACATGGCCGATGTAGTTACAACGGCGTCTTCTTATGAAATTTGATACTGTATCTTGCTTAGTCTCTTGTCTTATTTGCGAGTTGGTTCTGAAGTCTGTCCAGTGGATGTTTAGAAGTCTTCTAAGACATTTGTTCTCAAAATTGTCTAATTTTTTATCTAAAGCTACCGTTGATTTCCAACTTTCACATCCATACGTTAACACTGGAATCACACAAGAGTGATATTAATGACATGATTCTTTATACCATTTTATCTAGTCTCTTTTGAATGTAAACTTCCTACTATGATACTTATATTCACAGGAAAAGTATTCGTCCACTGTGTCCAGGGGGTCAGCCGATCAGCAACCTTGGTGATTGCTTATTTGATGATAAAGAAACACATGACTGTTCAGGATGCATTGCGATTAGTCAGGGAGAAGAGAGAAGTGTGCCCAAATCCTGGCTTCCTCCAACAGTTGTGTGATCTCAATGAAGATCTGAAGAAGTCTGGACATTTCTTTCCCAAGACAAACACTGCAGCAGATTGCCAACCTGGTGGCACAGGCCAGGTTGTCTACAAATAGCAGAACATGACTGACAGATTAGTTTTACAGATAGTCAAAATGCATTTTAATAACCAGTTGTGGAAATAGTAGAAATGATTGACAAACAATTGTACAAATCGCATAAGTAATTGATAAACAGTTGTAAGGTAGCAGAAATTATTGACTAACAGTCATGCTGGTAGTAGAAATGATTAACAAACAATTGTACAGATGGCAGAAATATCAACAGCTGTTTGGATTGCAGAAGTGATTGATATAAACAGCTGTTTATGTATTGTAAACATGTTCAACAGATGATAGAAATGATAGTTATAAAATGACTTTTGGCAGTCTAACATTATATTAAAAGTATGCTCTTGGAGCGGGTGGTGTTGCATAAGGAGAGTTTAGTGTTGCTCAATAAGTCTTGTATAAGGAGAGTTTGATGTTGCCAATCAAATGTTGATAAGGAGAGTTTAGTGTTACCCAGCAAGTGTTGTAAAAAGAGAGTTTGATGTTGTTCAATAAGTGTTGTATAAGGAGTTTGGTATTACCCAGCAAGCATTGTAAAAGGAGAGTTTGGTGTTGCCCAATAAGTGTTGTATAAGGAGAATTAGGTGTTGCCCAATAAGTGTTGTACATGTTATTTGTAAAGTCTCACTACACTTTGTATGCAGAACAAATTTGAAAAATGAAGTACATGAAATCATTAAAAAATGTGCTCCACAGTCTGCCATGTAGCAAAATGCAGCGAAAGGCTATCATCTGCTGGAGTAATTCTTTGCACTTCAAACAGAATGGTGTAATCAATGGAAGAAAGAATGTTTTTGGTTGAACAAGTGTTTCAAAAGGGTGGTCGATAGACACAGATGGTTCAAAGATTTATAGCTAGATTTCCTGATAAAAAGCCTTGTCATCGCATTACGGTTAGAAATTTGTTGAAAAAGCTTCTTGCTACAGGAAATGTGGAAGATGCTCTGCAATCTGGTAGGCCTGCTGTGTCTGAAGAAAAATGTTTAGATATCCAATAGGGAATCCTGAAAAGTCCTTAAGGAAAATGTTGCAACAAGTAAACATATCAGTAAGCACAGTGCACAACATTCTTAAACAACGATTAAACTTTCATCCATACAGGATTTCTGTTGTGTCTGAACTAAAAGAGTGTGATAATCAATCCAGAGTCAACTACTCCATGTAGTTTCAAGTATATTTAGCTAAAGAAGACGAGTCAATTCTCGATGTAACATTCTTCTCTGATGAGTCATGGTTTCATCTATCTGGATACGTTAATAGCCAAAATAATTGTATTTGAAGCACTTTTAATCCCAATGCATTTCATGAAGCTCCTCTACACAATGAAAAAACTGCCGCCAATAGAAAACATATTATTGGACCAATTTTCTTTAACAACACTATAAAATCCGATCAGTTCCATGCTGACATTCTGGAACCTTTTTTAAAATAGCTGAATGAACATGAAATTGAAGAAGCGTGATTTCAGTAAGATGGTGCAGCTGCACACACAGCTAGAGCATCACTGTTTTTCTTTGGATGAAATGTTCGCAAATCGCATATCATCACATGGAATTATGCCTGGTCGTTCATTAGATTATTATCTATGGGGTTTCTTGAAAGGAAATGTTTACAAAAATAATGTACACACAAATGAGGACTTGAAAGAAGCAATGAGAATTACTATTTAAGAAATAACAACAGATTTGTTGCAGAAGGTATTTGACAATATGAAGAGATGTGTACAGTCATGTCTTGAAGCCTGTGGTGGACATTTCCAACACCTTCTATAATTAATTTGTTGAGTTGAGTTGAGCAAAGAACTGACATCACTGCACTCAGGACATTCCCATGTACACTCCATACCCTCGCTCAACAGCCAGTACTTTCCAGCATCCCCAAAACTGTTAGACCATAGCAGTGACAATTGTAACTAATTTAATGAATTTTTTAGCACATTTTTGATGATGTCATGTAGAGAGACTTTACAACCATCCATTATAAGTAGAGTTTGGTTTTGCCCAATAAGTGTTGTATAAGGAGAGTTTGGTTTTGCCCAATATGTGTTGTATAAGGAAAGTTTGGTTTTGCCCAATATGTGTTGTATAAGGAGAGTTTCGTTTTGCCCAATAAGTGTTGTATAAGGAGAGTTTGGTTTTGCCCAATATGTGTTGTATAAGGAAAGTTTGGTGTAGCCCAATAAATGTTGTATAAGGAGAGTTTGGTTTTGTCCAATAAGTGTTGTATAAGGAAAGTTTGGTGTTGCCCAATATGTGTTGTATAAGGAGAGTTTGGTTTTGCCCAATATGTGTTGTATAAGGAGAGTTTGGTGTTGTCCAAGAAGTGTTGAATAATTCAATACTTTACAGCTAGAGACAAGATTATGACAACACCATACAACCAGAGACAATATTGTGATAACACTATACAACCACAGACAAGAATATGATAACACTCTACAGCCAGAGAGAAGATTGTGATAACACTATACAACCAGGGACAAGATTGTGACAACAGTATACAGCCAGAGACAAGATTATGACAATACCATACAGCCATAGACAAGAATGTGACAATACTCATTTAGGAGCCACAGGTTGTTGTCTTAGATTGATATAGAATACACTCAGAGACGCTTTGACCTTCTACATTGTCCTTGACTATGTTTGCTTGCCTACACTGATATATATATATATATGAGGTCAAATGTACCCATTTATAAAGACACTTGAGAAAATACACAATTACTGAACATCAGTTTCTGACGTAAAACTGCACCCATGCTTGTATGGTCAATGGTTCACAACAGTTCAAAGAGCAGATGTATCATTATACTGCATGCAGTATGCAGGGCTCATGGCTTTATTGCTACATCAGTGTCCTCAACCAATAGGTTGAGCAACATTATGAACAAAAGAAAATTTGTTTTCCACAGGAAAATTGCGGAATAATAGGTGTAATTTAAAGGAAAACAAATGTTTGTGCATGTAAAGTGGGGATGATGAAGAAAGGATAGACAGACATCTGATAAATAAATGTTGGACAATAATTTCTGCTGGATGGAGGATGTGTAGTAGAACACAGCCTCGCCACCCCATTGTGGCCCAGTTGTAAGATGAGGAACGTTTAAACGTTTATACGGCTAAATGTCACTAGTGGCGGAACTTGGTGTTCTCTTCCAACTCGCTTGTATTCGACATAACTTCAACACGAACAAAACTTCAAATTAGAACCTTCCAAATAGACATCAAGGCAATGTCCACATTCCTGGTTCTTTATTTATTTTGTTGTAGGGTTCATTTCTTGACAACATGACAAATACAAAACATTCAGCTCGTCGTTATTAAAAGTTTATAGAATATACATTGATTTGGTTTATTGTAATTTTCTTTCTTTTCAAGAATGTCTTTTCAAACTATTCAAATTATCCATCTTCATTTTTGTCCTTTAAAGTAAGTTCTTTATTTCTTAGTCATTGCTCAGTCCAGACGTAAACCCTATTCTTTAAGATGTCAAAAACATGCCCTTTCAGGTTGGATTCCAAACGTTAACTGCCTTCTAAATTATTGTGATTACTAACCTACGTTCTACTCAAATTTTCTCTATGTAACTTCTGTGCACTTTAGCATGGTTTGTTCTAGCCTCTTCTATTCAAAACCCAAATCAATTTTCTAAATTCGTTGTCTTAATTCCATGTCCAAGCTTCGTCATGTCGTCTTACGAGGATAAGTCAATAAGTAAGTCACACAGTTCTGCGGGATGACAGGTAAATGTAGTTGATGTTTTCTACAGATGTCATTGGGTGACAGCAACATCGAACTTTATATTCCCGTTCGTCAGGTGGTGCTGGGTATCTCATGTGCATGCGCAGCGCATAAACAAAATGGTGACTGTACCAATGGAGTGTACAACCAAAGAGCAACGTGCTGTTGTGCGTTTTTTTTTTTTTTTGTGGGCAAAAGGACTGACTGCAAAGGACATTCATAAGGAAATACTCCCTGTTTATGCTGACTACTAGCCCGAATCAAAGCGTGCTTCAGTGCAATGGAAACATCCTTCTTCGCCTTGTGTCCAAAGATTCAAGGTTACACCTTCAGCAGGGAAGGTTATGGTGACAGTGTTCTGGGATTCTCAAGGCGTGCTTTTAAACAATTTCAAGAAGAAAGGTGACAATGTCAATTCTGAATCATACTGTGAAGTTCTATTGATGCTTCATTATGCAATTCTTCTTCTTCTTCTTCTTCTTCGTTCATCCGGAGTTTTTTTTCGGATGTGATTGCGTTGTGCCTGTTTACAGCAGAGCTGCGTTCTTGCGCCGTTAGGCCGACACATCCGACTTCTGCGGGCATTTGTTGACCGGGTTAACCTTCCCGGGGATTATGCAATTCGAAGAAAATGTCCAGGACTGCTGACTAGAGGAGTGTTGCTTCTTCATGATAATGCCAGCCCACATATGGCTCGATTAACTCATGAGAAAATTAACCTACTAAGGTGGGAAGTTCTGGAACATCAACCTTACAGCCCAAACTTAGCCCCTAGTGATTTCCACCTTTTTGGTCCACTGAAAACCCACCTTGGAGAGAGACATTTCGCGAATGATGCCGAAGTTGAATGTGAATTGAAAACGTGGTTTAGAAAACCGAGCATGCAGTTTCCAAGCAGCCGGTTTGGAAAGATTGATAAAACGATGGGATAAGTGCATCAATGCTGGTGGACATTATGTTGAGAAGTAAAGGGACAATGTATGTATAAAATTAAACTGGTTTCAAGTTGTTATCATATTTAGTTATTTTGCTACAGCTATTTGTGACTTACTTATTGACTTCCCTCCTATAACAGTGGTACTGTTATAGATGCCCCAACTGTGAATGAGGCAGTTTCCAAGGCGGTTGCCAGAAGATTTTAAGGCAGTGACAGAAAGATGCACTTACCAAGGCGGTTGCCAGAAGATTTTAACGCAGTGACAGAAACATGCCTTTACCAAGGTGGTTGCCAGAAGATTTTAAGGCATTACAGAAATATACACTTCACCTAGATGGAGAGGGGCGGGCTTGGGAGCTATCCATCCATCCATCATGTGCCATGCCGGTAAGCGTGGGCGGTCATGTTCTGCCATCTCACTCGATCACCAGAGTCGTGGATCAGTTCCGTGTTTCTGTCTCGACCATGCCACAAGGCCAAGCCATCCAGATACTTGTTTCTAGGTCTTCCCCTTGGTCTGCTTCCCTCGATCTTACCAGTTGTCACCAAGTTCTCCAAATCATTTCTTCTCATAACATATCCCAAAAATTGTGACTGTCTACGTCTAATGTCTCTGATCAGTTTACGATCTTCATTTGTTTCTTGAAGGACTTGTTCATTGGTTTTTTTGGCTGTCCATGGTATTCTTTGCATTTTCCTCAGAAACCACATTTCTACAGCCATCAGATGTTTTTCAGCCTGGCTGCTCATTGTCCAAGCTTCACATCCATATAAAAGTACAGGTTCTATGTAGCACCTCAACACTCTTTTTCTCGTTTCAATTGACATCTTTTTATTGGTCAGTATGTTTTTCATCTTGCTAAAGGCTACTTTTGCCATGGCGATTCTTGTTCTAATCTCTTCCAGGCATCTCCCATCAGATGTTATCACTGTTCCGAGATAATTGTACCTATTCACTTGTTGAAGAATATTCCCATTTACTTGTATATTACACTGTGGTATTTCGTTCTTCCTAGTGACGACCATAATCGGTGTCTTTTTACAATTTAATTCTAACCCTTGTTGTTCACTGTGTGTAACAACCGCATCTACTAAATTTTGCAGGTCCTGTTCATTGTCTGCAATTAATACTGTATCATCTGCATATCTAATGTTATTGATGCATCGTCCCCCAATGTTGATTCCTTCCATATCTTCAATATTTCTGAAAATATTTTCACTGTACAGGGAAAACAGATCTGGAGACATTACACATCCCTGTCTCACACCTCTCTTAATAGGCTGATATTGGCTTACTTCATTATCAACTCTTCATTATCAATGGGAGCTATACTTTCTGTGAATTAGCATATGTTATTTCTGTATTTGTTTGTTGAAATGTCTTGTCACATTTCATGTTATTTTGCTCATTTGAGAATATATAAGAGAAAAGTGGATATCACCTACACCAAATCATGTTAGAAAATATGACAAAATACAGATACCATTTACACCATTTCATGTTAAAATATATGTAAGAAAGTGGATATCATTAACACAAAATCATAACGATGCAGAACACTGCTGGCAAGCTACTGGAGAAAATTGTAGCACACAGACTTGCTCGTGATTTGGAACATCTCGGCTGCTTCCCGCCCACACTTGGAGGATACAGATGCAACAAAGAGTCATCGCTGAATGCGGTGATCTTTGCTCAGGACGTTTATGAAGGCTTTAAGAGCAGAGAAGAAACACGTGCGGCTGCCATAGACTTAGAGGACGCATACAATAAAGTATCCTTCGAGCACTTGATGCAAACCCTTCTCAGACTGAAAGTGTACCCTCACCTTATATGATGGATAGCTGCAGTCCTGTTCCAGAGGAAGGTGTTGCTCAGATGTGGGAGTTGGTCTTCTGAGCCAACAACGATATGTCCAGGATTGCTGCAGGGTTCACCACTGTCACCAGTACTATTCAACGTGTATACGGTGCCGATCACTGAACAACAGTTGGATGGGAGGGGTAGGACTCTGTCATTTGCTGACGACATTCTTGTGTATCGATAGGGTTGAGATAGACAGGCGGTATGCAGGGCGAACTAGATCGAATTTTCTCATGGTGTGCTGATGCCGATGCCCTTGTCAACCCTGCAAAGGCATCAGTTACATGGTTCTCCCTAAACAACCATATTGTGAAAACAGACTTGCCGGCAATGAGGATGGATGGGAGTATTTTGAGTAGAACCTAGTCGATGACTTATATTTGCGTGAGGTTTGATCGTAGAATCTCATTCATAGATCATGCTGATTATGTCATAACGAAAGCTTGAAAAGGTTTGTCAGCAGTGAGTCATGGCGACTGCCAATATCGAGCAAAGACTGTTAATACTTCTATTCCAAGGACTAGTACTTTCACCAATCGAGTATGCCCTGGCCAACTTAACTGTCAGCCCTACACAGATTGGAAGACTTGAAAAGGTACAAAACGAAGCCATGCGAATCATTTTGGGCTGCACGAGAGACACCAGCTGTGTAGCAATGAGATACCTCCTTGACTTCCCGACCATGAACCACATGATCAAGATCTGGAAAGTTCATGCATACTTAAAAATAAGTGCAGATGAGCAGCACTCTCTGCATGAGATATATTCTGAGTAAAGGGCGACCGACTAAAGAGGGGCAAATCATGGATGGGTAGGGCGGAAGATGTCGTCAGACAGGTCTGCAGTCTTACCAATATCAACCCCGGCAAGGAATGGGTGCCGGCGCCTCTAGCTTTTAAGTGCACCTTCTTCTGCATTATCACACTTGACAGACGGTGCAAAGAACAGAACCCTGCCGCTGTCAATGCAGAGGTCAACGCGCTCATCAATGAACATTCAGACAACCCTGAAGTGCTTGTCTATACAGATGGATCTGTTGTAAAGCAGCAGAGAAGTGCGTGGGTATTTACAGCTCGTTCAGCGGGCCGAACCGTTCAAGAATCCAGTGATGCCCACTCCATGACTACGAGCAGCGTGACGATGGACGTGATGGCAGTAACACAGGCTTTCATATGGCTGGAATCATAGCATTATACCAACGTGTGTGTACTAAGTGATTCAATGAGCATGATTCGGAAGGTCGATGCAGGATCTGTGCGTAGACAGTGGACTGACTCGCTGCGGAAGTCCGTTGTCCGTAAGGTCACTTTCATCTTTGTCCCGGGACATGCAGGAGTTAAGGGAAATGAACGAGCTGATAAACTGGCTGGCTCTGCATCCCCCGCAGATGGCCAGCCCATGGATCGCACCGATGTCATTAACATCCTTAAAGAGATGTCGAGAACCTAGGGCTTTGACGTCAATGAATCCACATCGTTGTCCAGGATGAGAGACTTGAGAGTAAGAATTGGCATAGCCAGACACGAGAGGTACATCGGGAAAACGAGGGGCCTCGTCAACCAACACAGAACTGGCACATTACTATTAGCCACCGGACGCTGATGCATATGCAGGAGGGGGGATCTGAGCATCTATGGACCTGATCGGAGTGCAATGACGAGACCCAACTCATCAAACATTTGATAAATAAAAATACTTTTTTATTCATTTATTCTAATTTAGTTTTATTAAAGTTACAAATGTGTCAGATCATTTTGCCCCACCCTGTATATTCTTTATTATTCACAGATCTTTGCCGTTCAATGTTCAGTTGCTTTAATTGCATTATTTCTTCATGCTTTACATTGTCAAATGCTTTTCTGTAGTCTATGAAGCATAAGTACAGATCTGTTTTTACTTGTATAGCTCCTTCTAACAGTTTCCTGAGAATGAATGAATATATATATATATATATATAGTTGTTTGTGCCCTTTCCCTCCACAAATCCACACTAATTTCTGGTTTAATCTTGTTTCTTATTCTTTTCATAATTATTCTGAGTAACAGGTTTGTCATGTGACTCATAAGACTTATTGTGCAATGCTCTTCGCATTCTTTGGGAGAGCTATAAAGATGGATTTTAATAGGTCACTAGGAATGTACCTACTAGGTAGATGTCACTTAGAAATTTTGTCAATATTTCTATTCCAAATTCATCCAGAGCCCCTCAATATTTCCTCTACTATAATGTTGCCTGGGTCAGGTGCCTTTCCTTTCTTTATGCGATGTAATGCATCTTCAATTTCCTCTGCAAGTATTGGTGGACACTCACCAATGTTTTGAATATTTACTTCCAGTCTCCTATCATCATACAGCTATTCCAGATATTCCGCCCATCTATTGACAATATCATCTTGTCCAATCAATATTGCACCATTCTTCAATTTTAAACATCCAGTGGTATTTTGTGTTTTCCTACCTGTTATTTTATTTATTCATTGATACATGGATTGTGAGTCTTTTCCATAGTTTGTCCCAATTTCCATGCACTGTTGATTCAGCCATACCTCTCTTTAGCCACTTTGCATTTATTTATTATTTCATCTGCAAAATTTTACCCGTCATGCGTTTCTTTTTTGCAATTCTGTGGTTAGGTGGAATGATTTTACTTGATGTCTGTTGGATTAATTCCCATAACATGTCCCATTGTTCATCAATAGTTTGTATTATCTTCAAGGCATTATATCTGTTTCTTTACAGTAACATTGTACCTTTCTCTAATTTCTGTGTCTGTTCTAAGTAATGCTAGATCTAACGGGATATTCTTTGGGGTTTTCTTTATGTTTTTAAGTCTTAACCTCATCTTTATTATAACTGGCACAAGGTCCTATCTGCTCCTGGTCTAGTTTTTGCTTCTACTAAACTGCTTCTGAATCACTTTGGTATCAGTATGTGGTAAATTTGATTGTGAATATTATCTCCAGGGCTTTTCCATGTATATAATTGTCGAGGAGGTTGCTTAAACAGGTGGTACCAAATACCATTTCATGGTATTCTACTAATGTTATTAATCTGTCACCTCTCATTCCTATCACCTAGGCCATAGCCACCAGTCACCTTTTCGTTGCCTACCTTAGCATTGAAATCCCCGAGTATGACAGTATGAACCTAGATACAGTATTCCAATGCATCAAAGAAATGACACAGTCAAATGGACGACAAAATAAAAAATATCACAGCCTAATGGGATAAGTATAAATAGTTTATTAGGACAGATTTTCTTGTATACAATTCACAAAATGTGGTCCCTGAAGTGTCCTGTGTGTGGCAGACTTCTCCAATCTGGCAATGTGCTAACACTGAAAGAAAGCAACATAGAAAACATGAAAAGTTACATGCCACAACACTGAAGCTTGGGTAGAGAAGACAATGCTATGTGGCCCTAAAACCCTTAAGGTAAATATATTGTTTGGCATCAAACATGTGCATGAGCCTGCCCACATATCAGCATTGATAAGGAAGTCAGTGGTATTCAATATGACCACAAGCAACATGACAATGGAGGCACTGACCATACATAACAAGGGCACTGCTTTCAGTTTTAGATGTAAAACTGTGCCCATGTCTGCAGACTCAGTGGTTCATTAAGCTTACTTCTGACAGGCCAAACTGGTTCAGCACAGGGACTGAATCACTGCACAAGTCAACAGTTCACAAAGTTCATGCATCTTCAAACAGATTGGGTTGTATCACTGCACAAGACTACAGTTCACAAAGTTCATGCATCTTCATATCAAGGCTTGCAATCGATATGGAAAATGCAAGAGCTGGCTGGTTCTGCTATTATATGCACATTTTTATATGTTACTAGCTGACCTGGCCCGGCTTCACCCAGGCCCTGGCGGGGGATCTATCTATCTGTCTGCTTGTCTGTCTGTCTATCCATCCATCCATCCATCCATCTATCTATCTATTTGGGCTTCGCCCAGCTCCTGGTGGGGAGCATCTCATTTAATTCATATAAGTAGTCATATAAGCTCCCGTTCCCGACTATCTGTCTGTCTGACCTGGCTTCACCCAGTTCCTGGTGGGGAGCATCTAATTTAATTCATATAAGTAGTCATACAAGCTCCTGTTCCTGTTCCCGACTATCTATCTATCTATCTATCTATCTGTCTGTCTGTCTGTCTGACCCGGCCCGGCTTCGCCCAGCCCCTGATGGGGAGCATCTAATTTAATTCATATAAGTAGTCATATAAGTTCCCGTTCCCGACTGTCTGTCTGTCTGACGACCCGGCTGTCTGTCTGCCTGTTCACCTCTCCCTCCGTCTAACTCACCTTCTCTATCTATCGGGTCAGATCTATCTATCTATCTATCTATCTATCTATCTATCTATCTATAGCCAGGGGACTTAACCTAAGATATAGCAATGCTACTAAAAGTTATGTCCCTTTATATAATTCTTCTTATGTTAAGTCATGTAATTACAAAATTAAATTTTAGTAAGTAAATAGCTGATTGTACACTACCAAACTATGACAGTTGGCTGCACGGGAATGAAAAGAAAACATAGAAAATTTCATCTCAATCGGATGGACCGTTATCGAACGCATCCAATACATCCCTACCTACACACATACATTCTGTTTTATAGATATAGACTATTCTGCAGTGTATAGCCTCCATCTTCATTCTCATCCTTGAATTGTCACTTCATATGCTCCTTTCAGCTTGCTTAGGAGCCCCAGCAACACAGTGGCGAGCACGCTTGCCTACTGGCAATGTGGTCATATAATCAAATACTCCTCAAGGCAGACTTTTTCAAATTACCTGGGCTCCTAAAGTTTTTTGATTGTAGTTTTTGTCAATAATTTGGTTAATCAGTTTGATAACTTCTTAGCTATGTGGGATCTGTCTGGGGTTTAGGGAGTGGTTGTAGGTATCCATGTGGGTTCTGTCTGGGGTTTATGGAGTGGTTGTAGGTATCCGTGTGGGTTCTGTCTGGGGTTTAGGAAGTGGTTGTAGGTAGCCATGTGGAATATGTCAGGGGGTTTAGGGAGTGGTTGTAGGTAGCCATATGGGATCTGTCCGGGGGTTTAGGGAGTGGTTGTAGGTAGCCATATGGTATCTGTCTGGGGTTTAGGGAGTGATTGTAGGTAGCCATGTGGGATCTGTCTGGGGTTTATGGACTGGTTGTAGATATCCAAGCAGCATCTGTCTGGGGTTTAGGAAGTGGTTGTAAATATCTGTGTGGGACCTGTCTGGGGTTTATGGAGTGGTTGTAGGTATCCATGTGGGATCTGTCTGGGGAGTGTGGAGTGGTTGTAGGTATCCATGTAGGATCTGTCTGGGGTTTATGGAGTGGTTATAGGTATCTATGTGGGATCTGTCCGGGGATTATGGAGTGGTTGTAGGTAACCGTGTGGGATCTGTCTGGGATTTATGGAGTGGTTGTAGGTATCCATGTGGGATCTGTCTGGGGATTATGGAGTGGTTGTAGGTAGCCATGTTGAATCTGTCTGGGGTTTAGGGAGTGGTTGTAGGTAGCCATATGGGATCTGTCTGGAGGTTTAGGGAGTGGTTGTAGGTATCCGTGTGGGATCTGTCTGGGGTTTATGGAGTGGTTGTAGGTATCCATGTGGGATCTGTCTGGGGATTATGGAGTGGTTGTAGGTAGCCATGTCGAATCTGTCTGGGGTTTAGGGAGTGGTTGTAGGTAACCATGTGGGATCTGTCTGGGGTTTATGGAGTGGTTGTAGGTATCCATGTGGGATCTGTCTGGGGATTATGGAGTGGTTGTAGGTAGCCATGTTGAATCTGTCTGGGGTTTAGGGAGTGGTTGTAGGTATCCATGCGGGATCTGTCTGGGGTTTAGGAAGTGGTTGTAAATATCCATGTGGGACCTGTCTGGGGTTTATGGAGTGGTTGTAGGTATCTGTGTGGGATCTGTCTGGGGTTTATGGAGTGGTTGTAGGTATCCATGTGGGATCTGTCTGGGGATTGTGGAGTGGTTGTAGGTATCCATGTAGGATCTGTCCGGGGTTTATGGAGTGGTTATAGGTATCCATGTGGGATCTGTCTGGGGTTTAGGGAGTGGTTGTAGGTAGCCATGTGGGATCTGTCTGGGGTTTAGGGAGTGGTTGTAGGTAGCCATATGGGATCTGTTTGGGGGTTTAGGGAGTGGTTGTAGGTAGTCATGTGGTATCTGTCTGGGGTTTAGGTTGTGGTTGTAGGTATCCGTGTGGGATCTGTCTGGGGTTTATGGAGTGGTTGTAGGTATCCATGTGGGATCTGTCTGGGGATTATGGAGTGGTTGTAGGTAGCCATGTTGAATCTGTCTGGGGTTTAGGGAGTGGTTGTAGGTAGCCATATGGGATCTGTCTGAAGGTGTAGGGAGTGGTTGTAGGTATCCATGTGGGATCTGTCTGGGGTTTATGGAGTGGTTGTAGGTATCCATGTGGGATCTGTCTGGGGATTATGGAGTGGTTGTAGGTAGCCAAGTTGAATCTGTCTGGGGTTTAGGGAGTGGTTGTAGGTATCCATATGGGACCTATCTGACGTTTATGGAGTGGTTGTAGGTAGCCATTCCTTTCCTGGGCACACACACTAACCTGGTGACTGAGAGTTATGACTGAGCATATGTTGTTGAATGAGTCTCTGTGCTGGAGCACACCAGCCTTCATTAAGCTTCACCCCTCAACAAATGTTTTCAGTTTGGTTAATGAGAAACAGACCAGAACAATGAAGTGTCATTACCTGCACCCCCAGCTGTGTCAGGATGTGCTTGAAGACAACCCGCCTAGAAGGCTCACTTCTCTGCAACTTGGCTAGCCACGGCTGGACGTGGACATCTTCATGGTCCAGCAGGTGGCAGGGGAACTCTATATGTACTCCAGACAGAACAGCCAGTCCCAGTCCCACCCTACACTTGACCATGGCCGGGTGGTTCTGCTCCAGGCTGCTGTATGTTCCCAGGATCTCCACTAACGGGGGTCTGCCTGTGATGTCAGCATCACGGTGAGCTGACTGAGGGAAATATGTACAACTATCTTCATACGAGACAATATGTCGGTCTGTGCTAGATCTGTCATCACATGAGACAATGTGTCGGTCTGTACTAGATCTGTCATCACATGAGACAATGTGTCGGACTGTACTAGATCTGTCATCAGGCAGAACACTACCATCTTTGAGGAACTGAAGATAAGGCTTGAAGTAACCTCCGCCTTCAAAGTATGCATCCAAGTGCCTGACCCCTGGATAGCTGACAGGCACTGCATGGACACCAGCCTTAGTGCCGTACTGGAAGCCAGGGAATGCTGGTCCGACACACACACCTGGGGGAACAACATGTATGCCAGGTATTAACTGTTGCTGTGCTGCACCAAACACCCATGTGAGACACCTGTCTGTACTAGATGTGTGTTCAGATGTGGCAGTAAGTTTGCTGTAATAGATCTGTGTTAGAATATATGAAGAGCCTGTCAATAGTAGATCTGTATTAGAATGTGACAATAAGTATGTCTGTACTAGATCTGTGTTAGAATGTGACAATAAGTCTGTCTATACTAAATCTGTGTTAGAATGTGACAACAAGTCTGTCTGTACTAATCTGTGTTAGAATGTGACAATAAGTCTGTCTGTACTAGATCTGCATTAGAATGTGACAACAAGCCTGTCTGAACTAGATCTGTGTTAGAATGTGACAATAAGTATGTCTGTACTAGATCTGTGTTAGAATGTGACAATAGGTCTGTCTGTACTAGATCTTTGTTAGAATGTGACAATAAGTCTGTCTCTGCTAGATCTGTGTTAGAATGTGACAATAGGTCTGTCTGTACTAGATCTGTGTTAGAATGTGACAATAAGTATGTCTGTACTAGATTTGTGTTAGCATGTGACAATAAGTATGTCTGTACTAGATCTGTGTTAGAATGTGACAGTAAGTCTGTCTGTACTATATCTGTGTTAGAATGTGACAATAAGTATGTCTGTATTAGATCTGTGTTAGAATGTGACAATAAGTCTATCTGTACTAGATCTCTGTTCAGATCAAACATTCATTTACACCTCATGGAATGAAAAGGGCATATCAAAAGAAGTTAGGGGAGAGAGATGTCAGTCTTATACACAAAAATACTTGATGAGAGAAGCAAAGAAAGACACAGAAAGATGTATGTGGAAAGCTTACACAGCTGGGCATCATATAAAGGGGAGGAATGGGGCGGGGGGCATGATCGTAAAATGTCTTCTCACCTAAAAAAGATGAGAATAGCAATCAGCATCATCACTTGAGTGAGAAGCAGACAATGGAAATCAGCATGTATGAAAAGTTAGCAGACGGGATCCAGCAGTGAACTTTGTCCTGGCTGGTGCAAGAGTCAATTAACAACAGCAAGGAACAGTTGGCTGGGCATAGCTGCCTGGTTGTCTACCAGACTAGATCATCCTGTGATAGCTGGGCATAGCTGCCTGGTTGTCTACCAGACTAGACCATCCTGTGGTGGCTGGGCATAGCTGCCTGGTTGTCTACCAGACTAGACCATCCTGTGGTGGCTGGGCATAGCTGTCTGGTTGTCTACCAGACTAGACCATCCTGTGGTGGCTGGGCATAGCTGCCTGGTTGTCTACCAGACTAGACCATCCTGTGGTGGCTGGGCATAGCTGTCTGGTTGTCTACCAAACTAGACCACCCTGTGGTGGTGGCTGGGCATAGCTGCCTGGTTATCTACCAGACTAGACCATCCCGTGGTGGTGGCTGGGCATAGCTGCCTGGTTATCTGCAAGACTAGACCATCCTGTGGTGGTGGCTGGGCATAGCTGCCTGGTTATCTACCAGACTAGACCATCCTGTGGTGGTGGCTGGGCATAGCTGCCTGGTTATCTATCAGACCAGACCATCCTGTGGTGGTGGCTGGGCATAGCTGCCTGGTTATCTACCAGACTAGACCATCCTGTGGTGGTGGCTGGGCATAGCTGCCTGGTTATCTACCAGACTAGACCATCCTGTGGTGGTGGCTGGGCATAGCTGTCTGGTTGTCTACCAGACTAGACCATCCTGTGGTGGTGCCTGGGCATAGCTGCCTGGTTGTCTACCAGACTAGACCATCGTGTGGTGGAGGCTGGGCATAGCTGTCTGGTTGTTTACCAGACCAGACCATCCTGTGGTGGCTGGGCATAGCTGTCTGGTTGTCTACCAGACTAGACCATCCTGTGGTGGTGGCTGGGCATAGCTGTCTGGTTGTCTACCAGACTAGACCATCCTGTGGTGGTGCCTGGGCATAGCTGCCTGGTTGTCTACCAGACTAGACCATCGTGTGGTGGTGGCTGGGCATAGCTGTCTGGTTGTCTATCAGACCAGACCATCCTGTGGTGGCTGGGCATAGCTGTCTGGTTATCTACCAGACTAGACCATCCTGTGGTGGTGGCTGGGCATAGCTGCCTGGTTATCTACCAGACTAGACCATCCTGTGGTGGTGGCTGGGCATAGCTGTCTGGTTGTCTACCAGACTAGACCATCCTGTGGTGGTGGCTGGGCATAGCTGTCTGGTTGTCTACCAGACTAGACCATCCTGTGGTGGTGCCTGGGCATAGCTGCCTGGTTGTCTACCAGACTAGACCATCGTGTGGTGGTGGCTGGGCATAGCTGTCTGGTTGTCTACCAGACCAGACCATCCTGTGGTGGCTGGGCATAGCTGTCTGGTTGTCTACCAGACTAGACCATCCTGTGGTGGTGGCTGGGCATAGCTGCCTGGTTGTCTACCAGACTAGACCATCGTGTGGTGGTGGCTGGGCATAGCTGTCTGGTTGTCTATCAGACCAGACCATCCTGTGGTGGCTGGGCATAGCTGTCTGGTTGTCTACCAGACTAGACCATCCTGTGGTGGTGGCTGGGCATAGCTGTCTGGTTGTCTACCAGACTAGACCATCCTGTGGTGGTGCCTGGGCATAGCTGCCTGGTTGTCTACCAGACTAGACCATCGTGTGGTGGTGGCTGGGCATAGCTGCCTGGTTGTCTACCAGACTAGACCATCCTGTGGTGGTGGCTGGGCATAGCTGTCTGGTTGTCTACCAGACCAGACCATCCTGTGGTGGCTGGGCATAGCTGCCTGGTTGTCTACCAGACTAAACCATCCTGTGGTGGCTGGGCATAGTTGTCTGGTTGTCTACCAGACTAGACCATCCTGTGGTGGTGGCTGGGCATAGCTGCCTGGTTGTCTACCAGACTAGACCATCCTGTGGCGGTGGCTGGGCATAGCTGTCTGGTTGTCTACCAGACTAAACCATCCTGTGGTGGCTGGGCATAGCTGCCTGGTTGTCTACCAGACTAGACCATCCTGTGGTGGTGGGCATAGCTGTCTGGTTGTCTATCAGACTAGACCATCATGTGGTGCCTGGGCATAGCTGTCTGGTTGTCTACCAGACTAGACCATCCTGTGGTGGTGGCTGGGCATAGCTGCCTGGTTGTCTACCAGACTAGACCATCCTGTGGCGGTGGCTGGGCATAGCTGTCTGGTTGTCTACCAGACTAGACCATCCTGTGGTGGCTGGGCATAGCTGTCTGGTTGTCTACCAGACTAGACCATCCTGTGGTGGTGGCTGGGCATAGCTGCCTGGTTGTCTACCAGACTAGACCATCCTGTGGTGGTGGCTGGGCATAGCTGCCTGGTTGTCTACCAGACTAGACCATCCTGTGGTTGCATAACCAGGACAGAGGGCAGGGGACTAGGTAGAGTTATTCAACTGTAAAATACTGGAGTTTGTCATGAAATAACTAGGGAAAAGGTCAGGTATTTGAGTGTGCCTGCTCCAGTCTAACATCTGCAGCATTCTGTTCTGTTTATTGTCAGTGCTCTCACATGTGCTCACATGCACTGCACTAACTAAAGAGATGCTCAGTTATCAAACAGGGAAGACATACATATCACACAAACAGTGAAGACTTACAATCTATATCACACAAACAGGGAAGACATTTACAATCTATATCATACAAATAGGGAAAACATACAATCTATATCACACAAACAGGGAAGACGTTTACAATCTATATTACACAAGCAGGGAAGACATTTACAATCTATATCACACAAACAGGGAAGACTTACAATCTATACCACACAAACAAGGAAGGCAATTACAATCTATATCACACAAACAAGGAAAACATTTACAATCTATATCACACAAATGTGTTTTTTGGCAATGTATCTAGTTGTGTGAGACACACTGCATAAGAAGACAGAAAATTAATCTTTCTCTCGGGAGCACGTCCGCACTCACCCACAATTACAAATGTGCATCAGCATTCTGCCTACCTGGAAAAAACTTGAGAAACCTTTCACCTGTGACCTCCAATGGTCCACCTTTGTCAAACTGAATGTAATCACATGCCCAATAAGCTCCAGCACAGATGCCCAGATATGAACCACCACCTTGAACAAATGTTTGGATCTGTCTGGCTCCCTCTCTACCTAGAGCTGCTTCAAAGCCAAGGTCATATCCTCCACCAAAAATGATCAAACAGCTTGTCTTCATCCATGACCCTGCAGCCAATCAATACAACATGAAAACAACCAATCAATACACAGATGAGAATAACCAATCAATACACAGATGAGAACAACCAATCAATACACTGATGAGAACAACCAATCAATATACAGATGAGAACAACCAGTCAATACAATGATGAGACCAACTAATCAATACACAGATGAGAACATCATGCCTTGCTGCTAAACAATCAAGGTATTTACCCCTTTGTCTTCCTCTTGCTCTCTTCCCATCAAGTTTGCCAATTGTCACTAAACTTTGAAGTCCTTGTATCCTCATAACATGTCCAAAAAATCTTGACTGTCTACGTCTAACTTCTCCAATCAATCTCAATCTTTCATTTGTCTATTGAAAGACTGTCTCGTTTGATTTTCTGTCCGTCCATGGTATTCTTTGCATTTTTTCTCAAAAACCACATTTCTACTGCCATTAGATGTTGCTCAGCTTGTGTGTTAATTGTCCATGTTTCACACGCATAAAACAACATGGGTTCTACATAGCACTTCAACACTTGTTTTCTCACGGCAATTGACAACTTTTTGTTGGTAAGTATGTTTTCCATTTTGCAGAAGGCCACCTTTGTCATGGCAATTCTTCATCTAATCTCTCCAAGGCATCTTCCATCAGATGTTACAACTGTTCCAAGATAGTTATACCAAATCACCTGTTTAAGAATATTTCCATTCACTTGGATGCTACAGTGTGATATTTCTTTCCTCTTAGAGATGACCATGATCTCCGTTTTATGACAATACAGTTCCAAATCTAGGTTCTCAATGTGAATAATAACCATATCCATCAAATGTTGTAGATCTTGCTTGTTGCCAGAAATTAATACTGCAACGTACGTATATCTTATATTATTGATGTTTTGTCTTCCAAATGCAACTCTTTTATTTTATCCTCTAAATTTCTCATATTTCTACTATAAAAGGAGAAAAGATATGAAGACATTACATATCTCTGTTGCACACTTCTCACAAATATGGGCCACATCACCCACAGTGTGCCCATTGATCTATACAAATATGGACCAAGCACCATATAGCCCCCAGGCATACAATACACCCCCAGGCATAGAGAAGGGTCCTGTACTTACTATTTTTTTAACTTGCTATATTACTGTCAGCCGGTCTCTCTGGCCGAGAGGTTACACCACTTTCTCCGTAATCCCATTTATCATGCAGAGTCTCGTAGCGGGCGAGAACTGGGAGCGGTTCGTCCCCCGCTGGTGACTTGCGGGATAACTAAGCCGGTCGCTCAGAAAGCAATGGCAAACTACTGAGCGTAATTTTGCCAATAAATCAACAGACAGCTGAAAGATGCTGCTGTTGACAGCAATGTCCTGTAAAAGGATATGCAAATTAAAAAAAAAAAAATATTACTGTCATTTACTGCTAATATACTAACTTGCGGTGTATGGCAGAGGGGTCTTTGAGCCTGAGGAATTAAGGCCGCCTGCTAGTGCAGTCACTGCGAACTGTGTAGGTTAGGATTTTCTTTTTTGCCCCATCATAACAAAATATCCCACACCTTACCCAGTCTCCTGGGCCCATATTTGTAAAGATCAATGGGCACACTGTGGGTGATGTGGCCCATATTTGTATACATCAATGGATACACTGTGGGTGATGTGGCCCATATTTGTATAGATCAATGGGCACTCTGTGGGTGATGTGGCCCATATTTGTATAGATCAATGGGCACTCTGTGGGTGATGTGGCCCATATTTGTATAGATCAATGGGCACACTGTGGGTGATGTGGTCCATAACTGTATAGATCAATGGGCACACTGTGGGTGATGTGGTCCATAACTGTATAGATCAATGGGCACTCTATGGGTGATGTGGCCCATATTTGTATAGATCAATGGGCACACTGTGGGTGATGTGGTCCATAATTGTATTGATCAATGGGCACACTGTGGGTGATGTGGTCCGTATTTGTATAGATCAATGGGCACACTGTGGGTGATGTGGTCCATATTTGTATAGATCAATGGGCACACTGTGGGTGATGTGGTCCATAATTGTATAGATCAATGGGCACTCTGTGGGTGATGTGGTCCATATTTGTATAGATCAATGGGCACTCTGTGGGTGATGTGGCCCATATATGTATAGATCAATGGGCACTCTGTGGGTGAAGTGGCCCATATTTGTATAGATCAATGGGCACTCTGTGGGTGATGTGGCCCATATAGATCAATGGGCACTCTGTGGGTGATGTGGCCCATATTTGTATAAATCAATGGGCACTCTGTGAGTGATATGGCATATATTTGTATAGATCAATGGGCACTCTGTGGGTGATGTGGTCCATATTTGTATAGATCAATAAGCACTCTGTGGGTGATGTGGTCCATACCATGCCAGCTGCTGTACTTCCCCAGACATTTCTTGACATCCATGTTTGGCTGGGCTGACTTGGGACAATATTCCACCTTGATGGAGTTTTGAACACATGACCCTGCCTCTCCACAGCTGAACGCAACAATCCATGTGCTGATATCTTTTGTCCTTCAGTCGAATGCACCAGTTCATTTGCTGATATCTTCTGTCCTTCAGCTGAATGCACCAGTTTATGCACTAATATCTTCTGTCCTTCAGCCGAATGCACCAATTCATGTGCTATCTTCTGTCCTTCAGCTGAACACACCAATTCATGCATTGATATCTTGTGTCCTTCAGTTGAATGCACCAATTCATGCATTGATATCTTGTGTCCTTCAGCCAAATGCACCAATTCATGTGCTGATATCTTGTGCCATTCAGCTGAATGCACCAATTTGTGTGCTGATAACTTCTGTCCTTCAGCTGAATGCACCAGTTCATGCCCTGATATCTTCTATACTTCAGCTGAATGCATCTAGTCATGTGCCGATATCTTGTGTCCTTCAGTTGAATGCACCAGTTCATGCCCTGGTATCTTCTGGCCTTCAGCTGAATGCACCAGTCCATGCACTGATTTCTGTCCTTCAGCTGAATGCACTAATTAATGCGCCAATATCTTCTGTTCTTCAGCTGAAAGAACCAATTCATGAGCTAATATCTTGTGTCTTTCAGTTGAATGCACCAATTCATGCATTGATATCTTCTGTCCTTCAGCCGAATGCACTAATTCATGTGCTGATATCTTGTGCCATTCAGCTGAATGCACCAATTTGTGTGCTGATAACTTCTGTCCTTCAGCTGAATGCACCTACTCATGTGCCGATATCTTGTGTTTTTCATCTGAATGCACCAGTTCATGCATTGATATCTTCTGTCCTTCAGCTGAATGCACCAGTTCATGCCCTGATATCTTCTATACTTCAGCTGAATGCATCTAGTCATGTGCCGATATCTTGTGTCCTTCAGTTGAATGCACCAGTTCATGCCCTGGTATCTTCTGGCCTTCAGCTGAATGCACCAGTCCATGCACTGATTTCTGTCCTTCAGCTGAATGCACTAATTAATGCGCCAATATCTTCTGTTCTTCAGCTGAAAGAACCAATTCATGAGCTAATATTTTCTGTCCTGCAGCTGAATGCATCAATTTATGCGCTGATATCTTCTGTCTTTCAGCTGAATGCACCAATTCATGCACTGATATCTTGTCATACATTCCGTTGTTTTCCTTGGCAGTCTATGGTTTATCTTCTCTTGTTCTGTTCTATAAATGCCATATTTGGCTACTTTGTCCAGTAGAAAATAGTTTGTTCGTTCATACATGTTGTTTTTGTAATTCTTCCACTTAGTTGTTCACTAGTGAATCCCATGCCTTTTCTGAATCCAAACTGAGCCCTGCTTAACAATCGTTACTATGTTTGTAGCAATGAGGTATATTCTAGTAGTGCATTATAATTTAATAATGCAGTATAATGTAGTAATGCAGTGTAATGTAGAAAATAGCTGCAACTAGCAACATCTGTAACAAGAATGCTTGAAGTTGACAAACAAAAACAGTAGAACATCAACAGGCTAGAATAACAAAGAAGCCAAATGACCATGTAATATCTGTTGAGGTGTGATGTTCTGGACAGAGTGATGAGTAGGGTCTACCACAGACTGCAGCGCATGCTGTAGCAATGTCCTACTCTCCTCATTGCTTCCTTGACCATTGTAAATCAGAATATGGGTTAATTGTCTGGAGGACATCAGCCTCTGAAACAAAAATCAGCAATTCTGTTAATTGGTGTTCAAGCCAGCAACTCATGGTCAGTTGCACCTTGTATTGACCAAAACATTCTACCAGAATTTTTATTTTAGCACACCAAGCATGATTAGTTACACTTTGTATAGACCAAAACTTTCTATAGAAAGCAACACATGATCAGTTACATCTTGTATTGACCAAAACTCTCTATAGCAAACAACACATGATCAGTTACATCTTGTATTGACCAAAACTGTCTATAGCAAACAACACACTTTATTGACTACATAAAAGCTTTCGATAAAGTAAGACATGTCAACATGATAAAGATGCTTTCTGATCTACAAATTGATGGGAAAGACCTTAGACTCATAAAAAACATATATTGGAAACAAGAAGCTGCCATAAAAATTGATAATGAAGTAGGTCAATATCAGTCTATTTAGACAGGTGTGAGACAGAGATGTGTAAAGTCTCCAGATCTTTTTTCCCTGTACAGTGAAAATATTGTCAGAAATGTTGACGATATGAAAGGAATCATCATTGGGGGATATAACATCAATAACAAATAATTATGCAGATGATATAGTATTGATTCAGACAATGAGCAACATCTGCAACATTTAGTAGATGCGATTGCTGCACACAGTGAACAAAATGTTTTGCATATCCTTTACAGCACATCACTGTCAATATCAGCATCTTTCAGCTGATTGTTGATTTCTTGGCAAGATTACGCTCAGTAGTTTGCCATTGCTTTCTGAGCGGCCGGCTCACATACCCCGTAAGTTACCACCACGATTTGAACCACTGCTGATTCTCACCGTCGTCAAGTTACCTACTATAGTATATGAGATTATGGAGAAAAGTTGCTAACCTCTAGGTCAGGAAGCCGGCTACACAGTGAACAACTTGGGTTAAAATTAAATTTTAAGACACAGATTATGGTCGTCACTAAGAAGAAGGAAATACCACAATGTAAAATACAAGTAAATGGGAATATTCTTAAACAAGTGACTCGGTACAATTATCTCGGAACAGTCATAACATCTGATGGGAGATGCCTAGAAGAGATTAGAACAATAATCGCCATGGCAAAGGCAGCCTTTTGCAAGATGAAAAACATACTGACCAATAAAAAGATGTCATTTGCAACGAGAAAAAGAGTGTTGTGGTGCTACATAGAACCTGTGCTTTTGTATGGATGCGAAGCGTAGACAATGAGCAGACAAGCTGAAAAACATCTGATGGCTGTGGAAATGTGGTTTCTGAGGAAAATACAAAAAATATCATGCACAGACAGAAAAACCAATGACAAAGTCCTACAAGAAACAAATGAAAACCGTAAACTGATTAGAGAAATTAGACGTAGACAATCACAATTTTTGGTCACGTTATGAGAAGAAATAAATTAACGAACTTGATGACACCGGCAAGATCGAGGGAAGAGAACAGGGGAGGGCACAGAGAAGTAAGTACCTGGATGGCTTGGCCACATTATATAGTCGAGACAAAAACACTGAACTGATCCACGACTCTGGTGATCGAGTGAGATGGCAAAGTATGACTGCCCATGCTTACCAGCATGGCACATGATGATGATGATGATTGACCAAAACGTACTGTAGCAAACAACTCGTGATCAGTTACACCTTAAATTGACCCAAACTTTCTGCAAGGATTCTTACCGTAGCAAACAACACGTGATCAGCTACACCTTATATTGACCAAAACTTTCTGCCAGAATTATTACTGTAGCAAACACATGATCAGTTACACCTTGTATTTACCAAAACACTTTCAGTCACTGTGACTCCTGCAGTACAAGACAGTTACTATTAGCCACCGGACACTGATGCATATGCTGGGGGGAGGATCTGAGCACCTATGGACATGTCCGGAGTGCAATGAAGATACCCCAACTGATAACTGATAACTGATTGCCTCATAGCTGCTCCTTGTAATGCTTTAACACTCATGCAGACTTGGAGAGTTACACGGAACTCCTCCTGATCATGAGTGCCACTACTTTAAAACAACAACAGCCTGGGACAGAATGATGTAACCTTCCCATGTTTTCTGCTGGCATACCCTGGTGTGTAAGATAACCTCCTTCCCCTCATTCTTGTTTCACATTTGTTCCATTACTATTCATGATGATGATGATGATGTTGGTTAAGTTTTTAACCACTGAATGAAAATGCAGTCACATGTAAGTACATCACGCCAGCAGAGAACAGGCTGTGGGTATGCCTCAGTCACACTGATCATTGGTTACCTGTCAACAGGAGATGGGAATATATGGGAAACCAGGAGACAGGTGAAAATAAGAGAAGCCAGGAGACACAAGGAATATAAGGGAAAACAGGACCTACAGGAATATACATGGGAAACCAGAAACACAGGAGGATATGTGGCCAAAAAATGACGGCTTCTTCTTTCTGATGTTTGTGTTGTCTTTGTGTCTTAACCTCTTTCAGAACAGATTACTCATTTTGGCTGTTCAAGGCATTTTCAGCAGTCTTCTGTAAAATTACATCTCTGTGTCCTAAGTTGATCTTTTTGCTTGTTTACTAACTGTTCATGATTCGCAGTCATATGTTAAAACTTCGTTATAACATGCAAGATGAAAATTATGTGGTTGCTGGTTTTGCGGATGAAATTAATTCCAGTTGCAGAGTACAATAATCATGTACTGAATCACTCAATAGTCTGAACTTCATTTCATACAGTAATGTTTTTGTTCAACCCCATAATGAAATATCATATTCATTCATTGATGTAGTCAATTAGCCTGAAGACTGGTGGTGAAGTTGTATGACCATGTCCATCCACTGTCTTCTATACCCAGCAGCTCTCTTCAGCTCTACAGAATCCCCCATGTCCTTGCATGCCTTTGTCCAGGAATCTTTCCTAGGACATGCTTTTCTTCTTTTGCCTCCAGCTTTTGCACTAACAAACCTCATGCCTCCTACTGTGCCCAAGTCAAGATGGCCTTGTGAGCTGCCTGATTTTCATAATTGTCTATTTTCTCCAGTGTCTTTAAGAATGTTTTCATCTGATCTCTTTTAGTCCAGCTTATTCTTTGTAAAGTGCAAATACACATCTCAAAAGCTATGAAGTTCTTCATATCTATCTCTTCTCCTTGTTAATCGCTACTGGAACTCTGGCCTTCAACCAACTCACTCCAAGCCATCCCATCTGTTGATATGTGCTGCAACTTGTTCCATGTCCTTCCATCTGTTGCTATCTGCTGCAAATTGTTCCATGTCCTCCCATCTGTTGCTATCTATTGCAACTTGTTCCATGTCCTCCCATCTGTTGCTATCTGCTGCAACTTGTTCCATGTCCTTCCATCTGTTGCAACTTGTTCCATGTCCTTCCATCTGTTGCTATCTGCTGCAACTTGTTCCATGTCCTCCCATCTGTTGCTATCTACTGCAACTTCTTCCATGTCCTCCTATCTGTTGCTATCTGCTGCAACTTCTTCCATGTCCTCCTATCTGTTGCTATCTGCTGCAACTTCTTCCATGTCCTCCTATCTGTTGCAACTCTTTTCATGTTCTCCTATCTGTTGCTATCTGCTGCAACTTGTTCCATGTCCTCCCATCAGTTGCTATCTGTTGCAACTTGTTCCATGTCCTCCTATCTGTTGCAACTCTTTTCATGTCCTCCCATCTGTTGCTATGTGCTGCAACTTGTTCCATATCCTCCCATCTGTTGTTATCTGCTGCAAATTCTTCCATGTCCTCCCATCTGTTGCTATCTGCTGCAACTTGTTCCATGTTCTCCCATCTGTTGCAACTTGTTCCATGTCCTCCTATCTGTTGCAACTTGTTCCATGTCCTCCTATCTGTTGCAACTTGTTCCATGTCCTCCCATCTGTTGTTATCTGCTGCAAATTCTTCCATGTCCTCCCATCTGTTGCTATCTGCTGCAAATTCTTCCATGTCCTCCCATCTGTTGCTATCTGCTGCAACTTGTTCCATGTCCTCCTATCTGTTGCAACTTGTTCCATGTCCTCCTATCTGTTGCAACTTGTTCCATGTCCTCCTATCTGTTGCAACTTGTTCCATGTCCTCCCATCTGTTGTTATCTGCTGCAAATTCTTCCATGTCCTCCCATCTGTTGCAACTTGTTCCATGTCCTCCTATCTGTTGCAACTTGTTCCATGTCCTTCTATCTGTTGCAACTTGTTCCATGTCCTCCCATCTGTTGCTATCTGCTGCAACTTGTTCCATGTCCTCCCATCTGTTGCTATCTGCAGCAACGTCTTCCATGTCCTCCCATCAGTTGCTATCTGCTGCAACTTCTTCCATGTCCTCCCCACATTATTCATCCCTGTCTTCAATTCTCATCTACATGTGTTTTCATGTGGCCTGTTTGTTCCAGTGAACAGACTTTCTAGTATAACAGAGTTAGTTATAGGAGGAAGAGGCAGTGAAGTGTGCATAGTTAATAATGGAGCAGTGCATGGGCAAGCACCATAGTAGGAAGTAGCTAAGGTCTACTATGTAGCTAGACTGTGACGACAGAGTGGTCACAAAGTTAGTTACTGCTAGGGGAGCCAACAAACCGGTCGTACTTGGGAAGTCATCTGAAAGAAATGCGGACTATATTTTTTATGAACATACAACGTTCATGGTTCGATGTACTGCCATCAATGTTTTGGATAATTGCATACTCCTTTTGCTACGTGCTTGCCAACCAATAAACGCTAGAAGAACTCAAACCAACTCGTTGAGTATGATTTCATCTTACATTAATGACACAGACCGTATTCATCATCTCCACTACTGCACTGTTATACTAGCTACACTATTCTCAGGTTTTCTCTGTGCCCTGTCCAGCACCAGCTTTTTTGCCTCACCTTTTGATTCATTGGAATCTGTCTAGTTCTCTCATGAAGCTCCTCTTGAGTGATACTGTCATACTGTTTTGATCCTTCTACCCTGTGCAGGCACCAGTTCTGGATGCTTTAAGTTTATTTCTAATTGTTTTAGTCATTTCCATCTCCCCAGCAGTGCTGGTTCACATCACATATTCCAAGTGTGGTACTAATGAAAACTTGTGTTGACTCCCACCAGTTTCCTAGTCAAATATTCCAAGTGTGGTACTAATGAAAACTTTTGTTGACTCCCACCAGTTTCCTAGTCAAATATTCCAAGTGTGGTACTAATGAAAACTTCTGTTGACTCCCACCAGTTTCCTAGTCAAATATTCCAAGTGTGGTACTAACGAAAAATTGTGTTGACTCCCGCCAGTTTCCTAATAAAATATTCCAAGTGTGGTACTAACGAAAACTTGTGTTGACTCCCACCAGTTTCCTAGTCAAATATTCCAAGTGTGGTACTAATTAACATTTAGGTTGACTTCCACCAGTTTCCTAGCACTATGACAGCTCATCTTGTCTCTTGTATTCTTATTTTAATATCTCTGTTTGTTCCCCATCTTTGTCTATATTTTGTATTCTTATTTTAATATCTCTCTTTGTTCCCCATCTTTGTCTATATTACTACTTAAATAAGAGCATGATTTCACCTCTTGAAGTGAGGTCTTAGCTAGGGAGATCTCTTTATTCTGATCTGTCTTTCTCCTTTGAGTTGTTAGACGTAATTGTTGTTCTTCCCATCCTTTATAGAACATTGCAATCAACCTCTGCATGTACTGGCTGTCTATCATTCCTGGGCAAGTTTATGTTAAGTAGTTTGTCATTGTTTTCTGAACGACCTCTACCCATACCATTTCATAAAAAACCAACCCAAGGTGATTGCCAAATCGCCCACAGCAGTGTTTCAAACGCGATATGCGGGATTACGAACTGCGTCCGCGACCCCTTTGCCATGTAGCGGCTTTATTTGATTAGATGACATAATATTTCAAAAATTGTTTTTTTTGGGGCATGTTATGAGAAGAAATGACTTGGAGAACTTGGTGACAACTGGCAAGATCGTTATCAAGTGCGCAAACAATATCTACCTCTTCTTTGTTCATGTTCACGTTAAATAATAACTACTAGACTACTACTAGTACTAACTACTATTATTACTAACTAGTAGTGAGTTCCATAGTGCCGCGACCGGAAATGAAAACCAAAATCATGTACAGAATCATACAGCCATGATTCACCGTGTCTCTCAGTTCGCGCTAGTTCAGACCATGCATTCTTTCGACGTCATTCATTCATTCAAATCTCACGTGACAATAACACACGTCATCCTGGGTTTTCCAGGAAAGGTTTGCCTAATATTCTGTGCACAGCGATTGGTTGAAATCATCGTGACCTTTTATATAAATAACATTAAATTTTATACTTACCGTAATTAATTTTTTTCAGGCGCTGGTAATAGATAGGCATAACTTTTAGATGAATTTTCAAGTTCTGCATGCAAATTTACATATATTTGGAAAGTTTCATCGCTAGACAAGCTTAACTTGTCGATGAAATCAACATTTTTCTTGAAGATGTGCTTTCCATGAATGGGGAAACGCGTGGCCATGGGCCATGGCGGCTGCGCATGCGCATATCGTTTGGACTGGCATGTACACTTTCACTTTTTAACACTCAAAACGTGCAATTTGAACTACTAAAGTTAAAGAGAACACAAGTTTAAAGATTAATAATAATTTATTTGTATACTTGTACTATTTTTTAATCATTTAACATCACGGAACATATTTTTGAAGTCAATTTTCATAATCCGCCTATGACCTGTTGGTTGTGACACGCGAAGTTGATTGAACCTCGCACGCGGAACCGTAATTAATTTTTTTTTCTGTAGCTTTCAATAGAAAACCATCAATTGTAGATGGATCTTCGAATTCTACATCAAATTTTTCAGAAATTTGGAAAGTTTCACGCTAAACTTGCTTTAATTGTGGTTGAAAAATAGGCGAAGATGTTACGATTATGAAACCCAAAACGGCAGCTTGACTATATAAAAATCTTTGTGGAACAATCATCGTGTCCTCGCTAGCGTAGTCATAAGCATTCCACCTGTCATGCGGGAGACTGGGGTTCTGTACCCGGCTGGGCATATTTTTATTTTTATTTTTTATTTTTCACAAAATTATTAGGTGATATAATAGAAACTATTAAACATTACGAACTAAAATATTATATAGAACTAAGAAACTGGAAGTTTGTGAATAAAGTGTGCTCTATGGATCTGTGCAAGCTGCCAACTGCCGGGGAGCGCATCCCACAGAGGCAGCGGAATGATCGCGTATCGGAATCGATGGATCCAATAGATGTCTTTGTTTAATGTAAATTTTAATTGCCATATAAAATATTGCCCCTGAATCAGCATAGTTTCATCGCTAAACTTGCTCGAATTGTGGTTGAAAAACAGATTTTCTGCGAAGATGTGACTTTGTGAATTGGAAACCCACGGGTCATGACGGCCGCGCATATCGATTGCGCTACACTTTTCAACACACAAAACGTGCGATTTGACCTACTAAAGTTAAAGAGAACACAAGTTTAAAGATTATTAATAATTTATTTGTATACTTGTACTATTTTGTAATCATTTAACATGACGGAACATATTTTTGAAGTCAGTTTTCATATGACCATATGAGACAATCTCGCACATATAGACGCGCACACCCACTGGTGAAGGTAATCGGACACACTGGAGAGCGCCACTATCGGGTGAATAGCATGAGAAATCGCAACTTCTCTCACCTTTACAAAAATGTGAATATCTTCACTTAGAAGTGACATACAGGCATCATTGAGGTACCATTAGATTTTGAATTTCAAGGCTTATCTACTGTGGTGGTCTCATTAGTCTCATCTCATCTCATCATATTCCTCTTGTACCTTGCGGTGTCGAGGTGAAGTATAAACTTCGTGAGAGTGCCAGAGTATGGGCTTCATATACCGATATTCCCATGGACTCTGCTATTCCCTCCGTCCAACGTTTACGTGGTCGGCCTCTTCCTCTGATTCCATCTGGATCTGGTCTGTACATCATTGCTTGTTGTGGTATGCTGTTGACTGGTAACCTACTTGCATGGCCAAACCATTTGACTTGCTGTTTTCTGATAAAATCTAGTGCTGCTTTAACCCCCACTTTAGTCCTGGTCTCATTAGTAAATTCTCAAATTTAAAATCGTGATAGTTCTCGCTATAACTACTAAACTAGTTAGTTAATTGACTGATGAGTTAACTTAGATTAAAAGTTTGGTACTTTTGCTTTCTTTCACCCCAAACAAAAGGGAATCCCAGGGTATGACATCACATCCAGGGGTTCCCTGTGTTGCGCCGAACATTCAGGGGGTTTCCGTGTGTTGCGCCGTAGCTCGGTGCGCAATTCTATGTGGCGGCGGTGGTGCGCTATTCTTTCACTTTCCGGTTAGGGTTAGGGGGTAGGGTTAGGATTAGGGGGTAGGGTTAGGATTAGGATTAGGGTTAGTGTTAGTGTGTGTACCCTACCCCTAACCGGAAAGTGATTGCAGGACCGATGCAAATGAGGATCGAAGGGAGACAAACGGTTGCCACAGCCCAAAGAAACAACACTGTGGTGTATGGCAATTGAAACGCACTGGCACGCACTCCACCCGAACACAGAGGAGATCACCGTCGGCGCTAAATATAGCTGGTGACTCTAAATATAGCTGGCAAAGTTTGTTTGGGGTGAAAGAAAGTTAAAGTACCAAAAGTTTTAGAGCTTAAAAATGACTAAAATTAAATGTTCCGATGTCCGTGGTTGGGGTGAGACAGTTGTAAGAACCTGTTGTAATTGCCCCGTTGTCCTCGGTTGGGCGACCCTGTAGTAGAACCTTTAACTGTGCCGATGTCCTTGGGTGGGGTGATCATGTAGTGTAGTTGAACTTGTAGCTGTTCCAATGTCCACGGCAAACAAATCTGTTTTGTTTCGCAGATTAATGGAATAAAAATATTCAGCATTTTTATTCAGCAGATGCAAAAGTTGGTGTACTGCAAAATATGAAACAATTAAACATATACAAAACAATACAGAGTTATGTCAATAATTAATATAATTACAAGAAAGCTATTAATGAGCTGCAACTTTTTGCTTTAATAGCCACACTTTCACATGAATATATGAATAAGGTGACATAATTATCCACATGTATAGGACAAACAATGACGATTGCTGCAGAACTGTATTTGTATTATACTGTTTAAAAAAATGGCGCTCTCCATGAAGCACACCAACATGGGCAACTGGAGCGTCTGTGTCTTCTTGTCGTTTGTGCTCAAGTTTCTAGTTATTCGTGCAGCTAAACTGAGCGACCCAAAATTGTTGCTACCGTATTATAGTTCAGTTGTCGTAAATTACACATTGAAAGTGGAGTACTCGCCAGAAGAAGCTCAAATTGCTGAAGCCTGTTTTCAATGGTCAGTACCGGACCGGAGTACCGGGAGTACTAAGAACTAGTCTAGACATCATCATCATCATCTTCCACTTTTGCCATCGAGCCTCGAGGCGAGGATTAATTGACGTTTCGGCGCTCGATGGGTGGCACTGGATAGTGTTATTCCATGTGATTGTACAATGTCTTTGATGTCATTGATAAATTTTCTTCTCAGGCTCCCTCTTGCTCTCCTATCAGATCTTCTCTACTACATAAATAAACACATACATTGTATTTTAGTATTTGACTTGTATTAACTATGGAGAAGAAGGAAGTAGAGATTAGAGGACGCACTAGACAACATAAAAATTGAAAGCTATATAGTTACAGACTGGGATTCGAACCTGTCACCTCCAAATGACGACAGCGCCTCGCTGCAGGAACAAGTGTACTTCGACGCATGCTGGCTTGCTAGGCCAGTGGCAGGTTTAAGACAAAAATCTGACCATAGGGAGTCCATCCCCTATGGCGAGCCATATCCCCGTTAGCCTATGACCTCGCGGTCATGGTTTCCCAGTCTGCACCACGTGGAGGTGGGGTTGACTTGTGTAGTCTGCGGGTCATCGGCAGGCTACTAATTTTCACTTTTCACCCCTCATAGGAGAGGCTAGCCGATCCTAACCCTGCTGGCTGCAGAGCCAGGCGCAGTCCACACCTTGCAGACCAAATAATGCTATATGTGTTTATTTATGTACTGTCTCAGTGGCCTTAAAAGGTTCTCCAGTTGATTTTCTCTAGTGTAGTGCCACTGCTGATGACTGGTGGTGTTCCATTCTAACGAGATGACTGAACCATTTTATTTTCTAATTTTCAATGTATGTGGCTCAAGGTGTTGACCCCACTGTCAATCTGGTAACATCACTTTTTACTTGGTCTCAGATGACAAAGTGGCAGCTCTTCTCAGGCATCTCACCTCATAGGTGTTGAATCTGTGTGTATAACTTGTGTCCTAACACTGAACTGACCAACTTTTTTGTTTGTGAACAAACACCTTCATGACATAACTTGTGTCCTAACACTGGATGACAAAATTGTTTGTTTGTGAACAAACACCTTCATGATCATCATCACGTGCCTTGCAACTGACAGGGGCAATAATAATTCTCCACATCTTGCCATCTCTCTCCAGCAGCATGTATCAGTTTGTGTGCTGACACCCTTCCATACCATGATAATTCTCCACATCTTGCCATCTCTCTCCAGCAGCATGTATCAGTTTGTGTGCTGACACCCTTCCATACCATGATAATTCTTCACATCTTGCCATCTCTCTCCAGCAGCATGTATCAGTTTGTGTGCTGACACCCATCCATACCATGATAATTCTCCACATCTTGCCATCTCTCTCCAGCAGCATGTATCAGTTTGTGTGCTGACACCCTTCCATACCATGATAATTCTCCACATCTTGCCATCTCTCTCCAGCAGCATGTATCAGTTTGTGTGTTGACACCCATCCATACCATGATAATTCTCCACATCTTGCCATCTCTCTCCAGCAGCATGTATCAGTTTGTGTGCTGACACCCTTCCATACCATGATAATTCTTCACATCTTGCCATCTCTCTCCAGCAGCATGTATCAGTTTGTGTGCTGACACCCTTCCATACCATGATAATTCTCCACATCTTGCCATCTCTCTCCAGCAGCATGTATCAGTTTGTATGCTGACACCCATCCATACCATGATACAAGGCTGTCAGTTATATACCCTCGCTGTCTTGTTTGATTTCTCTTTCCACATATCTTTTAAGTTGTCACATGTTCCTGTTTTCTCTTGTCATATTGTGGTAAAAAATGTTGACTGTTTCTTTCTGTTTGTTATAAGTTTTCTTTGTGATTTAAATGTACATGATAATCTGTGGGCTGGTTAAATAAATCACTCCATTAGATATACATGACAATTAGTGGTCTGGTTGAGTCAGTCACAATAATCACTCTATTAGATGTATGTGGCAATCTGTGGGCTGGTTGAATAAATCACTCTGTTAGATGTACATGACAATTAGTGGGCTGATTGAATCAATCACTGTATTAGATGTACATGACAATTAGTGGGCTGGTTGAATCAATCACTGGGCTGGTTGAATAAATCACTCTATTAGATGTACATGACAATTAGTGGGCTGAATGAATCAATCACTGTATTAGATGTACATGACAATTAGTGGGCTGAATGAATCAATCACTGTATTAGATGTACATGACAATTAGTGGGCTGAATGAATCAATCACTGTATTAGATGTACATGACAATTAGTGGGCTGAATGAATCAATCACTGTATTAGATGTACATGACAATTAGTGGGTTGGTTGAATCAATCACTCTGTTAGATGTACATGACAATTAGTGGGCTGATTGAATCAGTTACTGTATTAGATGTACATGACAGTGGGCTGATTGAATCAATCACTCTGTTAGATGTACATGACAATCTGTGGGCTGATTGAATCAATCACTCTGTTAGATGTACATGACAATCTGTGGGCTGGTTGAATAAATCACTCTATTAGATGTACATGACAATCTGTGGGCTGGTTGAATAAATCACTCTATTAGATGTACATGACAATCTGGCTGGTTGAATCTTGCACTCAGGTGTACATCACAATCTGTGGGCTGATTGAATCAACCACTTTATTAGATATACAAGGCAGTGTGTAGGCTGATTGCACCTTACATTCAGATGTACATGGCAGTGTGTGGGCTGATTGAATCTTACACTCAGATGTACAGGACAATCTGTGGGCTTGCTGAATCTTAAACTCAGATGTACATCACAATCTTTGCAATGTGTAAGCTGACTGAATCTTACACTCAGATGTACATGACAACCTTCTATGTTACTATGTCTGGAAGTAGCAGTGATCTTGAAGTGTAACTTCATAAATGTAGACCGTCAGAGTGTGTTTACATGTTCATAGAAGTGGTGTCACATGTTTGTAGACCGTCAGAGTGTGTTTACATGTTCATAGAAGTGGTGTCACATGTTTGTAGACCGTCAGAGTGTGTTTACATGTTCATAGAAGTGGTGTCACATGTTTGTAGACCGTCAGAGTGTGTTGACATGTTCATAGAAGTGGTGTCACATGTTTGTAGACCGTCAGAGTGTGTTTACATGTTCATAGAAGTGGTGTCACATGTTTGTAGACCGTCGTGTGTTGACATGTTTATAGAAGTGGTGTCACATGTTTGTAGACCGTCAGAGTGTGTTGACATGTTCATAGAAGTGGTGTCACATGTTTGTAGACCGTCAGAGTGTGTTTACATGTTCATAGAAGTGGTGTCACATGTTTGTAGACCGTCAGAGTGTGTTTACATGTTCATAGAAGTGGTGTCACATGTTTGTAGACCGTCAGAGTGTGTTTACATGTTCATAGAAGTGGTGTCACATGTTTGTAGACCGTCAGAGTGTGTTTACATGTTCATAGAAGTGGTGTCACATGTTTGTAGACCGTCAGAGTGTGTTGACATGTTCATAGAAGTGGTGTCAGATGTTTGTAGACCGTCAGAGTGTGTTTACATGTTCATAGAAGTGGTGTCACATGTTAGTAGACCGTCAGAGTGTGTTGACATGTTCATAGAAGTGGTGTCACATGTTTGTAGACCGTCAGAGTGTGTTGACATGTTCATAGAAGTGGTGTCACATGTTTGTAGACCGTCAGAGTGTGTTGACATGTTCATAGAAGTGGTGTCACATGTTTGTAGACCGTCAGAGTGTGTTTACATGTTCATAGAAGTGGTGTCACATGTTTGTAGACCGTCAGAGTGTGTTGACATGTTCATAGAAGTGGTGTCACATGTTTGTAGACCGTCAGAGTGTGTTTACATGTTCATAGAAGTGGTGTCACATGTTTGTAGACCGTCAGAGTGTGTTTACATGTTCATAGAAGTGGTGTCACATGTTTGTAGACCGTCAGAGTGTGTTTACATGTTCATAGAAGTGGTGTCACATGTTTGTAGACCGTCAGAGTGTGTTTACATGTTCATAGAAGTGGTGTCACATGTTTGTAGACCGTCAGAGTGTGTTGACATGTTCATAGAAGTGGTGTCACATGATTGTAGACCGTCAGAGTGTGTTGACATGTTTATAGAAGTGGTGTCACATGTTTGTAGACCGTCAGAGTGTGTTGACATGTTCATAGAAGTGGTGTCACATATTTGTAGACCGTCAGAGTGTGTTGACATGTTTATAGAAGTGGTGTCACATGTTTGTAGACCGCCAGAGTGTGTTGACATGTTCATAGAAGTGGTGTCACATGTTTGTCGTTCTAGGCGCTCCTCTCGTCCTGATGTTGCAGATATTCATCTGGTTCATTCTGTCGATGGGACATGTGCCCACGCAGCCATTATTTCTGCTGTTTCCAGGACGAATCATCAGGTCTCCACAGTAATTGTAGCTGAGAATAAAGGTTTGTTTTCTTTTTGCTTTTATTTGTTCTTTTTGATAGTTAGTTAGTTAGTCGACAGATCATCCTCGTTGCACATCGAACCATTCAGTCCATAAGTGCTCGGATCCCCTCCTCAGCAAATCCCGCAGCGTGTAGCGGCTAACGACGCCAGTTCTGTGTTGGTTTATCAATCTTCTTTGGCTTCCTGCGTAGTGTTCTTGTTTGGCCACCCCTCTTTTAATTTGCTGCTCCCGCAGTCTGGCCATTGTTGTAGATTCACAGTCATCACTTGGTTCTCGCAAAAGTCTCACTTCTCGTAGAGCATTCAGAATGTCAGCCTGGTCCATGGCGCGTCCGCCCTCCACAGTAGCCTCACCTGCGAGCTTGTCAGCCCGCTCATTTCCTTGTACTCCCGCATGACCTGGCACGAAGATGAAACTAATCTTTGCCAGCCGAGACCGCTTCAGAGGCAGCAACCATTCTCTTCGGATCGACCCCTCCTCTATCCTCTTGATCATGTTCATTGAGTCGCTAAGGAAACAAGCCCTAGTGAATGTCTGTGTCTCGAGCCATGTTATTGCTTTACTTACTGCCATGACTTCCATGGTCAGGCTACTTGTGGTTTCAGTGAAAGCACCAGAGTCCTCCTTCACAATTCTCCCTCCGGCCCGAGCTGTAAAGGCCCATGAGCTTCTCACATGTCGGACGACCGACCCATCTGTGTAGATGACCGCGTCACCGTCTAGCGAATTCGCGAAAATCAACGCTTGTACTTCAGCCTCCACAGCAGCCGGATTTTCTTGTCTGCATTTTCTATCTAGTTGGATGCAAACTGAAAAGGATGTGCAGAAGTCTGTTGGCACTTGCACCCACTCCTCGCCAGGTTCTAAGTCCTCAAGTGAACACACCTGTTGAAGAATGTCTTCGGCTTGACCCATCCACGACCGTCCTCTTTTTAACCTGCTGCCCTTCACCTTCCTAATTTCACTATGCAGTGGATGTTGTGTGTTTGCGTTAATTCTGAGGTAGGCGCGTGCCCTGCAAACTTGTACTCTCTCTTCAATGGTTGGAAAATCAAGAAGGTAGCGCATCGCCCTGCATGCTGTATCTCTTGTACATCCAAGAATAATGCGCATAGCTTCATTCTGTATCCTTTCCATCCTTTCTATCTGCTTATGGCTGAGAGTCAGGATTGCCATTGCATACTCCAAAACAGACATGACCAGCCCCTCGTACAGAAGACATAGATGGCGCTGCTCACAGTTTGCTGCCGCCATCACCCGCATCGCTGCCAAACCCCGCTTGGCCTTTGTTATCACCTGGTCTATGTGCACATTATAAGCAAGGCTTCGATCAAACCGTATCCCCAGGTAATTCATTGCCTGCGTTCTTTCCACCGTCTCTGAACACAGCATTACAGTTGGTGTTGGATTGTTGACAATATGATTATTCAACGAGAACCAAGTCACTGTTGCCTTTTTTTGGGTTGACCATTGCCCCAGCTTCATCACACCAAGTACTTATGCGATTGAGTTCGGTTTGTAGTTCCACAGCAACCTCCTCTCTATCCTTACCCTGACGATACACTAAAACATCATCGGCATACGACAATGTCCTGCCAGGTCCAGTGATCTGCTCACTGGTGATTCTCACTGTGTAGGCGTTGAACAGTACCGGAGATAATGGTGATCCCTGTGGTAGGCCAGGATATATTGTTGTTGGTTCCGAAGTCCAACTGCCACATCTAAAAACTACTTTCCGTTGGTAGAGGGCTGCAGCGATCCAACTAAGGAGGAATGGACTTACGTTTAGTTCAAGAAGCTGAAACATTAAAAAATCCAGTGGTACTCTGTTGTATGCGTCCTCAAGATCAATCGCTGCAGCAACGGTTTCAGTGCCTGAGTGGAAACCTTCATAGACATCATGGGCAAAGACTGCTGCATTGGTCCAGGTTTCTCTTTTTGGACGGTACCCACCCAGGGTAGGTGGGAAAACATCTTGCCTCTCTAGTTGGCTTGATATTTTCCTGGCAGTTACCTTCTCCAGCAGCTTGCCTATTGTATTCTGCATGGTTATAATTCGATATCCCTGAATTTTTTTGTGGTCTTTGTCAGGCTTCGGCAAGGGAATCAGATAGCTGTGTAACCATTCCTCCTTGATGCTAGCACTCCCTATACTGTTGTTGTACATGTCTGCTAGTTTCTCTAGCTCATTGTCGGTACACCTATTTATGTCGTCGTATCTTATGCCATCAGGACCTGGAGCACTGTTTTTTGATCGTCGAAGCACAGCCTTGATTTCTTTCACTGTCACTGTGTCTTCATCCGAAGTGTTCTGGGCCTTGCATCTGTCTGAGGTGACCTCCTTGGCCAGATTTCGGCCTCCCATGTCTGTCTGGTTGCTCTGCTCAAGGTAGCGTTCAAAGAGGGCTTTGCCCTTGTCCTCGTCAGTCCTCTGCCAGGTGAGGTCAGCACCTTGGAAGTCAGAAATGCTCTTATTCTTGACTACACCACTCATGCTTTTATGTAGTCGCCAGAACAATTTCAGTGACTTGTCTGTGCTTACTCTTTGACACACCTCTGCCCATTTTTCGCTTTTAACCACCTTGACCAGTTTTTTGAAATTGCTTACTTTTGTGTGCATCTCTCTTTCTAAGTGCAAGCAGGGACTAGGATGACCAGCTCTGTTCTTCTTGGCATTTTGCCATCTCCTTACAGCACTACGCTTATCCACCCAAGCCTTCTCCACCTCGAAACTCCACCACGGTGGCTGCTCCCAGCTTTTTTTCCTGCCCTGAAACGTTCTGCGCTTGTCACGTCTTATTTTACTCACCACATCTTGCCCTGTACTGTCATACTGGAACGTCTTTACCTTTAGCTTGTGCTGTCTGGTTCTGCCTTTCTCTACCAATATGCTGCACGGGTGGTGGTCGCTGCCATGGTGTCCTAGGACACCCCATCTACACACTGTAGTGAGTGAAGGTGAAACTAGCGCCAGATCAATAGCACTGTCCTCATCGCCTGGACGGCGTGCTGTCCTGGTGACACAGCCACTGTTAATACAAACCAGGTCGATGGTTTCCAGTGCAGTCTCGAGCTCCTCCCCTTGTGTATTGGAGGAAGTGTTTCCCCATGCTCTGCCTTTAGCGTTGAAGTCACCACAGAAAATAACATTTCTCTCGTGGCCTAATATGCCACTTAAGCACTGCCACTTCTGGGCGTCCATACTCGCATTGCGGGCATAAACATTAACCAACACGAATGGTATACTGGAATGAACTCTCAACGCCTGTATTTGTATCTTTTTGAAATCTTTTTGATAGAGGATGTACACTCAATATGCACACTTAGTATGTACAAGCAGTATATGCAAGAAATGTGTGGATGTATGTTATAATGGAAGTGTCATTGTTGTAGTCAAGAAATGTGTGGATATATGTTATAATGAAAGTTTGTCATTGTTGTAGTCTACAGGAAATGTGTGGATGTTTGCTATAATGGAAGTGTCATTGTTGTAGTCAAGAAATGTGTGGATGTATGCTATAATGGAAGTATCATTGTTGTAGTCTACAGGAAATGTGTGGATGTTTGCTATAATGGAAGTGTCATTGTTGTAGTCAAGAAATGTGTGGAAGTATGCTATAATGGAAGTTTGTCATTGTTGTAGTCTACAGGAAATGTGTGGATGTATGCTATAATGGAAGTGTCATTGTTGTAGTCTACAGGAAATGTGTGGATGTATGTGGCGAAAAAGGTATAGAAGCCGGTCGTTCAGAAAGCAATGGCAAACTACTGAATGTAAAATTTGCCCAGGAATCACGAACAGCGAAAATGCTGGGGTTGACTGCTACATCCTGTGAAGGACATGCAGCTTAATTTTTTATGTTATAATAGAAGTCTGTCATTGTTGTAGTCTACAAGAAATGTGTGGATGTATGTTATAATGGAATTCTCATTGTTGAAGCCTAGAAATGTGTGGATGTATGTTATAATGGAAGTCTCATTGTCGTAGTCAAGAAATGTTATAATGGAGGTGTCATTGTTGTAGTCCAGAAATGTGTGATTGTATATGATATCGACTATGGTTGTGTCTACAGTGACTGGTGAAGTGCTGAGAAGTAATGTCAATGTGGGGGAAATTGTCCGCATGGAGATAATGACCACCACCAGAAGTTTATTCCTGGAGGACACACCTGAAGAACTGATTGTCCAGGGCTTTGACAGCGAGGGTAGGTTGTCATCAGCATCGTGTCTGGAATGGTAACACAGCCTATAGATGTCATCAGTATGATTTTATAATTTATTAGTTTAGTTAGGGTTGTCATCATAGCACTTCATGCCAGCCCATAGGTGATCTGTCTCCATCACCAAATGTGGCAGGTTTAGATGTGGATAGTTCCAGTAACACACTGATTGTGAGCACGTCTTACATCCAAACTCCAAAAGTCCCATTCCCAAGCCTTGTGAGTCAACTCTGGCAACATGCATGGTAGATGTTACTATTCTTTGCTTCTCTGAAGGCCTCTGGCAACATGCATGGTAGATGTTACTATTCTTTGCTTCTCTGAAGGCCTCTGGCAGCATGCATGGTAGATGTTACTATTCTTTGCTTCTCTGAAGGCCTCTGGCAACATGCATGGTAGATGTTACTATTCTTTGCTTCTCTGAAGGCCTCTGGCAGCATGCATGGTAGATGTTACTATTCTTTGCTTCTCTGAAGGCCTCTGGCAACATGCATTTTAGATGTTACTATTCTTTGCTTCTCTGAAGGCCTCTGGCAACATGCATGGTAGATGTTACTATTCTTTGCTTCTCTGAAGGCCTCTGGCAGCATGCATGGTAGATGTTACTATTCTTTGCTTCTCTGAAGGCCTCTGGCAACATGCATGGTAGATGTTACTATTCTTTGCTTCTCTGAAGGCCTCTGGCAACATGCATTTTAGATGTTACTAATCTTTGCTTCTCTGAAGGCCTCTGGCAACATGCATGGTAGATGTTACTATTCTTTGCTTCTGGCAATAAATAGACGGGCTGGAATAACTGGGGGTGATATAAGAGTATCCAGAACTCCAAGACTTGAGATTTGTGCAGAAACAAGAATGCCTATGCCCGTTGACAGGGCACATGATGATGATGACAATCAGAGTATGAGGTGGAATAATTGGGGGAAATAGCGTGTAAGTCATGTAAAGGATTCTTTCACACACCCAAGGCACATGGGGCATATGTGTTAGATCATTATACAGACCAATCAGCACTTGTTCCATGATGTTGTCAGTATCATTCTGGATGGCTAGACTTTCCAAGACATTTCCACATATCCCCCATGTTAGGCTGGCTTGACTTTCCAAGACATTTCTGTTGATGTGTTCTGTGTGTATTATATTAAAATATAGGTTGCAGTTTTTGATGTGTTCTTTGTATGTTATATTATACTATAGGTTGCAGTTGTTGATGTGTTCTTTCTATGTTATATTATACTATAGGTTGCAGTTGTTAATGTGTTCTTTGTATGTTGTATTATACTATAGGTTGCAGTTCTTGATGTGTTCTTTGTATGTTATATTATACTGTAGGTTGCAGCTGTTAATGTGTTCTTTGTATGTTATATTATACTGTAGGTTGCAGTTGTTAATGTGTTCTTTGTATGTTATATTATACTGTAAGTTGCAGTTGTTAATGTGTTCTTTGTATGTTATATTATACTATAGGTTGCAGTTGTTAATGTGGTCTTTGTATGTTATATTATACTGTATGTTGCAGTTGTTAATGTGTTCTTTGTATGTTATATTATAAAAGTAGGTTGCAGTTGTTAATGTGTTCTTTGTATGTTATATTATACTATAGGTTGCAGTTGTTAATGTGTTCTTTGTATGTTATATTATACTGTAGGTTGCAGTTTTTGATGTGTTCTTTGTATGTTATATTATAAAAGTAGGTTGCAGTTGTTAATGTGTTCTTTGTATGTTATATTATAAAAGTAGGTTGCAGTTGTTAATGTGTTCTTTGTATATTATATTATACTATAGGTTGCAGTTGTTGATGTGTTCTTTCTATGTTATATTATAAAAGTAGGTTGCAGTTGTTGATGTGTTCTTTGTATGTTATATTATACTATAGGTTGCAGTTGTTGATGTGTTCTTTGTATGTTATATTATACTATAGGTTGCAGTTGTTAATGTGTTCTATGTTTTGTTATATTATAATATAGGTTGCAGTTGTTGATGTGTTCTTTGTATGTTATATTATACTATAGGTTGCAGTTGTTAATGTGGTCTTTGTATGTTATATTATACTGTAGGTTGCAGTTGTTAATGTGTTCTTTGTATGTTATATTATAAAAGTAGGTATGACTGAGCTACCGTATAACAGTAGACGGTACTACCTGGTTTCTGTTAGCGCTGAACGTTGGGCGGCGCTTACCAAACCCGACACCCCACATTGTGCCAACGGCTTCGGGCGGAAGAGCGCAATTGGGAGGGTACAAGCCTTACCCTGGTGCGAGGAAATGCAAGCTAAAGACAAAATGTCATGGCAGGGCAGACCAGGCCCTAAGCCTTGGTTGGCGACTGGTCTAGGATCGAAGCTCCGACAGGCGGACAGTTAGAGCATTGCTTTGCTGATCCGGCAGCTTCTGCAGCTTGCCTTGTTCCAGATGTAGGGGTGTTACCTTTCCTCTGGAGTAAGCTAGGCAGGCCGAGAGAGGGATCATGCTGCATGGGCAACACATGATCTCTATATTTTAGCCCAGGCTTTGTGCTATGGAGAGGCAATAACTCCATCCCTGGTCTTAACTGGTCTCGGAATCAAAGCGAGAGGCAACTGTTACGGGTTATAAGTCCTTGTCAGTTGGCGTAGACATGGGGCGCCACGCGTTGCCTCTGACGGTGGGAGACACCTATAGGTGTCACTGATCAGCTACCGCCCGCCTCAAGCTGGGCAGCCCCCAGCCAATTGGGTGCTGATCCGCCACAGCCTGCCTGCTTCAATGGGTGCTTGGGGCTAGGACAAAATCTGAATCGCAGGCTGTAAAACCAATGCACCAGGTACAAACAAAAATAAAAATAGAAACCTCAAGCTACGGCTTGCAACCTGGAACGTGAGAACCATGTGTCCAGGATTTTCCACTGACTTGACCAATATTGACGATGTGAGAAAAACGGCTGTGATTGATGCCGAACTCAATCGTCTAAACATTGATATTGCTGGCCTGCAGGAGACTCGCCTCGCTGAGGAAGGGTCACTCAGGGAAAACAACTACACCTTTTTCTGGAAGGGTAGAGGGCAGGCAGAAAAAAGGCAACACGGTGTGGGCTTTGCAGTGAAGAATTCGCTACTGGGAATGATTGAAATTCCAGCAGGAGGAAATGAAAGACTATTATCCCTGCGCTTGGCAACCTCTTGTGGGTTTGCCACCATTATTACTGCATATGCACCGACACTCGATTCCTCTGATGATGTGAAGGATTCGTTCTATGAGGAGTTAGACTCCGTGATCAAGGCAGTTCCAAAATCTGACTACATTTATATGCTCGGTGATTTCAATGCTCGTGTGGGCAAGGACTCGAGTTCATGGCCAGTGTGCCTTGGAAAATACAACATCGGTCGCATGAATGAAAATGGGCAAAGGCTGCTGGAGCATTGCACCAGTAATGACCTATGTATTACAAACTCCTTTTTTAAAACAAAAGAGATGCATAAGGTCACATGGAAACATCCAAGATCCGGCCATTGGCACCAGCTGGACTTCATCATCACACGGAGACAACATCTGAACCATATATCATTGACTCGTAGTTACCACAGTGCTGACTGTGATACGGATCATTCTTTGGTTGTTGCAAGGGTTAGACTGAGACCAAAGAGAATCTACACAGCTAAACACAAATCTAGCCTCAGGATTAATATTATTAACACTCATGATCCTGAAAAGTGCTTTCAGTTTCAACAGCAACTTGAAGACGCTTTCACTGATACACCAGAAAATTGTACAGTAAATGAAAAGTGGGGTCAAATTAAGGAAACTCTTTATAAAACTGCCGTAGGGGTTTACGGCACTGTGGATCATAAGAGGCAGGACTGGTTTGCGGCCAACAGCGAGACTCTGCAGCCCTTGATTGATAAGAAGAATAAAGCTCTCTTAAGAAACAAGGAAAGACCAACGCGTAACACTCTGAGTGAGCTTAGGCAAGCTAGGAAGGATGTGCAAAAGGCTGCCAGGCAGTGTGCAAATGATTATTGGATCAAGTTATGTGAGTCCATTCAAATCGCAAGTGATAAGGGAGACATAAGAAGCATGTATGAAGGAATAAAGAAAGCCTGCGGTCCAGTGATCAAAAGAAGTGCACCATTGAAAACCTTGACTGGAGAAATCATCACTGATAAGAAACAGCAGATGGACAGATGGGTAGAGCACTATTTGGAGCTTTATTCAAGTGAGACCAAACTAGCGGATGATGCCCTCAACGCCATAGAGGCTCTACCAACTCTTGACCACCTGGACACACTTCCCACCATAACAGAAGTTAAGTGTGCTATAAATGAACTTGCATCTGGCAAGGCTCCAGGTAAGGATGGGATTCCAATAGAGGTTATCAGGAGTGGGCAAGACACACTCGCTCTGCAGATCCACCAGCTAATAGAGCTATGCTGGCGTGAAGGACAACTCCCACAGGATTTCAAAGATTCAAGCATCATAACACTGTACAAGAACAAGGGCGATCGGAGCGACTGCAACAACTATAGGGGTATCTCACTTCTGTGTATTGTTGGAAAAGTATTTGCCAGAATTGTTCTGCGCAGACTTCAAGTCCTAGGAGATCAAGTCTACCCCGAATCACAGTGTGGCTTTCGACAGAACCGGTCTACCACTGATATGATATTCTCATTGCGACAAATGCAAGAAAAATGCCGTGAACAGAATCAACCACTGTTTATTGCCTTCATCGACCTCACAAAGGCATTTGATTTGGTCAGTCGTGAGGGTCTGTTCAAGGCACTAAAGAAGATTGGCTGCCCACCAACTCTTCTGTCCATTGTGGAATCGTTCCACACAGGCATGAAGGGTATAATCAAGTTTGATGGTGCAACTTCTGAAGAATTTGAAATCAAGAGTGGAGTTAAGCAAGGTTGTGTACTAGCTCCCACCCTCTTTGGAATATACTTTTCACTTCTACTGAAATATGCATTTCATGATCAGGATGGTGGTATATACATTCACTCACGCTCAGATGGCGGCCTCTACAATGCTCAGAGATTGAAGGCTAAGACCAAAATTAGGAGGGTACTGATCAGAGAGTTGCTTTTTGCAGATGATGCTGCAGTTACGACCCACTCTGAGGAAGAATTGCAATGTCTACTATCTGCATTCTCCAATGCTTGTTCTGAATTTGGTTTAACAATTAGCAAAAAGAAGACACAGATTATGTCACAAGGTGCACATGGGGTACCATCAATCTTTATTGACGACGCCGAACTAGAGATAGTAGACCATTTTACATATCTAGGATCAGTGGGAAATAGCAAATTATCCCTAGATCAGGAAATCAACATCCGGATTGGTAAGGCAGCAACAACAATGAACAGGTTAAGAAAAAGAGTCTGGGAGAACAGGAAGCTTACTGCCAAAACAAAAGTCCTTGTCTATCAAGCCTGTGTCCTTAGTACTCTTCTCTATGGCAGTGAAACCTGGACAACTTACTCACACCAAGAGAACAACTTAAACAGCTTTCATATGCGGTGTCTGCGAAGAATTCTTGGTATTAAGTGGCAAGACAAAATCACAAATACTGAAGTATTGGAAAGATCAGGTTGTGTGACAGTTTATTCCATGCTCAGTCTTCGTAGACTTAGATGGATAGGACATCTTAGGAGGATGGATGATGGTAGAATACCAAAGGATATCTTTTTTGGTGAATTACAGATGGGTAAGAGATCTCAGGGTCGGCCTCTACTACGATACAAAGATGTGTGTAAGCGGGACATGATTGATACAGGCATTGATAATGCACATTGGGAGCAAGTCGCCGCTGAACGTGTTGCATGGAGGGCAAATATCAGAAATGGAATAAAGTCAAAGGAGACAATTATTGCAGAAAAGTCACACACCAAGCGTTTGAGACGTAAGATGGTGCATGATGGTGGAAATTACCACGTGTTCACATGCACCCACTGTGAACGGACATTTACAGCGCAAATTGGCCTTATCAGTCACACTCGCTACCGCCATAGTTAAAAGTTATTATGCCTTTTTAAAGCACAAACTATCGTCTGTCAAGACGGCAAGGTGCCAATGAGGAGGAGGAGTTGTTGATGTGTTCTTTGTATGTTATATTATAAAAGTAGGTTGCAGTTGTTAATGTGTTCTTTGTATGTTATATTATAAAAGTAGGTTGCAGTTGTTAATGTGTTCTTTGTATGTTATATTATACTATAGGTTGCAGTTGTTGATGTGTTCTTTCTATGTTATATTATAAAAGTAGGTTGCAGTTGTTGATGTGTTCTTTGTATGTTATATTATACTATAGGTTGCAGTTGTTGATGTGTTCTTTGTATGTTATATTATACTATAGGTTGCAGTTGTTGATGTGTTCTTTGTATGTTATATTATACTATAGGTTGCAGTTGTTGATGTGTTCTTTGTATGTTATATTATACTATAGGTTGCAGTTGTTAATGTGTTCTATGTTTTGTTATATTATAATATAGGTTGCAGTTGTTGATTGTTCTATGTTTGTTACAATATAGGTTGCAGTTGTTGATTGTTCTGTTTGTTACAATATAGGTTGCTGGTGTTGATGTGTTCTACTTTTGTTATAATATAGCTTGGTGTTGTTGTGTTCTGTGCACATTATATTTTAATATAGGTTGAACTTGTCGGTGTTTTCTGTGTGTGTGTGTGTGTTATAATATAGATTGCTGTTGTTGTTGTTACATGTGTTATAATTTGGGTTGTTATTGTTACATGTTTGTTATACTATAATTTCAGTTGCAGTCATATTTATTCTGTTACAACATAAGATGTGTTACTGTTGTTATTGATGAGTGTTGTATTTTGTTCTATGACAGGCAATGTATTTTCCTCGCTGGAGGGCATGCCGTTTGAGTGGAACTTCATGCTGGACAGTGACTCTCGGCAAGATGTGCATGATGTCAACAACATTCTCAGGTGTGTCTAGGAACTCCACGTGGATGTTTCTTTCATGAAATACACTATATCTTGTTGCTTGTGTTGTATTTATTAATGTAATCTGTTGATTACCTTTGACAGATAGATAACTGTTATAGATGTAAAATTTGCAGATTCCATGTGATAGGTAACTGGTATAGATGTGAAGTTTGTAGATTCCATGTGATAGATAATTGTTATAGATGTGAAGTTTGTAGATTCCATGTGATAGATAACTGTTATAGATGTGAAGTTTGTAGATTCCATGTGATAGATAACTGTTATAGATGTGAAGTTTGTAGATTCCATGTGATAGATAACTGTTATAGATGTGAAGTTTGTAGACTGCATGTGATAGATAACTGTTGTGGATGTGAAGTGTGTCGACTGCATGTAATGTTGTTTTTACACAGAATCAAGAGGTTCACAGACTCACACTATGTAACACCCCCACACATTGCACCCCTTGAGAAGCAGGGCCTGCGTGGAGACATGGTTCTGGTTGAAGGGATACAGACAGGCAGTGCTAAAGTCTCCGTCAGGTTTACAGATCCAGCATACAAGGTTGGTTGGCTGACAGTTCTCTGACATGCTTCATTGCCTCCTGTATCCGTCATGTCTGGCTTTACTGGTCAAACCTGGCTTATTGCTTCACTGATCTGTCTCCCATTGTGACTTGTTGCTTTCTGATCCATCTCCCTTTCCTAATTTTTGCTTCACTGATATATCTCCCTTTGTGATTTTGTTGCTTTCTGATTCATCTCACCTTGTGACCTGTTGCTTTACTGACGCCTGTCTCCCTACTTGGCTTGTTACTTTATTGATAGTACCTGTCTCCCTATTTGGCTTATCACTTTATTGATGACACCTTTCTCCCCACTTGGCTTGTTGCTTTAGTGATGACACCTGTCTCCCTGCTTGGCTTGTCACTTTATTGATGACACCTGTCTCCCTACATTGTTTGTTGCTTTATTGGTGACACCTGTCTCCCTACGTTGCTTGTTACTTTATTGATGACAGCTGTCTCCCTACGTTGCTTGTTACTTTATTGATGACACCTGTCTCCCTACGTTGCTTGTTACTTTATTGATGACACCTGTCTCCCTACGTTGCTTGTTACTTTATTGACGACACCTGTCTCCCTACGTTGCTTGTTGCTTTATTGATGACACCTGTCTCCCTATGTTGCTTGTTGCTTTATTGATGACACCTGTCTCCCTATGTTGCTTGTTACTTTATTGATGACACCTGTCTTCCTACATTGCTTGTCACTTTATTGATGACACCTGTCTCCCTACATTGCTTGTTGCTTTATTGATGACAGTTGTCTCCCTACGTTGCTTGTTACTTTATTGATGACACCTGTCTCCCTACATTGCTTGTCACTTTATTAATGGCACCTGCCTCCCTACATTACTTTATTAATGGCACCTGCCTCCCTACGTATCTTGTTGCTTTATTGATGACACCTGTCTCCCTACGTTGCTTGTTTATTGATGACACCTGTCTCCCTACTTGGCTTGTCACTTTATTGATGACACCTGTCTCCCTACTTGGCTTGTCACTTTATTGATGACACATGTCTCCATACTTGGCTTGTCAGTTTATTGATGACACATGTCTCCATACTTGGCTTGTCAGTTTATTGATGACACATGTCTCCATACTTGGCTTGTCAGTTTATTGATGACACATGTCTCCATACTTGGCTTGTCACTTTATTGATGACACATGTCTCCATACTTGGCTTGTCACTTTATTGATGACACATGTCTCCATACTTGGCTTGTCACTTTATTTATGACACGTCTCCATACTTGGCGTATCACTTTTTTGATGACACATGTCTCCATACTTGGCTTATCACTTTATTGATGACACCAGTCTCCATACTTGGCTTGTCACTTTATTGATGACACATGTCTCCATTCTTGGCTTGTCAGTTTATTGATGACACATGTCTCCATACTTGGCTTGTCAGTTTATTGACGACACATGTCTCCATACTTGGCTTGTCACTTTATTGATGACACATGTCTCCATACTTGGCTTATCACTTTATTGATGACACCAGTCTCCATACTTGGCTTGTCAGTTTATTGATGACACATGTCTCCATACTTGGCTTGTCAGTTTATTGATGACACACGTCTTCATACTTGGCTTATCACTTTATTGATGACACCAGTCTCCCTTCATGTACCTCTCATGCATGGCACATGATGATGATGATGATACCACAGTTCAGGACCCACTGTAGCGTAGAGACTCGACGCTCACCTGATGGCCATGTAGGTCACGGGTTCAAATTTGCATAAAGTTAAGTACCAGGTTGAATTGCTAGGCAGAATGCCCTCACACGTAAGTCCTGTTGTGAACATGACATGACAGAATGCCTTCACACGTAAGTATAGTGAAATGTTTTTTGTTGTTTTACATCTGTCTGAGGTGTTGTGGTGTGAACTGCATGCTCAGAAAATGGCGTAGCTGGCTAGAAAACATCTAGAAATGTAACAGCAACATCTAGAAATATCTGCATGCATGGCGGTTTGTGACACAGAAGTGACTGTTTTTGTTTTTTGCTTTGTTTTCTAATGACTGCCATTTCCATCGATGATGCAAGGTATTTTCATAGAAGATTTTTGTGTTGGCATTCTGGCAACGGCATTATATACAGTGAAATGTTTTTTTACATCTGTTCGAGGTTGTTTTGTTGTGTGAACTACATTTCGGAGAAAAAATGGAGTCGCTGGCTAGAAAACATCTAGAAACGGAACAATAACATCTAGAAAAATCGAGACTTTGTAGGCTAACATCTGGTTGGGATAGTGACTGCCGCTTCCATCAAGGATGAACTGCATGTTTCTTAGAGGACTGTTATGTTGGCATTCTGGCGACAGCATTATGCAAACTGAAAGTTTTTACATCTGTCCAAGGTTGTTTTGTTGCGTGAACTGCATTTCGGAGATAAAATGGCACGGCTGGATAGAAAACATCTAGAAATGGAACACCAACATCTAGAAACATCGAGACTTTGTAGGTGACCATCTGGTTGGGAAAGTGACTGCCACTTCCATCATGGATAAATGGTGTGTGGAGGACTTTTGTGGTGACATTCTGGTGGTGGCATTATGCACAGTGTGCCTGAGCAGGCTGTTGTTTGTCGAAACTCCTGTCTTTTCCACTTTTCACATGGGGCAGTGAGGAACATTTAATGTGATATTCACTGACACAGGAACAGAGCATAATGGGGACGACCCGTTGCTGTGATGTTGGAACCGTGACTTAACTGAGCTGAAATGAACTGAACCAGTCTCCCTACTAGGCTTGTCACTTTATTGATGATACCTGTCTCCATACTAGGCTTGTCACTTTATTGATGATACCTGTTTCCATACTAGGCTTGTCACTTTATTGATGAAACTTGTCTCCCTGCATGGCTTGTCACTTTATTGATGATACCTGTCTCCCTACTAGGCTTGTCACTTTATTGATTATACCTGTTTCCATACTAGGCTTGTCACTTTATTGATGATACTTGTGTCCCTACTAGGCTTGTCACTTTATTGATGATACCTATCTCCCTACATTGGGGGACGATGCATCAATAACATTAGATATGCAGATGATACAGTCTTGATTGCAGACAATGAACAGGACCTGCAAAATTTAGTAGATGCGATTGTTACACACAGTGAACAACTAGGGTTAGAATTAAATTGTAAAAAGACACAGATTATGGTCGTCACTAGGAAGGACGAAATACCACAATGTAATATACAAGTAAATGGGAATATTCTTCAACAAGTGAGCAGGTACAATTATCTCGGAACAGTAATAACATCTGATGGGAGATGCCTTGAAGAGATTAGAACAAGAATCGCCATGGCAAAAGTAGCCTTTAGCAAGATGAAAAATATATTGACCAATAAAAAGATGTCAATTGAAACGAGAAAAAGAGTGTTGAGATGCTACATTGAACCTGTACTTTTATATGGATGTGAAGCGTGGACAATGAGCAGTCAGGCTGAAAAACATCTGATGGCTGTAGAAATGTGGTTTCTGAGGAAAATGCAAAGAATACCATGGACAGCCAGAAAGACCAATGAACAAGTCCTTCAAGAAACAAATGAAGATCGTAAATTGATTAGAGAAATTAGACGTAGACAGTCAAAATTTTTTGGGCATGTTATGAGAAGAAATGGATTGGAGAATTTGGTGACAACTGGTAAGATCGAGGGGAACAGACCAAGGGGAAGACCTAGAAGCAAGTACCTGGATGGCTTGGCCTTGTGGCATGGTCGAGACAGAAACACGGAGCTGATCCACGACTCTGGTGATCGAGTGAGATGGCAGAACATGACCGCCCACGCTTACCGGCATGGCACATGATGGATGGATGGATCTCCGTACATGGCTTGTCACTTTATTGATGATACCTGTCTCCCTACATGGCTTGTCACTGCTTTGATGACACCTGTCTCCCTACTAGGCATGTTACTTTATTGATGATACCTGTTTCCATACTTGGCTTGTCACTTTATTGATGATACCTGTCTCTCTACATGGCTTGTCACTGCTTTGATGACACGTGTCTCCATACTTGGCTTGTCACTTTATTGATGACACCTGTCTTCCTACTAGGCTTGTCACTTTATAGATAATACTTCTAAAATAACAATTTTGTGAATGTTTCTTTCACAACAGCCACTAGCACCCTCATTCCCTAATCCTTCTCCACCTCCTGCCTCTTAGATTCCTAATAATTACCAACAGTTTCATTCTTTATATCTGGTTATGTTCACTTCTCCTGGTTGTATTTATTTTGTGTGTGTGCTTATATCTGCGTTGTCTGCATATAATCATTTGGTGCTTACTATCTACCCAATCTACCCAAAATATTTCAGGATCCTCGCCGATGCAACGGAGTTCGTGCATTGAGCTGAGTTTCTCCAGACTCAGGTTTGAGTTAGGAGGAAAACGGAGCACTTATGGGTTAAACCGTGTGCCGTGATGTTGATCTGACGACTAAACTAAACTAACTAACTATTTGGTTCTTGCTAGAATATCAAATCAGAAGATGTTCGTATCATGGTGGTTGCCAACCTGATGCTATCCCCACCTGATGCCTACCTGCTGGTTCATGGGCGAGTTCAGTACCAGGTTGAACTGCTGAGAAAGAACGCCCTCACACGTAAGTCCTGTTTTATACATGACATGACAGAACGCCCTCACACGTAAGTCCTGTTTTATACATGACATGACAGAACGCCCTCACACGTAAGTCCTGTTTTATACATGACATGACAGAACACCCTCACACGTAAGTCCTGTTTTATACATGACATGACAGAACGCCCTCACACGTAAGTCCTGTTTTATACATGACATGACAGAACACCCTCACACGTAAGTCCTGTTTTATACATGACATGACAGAACACCCTCACACGTAAGTCCTGTATTATACATGACATGACAGAACGCCCTCACATGAAAGTCCTGTTGTATACATGACAGAACATGATATATAGCAGTAACATAACGGTATATTTCTGTGACAGTAACATGATGGTACAGTTATATGACAATAACATGATGGTACAGTTATATGACAATAACATGATGGTACAGTTATATGACAGTAACATGATGGTACAGTTATATGACAATAACATGATGGTACCTTTCTATGACGGTACAGTTATAGGACAAACATGATGGTACAGTTATATGACAGTAACATGATGGTACAGTTATATGACAGTAACATGATGGTACAGTTATATGACAATAACATGATGGTACAGTTATATGACAATAACATGATGGTACAGTTATATGACAGTAACATGATGGTACAGTTATATGACAGTAACATGATGGTACAGTTATATGACAGTAACATGATGGTACAGTTATATGACAGTAACATGATGGTACAGTTCTATGACAGTAACATGATGGTACAGTTGTATGACAGTAACATGGTACAATTCTATGACAGTAACATGGTACAGTTCTATGACAGTAACATGACATTATTGCTGTGACAATAACATGGGAGTATTGCTCTTTGACAGTAATGTTGTTACAATAATATGATGGTACAGTTCTATGACAGTAACACGATGGTACAGTTCTATGACAGTAACATAACAGTTATGTAATGTTATGCAATGTAATGTTCTGTGACAGTAACATGACAGTACAGTTATGTAATCATAATATGACAGCATATGTTTATATTCCCATGTATTGTTTCTTGCTGCAGAATCATATTGTCTGATCTTTGACTTGCAGAAATCAAGATGCCATCCAAGCAGTACTATCTGTCAGTCAAAGACACAAGTGTTTGCAGACTTGATGCACAGACATCCATGGCCACAGCTCTGGCTCTCGGTTCTACAGAAGTTGTATTACATGATAGAAGTATCCTTGCCCTTTCAGTGACCTCCAACATTTGATATTTCTGGTGATAAGTAATTTGGAAGCATTGTGTGTTCTGTCTTCTGTGCGATATGTTGTGTGGAGACTGTGTGTGATATATACTGTCAGAAGCACTTTGTGTGATATGTTCTATGAGAATTACTCTGTGTGATATGTAATGTGGGGAAACATAGTATGTAATGTGGGAAATGTGTGTGGTATGTAATGTGGAAAATGTGTGATATGTAATGTGGGAAACATTGTGATATGTAATGTGGAAAATGTGTGATATGTAATGTGGGGAAATGGGTATGTAATGTAGGAAACTTTGTGTGTGGTATATAATGTTGGAAACAATGTGTGTGATATATAATCTGTGAACTGTTCTCTCTGTCATGTTGTAATACTGGTTGTGGTTGTGTATGTGTGAGACTGCATCTGTGAACTGAGAGAGAGAGGGAGATATGTAATCTCAGGGAATAGAAATGTGGCAGGTTGTAAGGAAAGGGACAGAGAGAGAGAGAGATGTAATCTCAGTGAAGAGAAATGTGTCAGGTTGTAAGGAAAGGGATAGAGAGAGAGAGAGATGTAATCTCAGTGAAGAGAAATGTGTCAGGTTGTAAGGAAAGGGATAGAGAGAGAGAGAGATGTAATCTCAGTGAAGAGAAATATGTCAGGTTGTAAGGAAAGGGATAGAGAGAGAGAGAGATGTAATCTCAGTGAAGAGAAATGTGTCAGGTTGTAAGGAAAGGTATGGAGAGAGAGAGAGATGTAATCTCAGTGAAGAGAAATGTGTCAGGTTGTAAGTAAAGGAACGGACGGAGAGAGAGAGAGAGATGTAATCTCAGTGAAGAGAAATGTGTCAGGTTGTAAGGAAGGGGATAGAGAGAGAGAGAGAGATGTCATCTCAGGGAATAGAAATGTGTCAAGTTGTAAGGAAAGGTATGGAGAGAGAGAGAGATGTAATCTCAGTGAAGAGAAATGTGTCAGGTTGTAAGGAAAGGTATGGAGAGAGAGAGAGATGTCATCTCAGGGAATAGAAATGTGTCAAGTTGTAAGGAAAGGTATGGAGAGAGAGAGAGATGTAATCTCAGTGAAGAGAAATGTGTCAGGTTGTAAGGAAAGGGACAGAGAGAGAGAGAGAGATATAATCTCAGTGAAGAGAAATATGTCAGGTTGTAAGGAAAGGGATAGAGAGAGAGAGAGATGTAATCTCAGTGAAGAGAAATGTGTCAGGTTGTAAGGAAAGATATGGAGAGAGAGAGAGATGTAATCTCAGTGAAGAGAAATGTGTCAGGTTGTAAGTAAAGGAACGGACGGAGAGAGAGAGAGAGATGTAATCTCAGTGAAGAGAAATGTGTCAGGTTGTAAGGAAGGGGATAGAGAGAGAGAGAGAGATGTCATCTCAGGGAATAGAAATGTGTCAAGTTGTAAGGAAAGGGATGGAGAGAGAGAGAGATGTAATCTCAGGGAATAGGAATGTGTCAGGTTGTAAGGAAGGAGAGAGAGAGAGATGTCATCTCAGGGAATAGAAATGTGTCAGGTTGTAAGGAAAGGGACGGAGAGAGAGAGAGAGAGATGTAATCTCAGGGAATAGAAATGTGTCAGGTTGTAAGGAGGGGGATGGAGAGAGAGAGATGTAATCTCTGGGAATAGAAATGTGTCAGGTGGTAAGGAAGGGGGGGGGGGGGGGAGAGATGTGTCAGGTTGTAATGAAAAAGAGAGAGATGTAATCTCAGGGAATAGAAATGTGTCAGGTTGTAAGGAAGGGGATGGAGAGAGAGATGTCATCTCAGGGAATAGAAATGTTTCAGGTTGTAAGGAAAGGGATGGAGAGAGAGAGAGAGATGTCATCTCTGGGAATATAAATGTGTCAGGTTGTAAGGAGGGGAGGGGGGGGGGGGGTGTAATCTCAGGGAATAGAAATGTGCGGTGTTGTAATAGATATATTCTAAGAAGGAATAAATAGCCAAATAACTGCAAGGATAAGTCAGGTATTATCATCTGAGATAGACTCCTGGAAAGTTGTGATGGATGTATGATGTAGCTGATGATGGTTGACTGGCAGTGTAAGCCACATGCATGAGTGCCCACATTGTGTATAGAATGGAAGTACTCGTTGTTGACTGCTGCAAGCCACATGCATGTGTGCCCACATTGTGTATAGAATGGAAGTACTCGTTGTTGACAGCTGCAAGCCACATGCATGTGTGCCCACATTGTGTGTAGAATGGAAGTACTCGTTGACTGCTGCAAGCCACATGCATGTGTGCCCACATTGTGTGTAGAATGGAAGTACTCGTTGACTGCTGCAAGCCACATGCATGTGTGCCCACATTGTGTGCAGAATGGAAGTACTCGTTGTTGACTGCTGCAAGCCACATGCATGTGTGCCCACATTGTGTGTAGAATGGAAGTACTCGTTGTTGACTGCTGCAAGCCACATGCATGTGTGCCCACATTGTGTGCAGAATGGAAGTACTCGTTGTTGACTGCTGCAAGCCACATGCATGTGTGCCCACATTGTGTGTAGAATGGAAGTACTCGTTGTTGACTGCTGCAAGCCACATGCATGTGTGCCCACATTGTGTGTAGAATGGAAGTACTCGTTGTTGACTGCTGCAAGCCACATGCATGTGTGCCCACATTGTGTGCAGAATGGAAGTACTCGTTGTTGACTGCTGCAAGCCACATGCATGTGTGCCCACATTGTGTGCAGAATGGAAGTACTCGTTGTTGACTGGTGCAAGCCACATGTATGAGTGCCCACATTGTGTGTAGAATGGAAGTACTCGTTGTTGACTGGTGCAAGCCACATGCATGAGTGCCCACATTGTGTGTAGAATGGAAGTACTCGTTGTTGACTGCTGCAAGCCACATGCATGTGTGCCCACATTGTGTGTAGAATAAAAGTACTCATTGACTGGTGCAGGCCACGTGCATGTGTGCTACATTGTGTGTAGAATGGAAGTACTCGTTGTTGACTGCTGCAAGCCACATGCATGTGTGCCCACATTGTGTGTAGAATAAAAGTACTTGTTGACTGGTGCAAGCCACGTGCATGAGTGCCCACATTGTGTGTAGAATGGAAGTACTCGTCGTTGACTGCTGCAAGCCACATGCATGAGTGCCCACATTGTGTGTAGAATAGAAGTACTCGTTGACTGGTGCAAGCCACGTGCATGTGTGTCCACATTGTGTGTAGAATGGAAGTACTCGTTGTTGACTGCTGCAAGCCACATGCATGTGTGCCCACATTGTGTGTAGAATAAAAGTACTCGTTGACTGGTGCAAGCCTTGTGCATGAGTGCCCACATTGTGTGTAGAATGGAAGTACTCGTTGACTGGTGCAAGCCACGTGCATGTGTGCCCACATTGTGTGTAGAATGGAAGTACTCGTTGTTGACTGCTGCAAGCCACATGCATGAGTGCCCACATTGTGTGTAGAATGGAAGTACTCGTTGACTGGTGCAAGCCACGTGCATGTGTGCCCACATTGTGTGTAGAATGGAAGTACTCGTTGTTGACTGGTGCAAGCCATGTGCATGAGTGCCCACATTGTGTGTAGAATGGAAGTACTCATTGTTGACTTGTGCAAGCCACGTGCATGTGTGCCCACATTGTGTGTAAAATGGAAGTACTCGTTGTTGACTGGTGCAAGCCACATGCATGAGTGCCCACATTGTGTGTAGAATTCGCTAGACGGTGATGCTGTCATTTATACAGATGGGTCGGTCGTCCGACATGTGAGATGCTCATGGGCCTTTACGGCTCAGGCCGGAGGGAGAATTGTGAAGGAGGACTCTGGTGCTTTTGTTGAGACCACAACTAAGTAGCCTGACCATGGAAGTCATGGCAGTAAGTAAAGCAATAACATGGCTCGAGACACAGACATTCACTAGGGCATGCTTCCTTAGCGACCCAATGAACATGCTCAAGAGGATAGAGATGGGGGGGATCAGAAGAGAATGGTTGCTGTCTCTGGAGCGGTCTCGGCTGGCAAAGATTAGTTTCATCTTCGTGCCAGGGAATGCGGGAGTACAAGGGAATGAGCGAGCTGACAAGCTCGCAGGTAACGCTACTGTGGAGGGCGGGCGCACCATGGACCAGGCTGACATTCTGAATGCTCTACGAGAAGTAAGACTTTTGCGAGAACCAAGTGATGACTGTGAATCTACAACCATGGCCAGACTGCGAGAACAGCAAATTAAAAGAGAGGTGGCCAAACAAGAACACTACGCAGGAAGCCAAAGAAGACTGATAAACCAACATAGAACTGGTGTCATTAGCCACTACACGCTGCGGAATTTGCTGAGGAGGGGATACGAGCACTTATGGACTGAGTGGTTCGATGTGCAATGACGACGATCTGTCGACTAATTAACTAACTAACTGTGTAGAATGGAAGTACTTGTTGACTGGTGCAAGCCACGTGCATGTGTGCCCACATTGTATGTAGAATAGAAGTACTCGTTAATTGGAAGCTGTCTCACCTTAACCAGCCACCAGATATTGCTGTCAGCGAGTTCTTTCCTCAGCCAGCAGCAGTCATTCATGTGGTCTCGCCAGCGTTCTTGGGTCAGTTTGTTGTTTTTGTTGGGTGTTTGGGTGTTTTGTATTCCATTGTGTATGTTTGAATTAGTGTTACATAAGTACTTACTGAATGAAGGACCATCAATTTTCAAGATGGAGGTTTAGAATGCTCTTAACCATATGAATTCTGGCAAGACCCCCGGTTCAGACAGCATCACAACAAAAATGATTAATGCTTTAGAAGAATATGGAATAAAGTTACCAGACTCCTGAATACCATAAATGATTCTGGAGATATACCTCATGAATTATGTAATTCTGTATTTATTGCAATCCCAAAGAAATCATGAGCCTTGGAATGTGATCAACATCAAACAATTAGTATAATTAGTCACATCGCGAAGATTTTGTTAAGAATTATCATGCAAAGAGTTAGGAAGAAAATACAACCTGAAATAGGAGAGGAACAATGTGGGTTTGTAGAAGGCAAGGGTGCAGTAAATGCTGTGTACATACTGAGAAAAGTAATTGAACGTTCTATAGAAGTAAACAAAGATCTACACCTCTGCTTTATTGACTACACAAAGGCTTTCAATAAAGTGAGACATGTCGACATGATAAGGATGCCATAAGAATTGATAAGTGTCCAGTTCTTGTACTCTTCACTTCCATGTAGTCACTGTCTATTTGTGTCCTGCAGTGTCCAGTTCTTGTCCTCTTCACTTCCATGTACTCACTGTCTATTTGTGTCTGCCTGCAGTATCCAGTTCTTGTACTCCTCACTTCCATGTACTCACTGTCTATTTGTGTCTGCCTGCAGTGTCCAGTTCTTGTACTCGTCACTTCCATGTAGTCACTGTCTATTTGTTTCTGCCTACAGTATCCAGTTCTTGTACTAGTCACTTCCATGTAGTCACTGTCTATTTGTGTCTGCCTGCGGTGTCCAGTTCTTGTGCTCTTCACTTCCATGTACTCATTGTCTATTTGTGTCTGCCTGCGGTGTCCAGTTCTTGTACTCTTCACTTCCATGTACTCACTGTCTATTTGTGTCTGCCTGCAGTGTCCAGTTCTTATACTCTTCACTTCCATGTACTCACTGTCTATTTGTGTCTGCCTGCGGTGTCCAGTTCTTATACTCTTCACTTCCATGTACTCACTGTCTATTTGTGTCTGCCTGCGGTGTCCAGTTCTTGTACTCTTCACTTCCATGTACTCACTGTCTATTTGTGTCTGCCTGCGGTGTCCAGTTCTTGTCCTCTTCACTTCCATGTAGTCACTGCCAGGCAACTGTCTAGAATACTGCAGCAGCAGCTCATTTAAACAGCTTGACCGGTGATTGCCGTCAGTGAGTCGTTAGGATGCAAAACGTACTAAGTATTATCGAGCATAGTACACCTCCAGCGTAGTCAACCAGGAGCTGTATGATTTGAGCTCAAAACCTGGCTCAGATGATAGGACTTTATGTCTGAACATTTTGTTTCTGTCACTGACTGAATGAGCCAGATGTCTCTGTACATACAGAATAAGCTCTTGCAATCAGCTGATTTCAAGTTATCAATATGTGTCTGCCTCTTTGCTCATGTGATTTATCAATATGTGTCTGCTTCTATGCTCATGTGATGTTGTCAATATGTGTCTGCCTCTTTGCTTATGTGATTTATCAATATGTGTCTGCCTCTTTGCTTATGTGATTTATCAATATGTGTCTGCCTCTATGCTCATATGACATTGTCAATGTATGTCTGCTTCTATGCTCATGTGATGTTGCATGTTTTAATGCATTTGATGTTGTATTTAAACAGTGTTTGTGGTACTTCCTGACAAGAAGTGGGTCCTGGAGTCAGGCAAGGAATACGACATCTACATTGAGATTTACGATAAGGACAGTCACAGGCTGTATCCATCAGATGTGAGTATGGGGTTTATAGGGGGGGGGGGGGGGAAGATGACATCCACATATAAATTGATGATATAGACAGTCCCAGGTTGTGTCCATTAGATGTGAGTATGGGGTTTATACTGTGGGGGGGGGGGGGGGGTGACATCTACATATAAATTGATGATATAGACAGTCCCAGGTTGTGTCCATTAGATGTGAGTATGGGGTTTATACGGTGGGGGGGGGGGGGGGGGGGGGGTGACATCTACATATAAATTGATGTTATAGACAGTCCCACTTTGTGTCCATTAGATGTGAGTATGGGGTTTATAGATATAGACGGTGGGGGTGAGGGGGGGGGGGAGATGACATCCACATATAAATTGATGATATAAACAGTCCCAGGTTGTGTCCATTAGATGTGAGTATGGGGTTTATACGATGGGGGGGGGGGGGGGGGGGTGACATCTACATATAAATTGATGATATAGACAGTCCCAGGTTGTGTCCATTAGATGTGAGTAGGGGGTTTATACGGTGGGGGGGGGTGACATCTACATATAAATTGATGATATAGACAGTCCCAGGTTGTGTCCATTAGATGTGAGTATGGGGTTTATAGATATAGACGGTGGGGGTGAGGGGGGGGGGAAGATGACATCCACATATAAATTGATGATATAGACAGTCCCAGGTTGTGTCCATTAGATGTGAGTATGGGGTTTATACGGTGGGGGGGGGGGGGGGGGTGACATCTACATATAAATTGATGATATAGACAGTCCCAGGTTGTGTCCATTAGATGTGAGTATGGGGTTTATAGATATAGACGGTGGGGGTGAGGGGGGGAAGATGACATCCACATATAAATTGATGATATAGACAGTCCCAGGTTGTGTCCATTAGATGTGAGTATGGGGTTTATACAGTGGGGGGGGGGGGGTGACATCTACATATAAATTGATATAGACAGTTCCAGGTTGTGTCCATCAGATGTGAGTATGGGTTTATAGATATAGACGGTGGGGGGGGGGGGGGGTTGACATCTACATATAAATTGATGATATAGACAGTCCCAGGTTGTGTCCATCAGATGTGAGTATGGGGTTTATAGATATAGACGGTGGGGGGGGGGGGGGGGTTGACATCTACATATAAATTGATGATATAGACAGTCCCAGGTTGTGTCCATCAGATGTGAGTATGGGGTTTATAGATATAGACAGTGGGGGGGGGGGGGGTGACATCTACATATAAATTGATGATATAGACAGTCCCAGGTTGTGTCCATCAGATGTGAGTATGGGGTTTATAGATATAGACGGTGGGGGGGGGGGTGACATCTACAGACATTGATGATATAGACAGTCCCAGGTTGTGTCCATCAGATGTGAGTATGGGGTTTATACGGTGGGGGGGGGGGGGGGGTGACATCTACATATAAATTGATGATATAGACAGTCCCAGGTTGTGTCCATCAGATGTGAGTATGGGGTTTATAGATATAGACAGTGGGGGGGGGGGTGACATCTACAGACATTGATGATATAGACAGTCCCAGGTTGTGTCCATCAGATGTGAGTATGGGGTTTATAGATATAGACAGTGGGGGGGGGGGGTTGACATCTACAGACATTGATGATATAGACAGTCCCAGGTTGTGTCCATCAGATGTGAGTGGGGTTTATAGATATAGGGGGCTGAGGGGGGGGGGGGGATGACATCCACATAGACATTGATGATATAGACAGCCACATGTGACAAGTATCCATCAGATGTGAGTATGGGATTTGTAGATGTAGTAGAGAGAGAGAGAGGACAACAATGTGTGATTATGTTTGAGTGTGATTATGTGTACTAAGGTGGCAGAGCGAGACCACAGATTTACAATCCACTTATGTTTTCTGTGCATATTTCTGGTATCATTGGACAGAACTTGCTGCCTGGCACTGTTGGGATGTGATTCTGCTGTGTTTATATGACTCAGAGATTGTGTGTACCACTGGCTCCCTGCCAACATGCTGTCACAGACAGTAGCGCAATGTGTCAATTTGTTGATTGATTGGTTGATAACTAACATCTGACAGAAATCTTAAGTTCTACATAGGAACAGTGCTTCTCATTGTTACCATTTGTGCTAGTTTCATAGAACAAACCTCTTACAGATAGCAAGAAGATACTATATCTGGTTTCTGCTTGTAGCATGTGCAAGTTGTTCCAAATTTTGTTGGCAGGAGACAGGGAGGGAGAAAGTCTGTCTGTAAAATTATTACACTTATTATCTAGTTTAGCTTACAGAATGTGTGAATTGTTGCAGATTTTGTCGGCACGAAGCAGGGAGAGAGAAAGTCTGTAAAACTATCACACACATCACTTGGTTTCTGCTTACAGCATCTGTAAGTTGTTGCAGATTTTGTTGGCAAGGAGGGAGAAAATCTGTCTGGAGAGAGAGTCTATCTGTAAAATTATGACACATATATCTGGTATCTACTTACAGAATGTGAGAGTTGTTGCAGATTTTCCCGGACGGTACTTCCATGTGTTGTATTCCAGCATTAACGGGACACATCACCGAGTGAGGGCATTGCTAAAGGGAGAGACAGCCATTGATGGGGTTCTTGCCAGCATTATCGGTGATGTCAGTGAACTGCCAGTGTTTGTGAACTGATATTTGTTCTGTTTGTGAACTGATTTATATATGTTCTGTTTCATGGGTGATTTATATGTGATGTTTGTTAACATATTTATATATGTTGAGTTGAGCTAACAACTGACATCACTGCACTCAGGACATTCCCGTACAGGCTCCATCCCCTCATTCAACAGCCATCGAAGAGTCACACTACCAATCGTTCCCACTGCTATCTGACCGAAAGCTCTCCCAGTCCCCCCTGTCAGTCCTGAGACTCCTTCCTCCAGAACCCCCACCAATTCCCCCACAACCTCATTCCCTCCATGCACAGGCCTTCATTCCATCCCCCCCCCCCCTCCCCACCTGGCCCCAAAGGTGCACGGCCACCTCTCCCTTGTCCATAGGTAATCTACCTCCAAGAGGTGCATTCCCTGCCAGCCTATCAGCTGTTCACTCCCCTGCACTCCTGCATAGCCATGGCAAAAAAAATCCACACAACTCACAATCTGCGACCTCCGAAGCGAGGTGAGCCACTCCATACAAAACATTCTCCTCTCCACCCCACCTAGCACAATCCCTGAGTCTGCAGTGAATACAATGTGTGCCGCAGTTAAACCCTGCCGTCACCGCCTCCACCCCCACCCCCAGAGGCCACAGCCCCACATGCCAGACTCCTTCTCAAAGAGTCGTCTGCCAGGCCCCCCCACCCCCCCCCCCCCCCTGAAACCGCAACCACCACGGCCACCTCCCACCACCGACCCATCGGTGCAGACAACCACTCCACCGCTGCACTTTAAGCTCTGTGCGGCCTGCCATCCACCCTCTGCACCCACAACCCATTGTAAAAACACACACACACACACACACCCACACCCCCCCCCCCCCTCCCGGGCGCACGTGCACCTGTCAAAGGTGATATCCAAGCACTTCAATTTACTTTCTCCACCATGAGGACATCCTCTCAAAACAATACATGGGACATCTTCCCCCCATGATCTGGCCACCCAGGGAGCACCACACAACCAATGCCTTGTCTGGATTAATAACGGTCCCTGCGCCCCTTCACCACTCTATCACCCTGTTTACTGCCACCTGTAAATCTGCAGCCAGACTTTCCCTATCTCTGCCCTGTCTATACACCAGCACATCATCTGCAAATGCCAAGATTTTACCAACACCTGGTGTTTCAATAGCTGCGACTTTGGTGATGTAGACATTAATGAGCACTGGGGACAAGATAGATCTGTGGTAACCCAGGTGTAATCGTACAGGGATCAGAAGTCCAGGAACCCATGCGCAGTGCAACCTTACGCTCATAAAGGACTGCTGCAACCCATCTGACAAGGCAAGGGCAGACCTCCATGTCCAACAGAGTGTATATCAACCGATCATACCTGACCCTGTTATGTGTATCCTCCAGGTCAAGTGCTACCGCCACTGTCTCTTGTTTATCCTGGAAGCCCTCATAGACATAAAATACAAAAGTGGCCCAGGTGTCCTTCCCAGGCCAGGAACTCCCAAGCCCCCTGGGGAGCAGATTATGACTTTCTAAATGTTGTTGGAGCCTGCATGTTACTATCTTCTTGAGTCCTTTGCCAAATGTATTTTTGGAGCTATGATTTGGTATCCATTAAGTTTTGAGTGATGCTTACCTGGCTTTGGAAGTGGGACCTGGTAGCTGTGCAACCAATCCTGGGATATTTCCGCCGTTTTCATGTCTCCTCCAGGTCCCCATTATTCATGTTACTTATATGGGTGTTCCTAACCCCATCTGGGCCTGGTGCTGTGTCATTAGCTCTCTTCAGCACATGTCTAATATCCGCTACCTGTATTATGTTTTCACAGTGCTTCCTACTGACCTGTGACAAGGCTTCTCTGACCATATCCCTAATAGCCCAGCCCGATTCTGCTGATCCGTCTATTTTAAACATCGTGCAAGAAAAGCATGCCCTCTGTCCTGATCAATTGTTATAGGTCGGTTTTTATCATCATAAACGGTACCATGTGTATCAGGTATGGCCTGTTTGTTCATCTGCCAGGTGCAGATGATTGTTGTATGATTGTGTGTTCTATATCCCTTAAAGATTGTTGTATGTGTGATCTCTGTCCCTTGATGATTGTTGTATGATTATGTTCTATATCCCCTGACGATTATTGCAGGATTTTGTTCTATATCTCTTGATGATTATTGTATGATTGTGTTCTATATCTCTTGATGATTCTTGTATGATTGTGTTCTATATCCCTTGATGATTATTGTATGATTGTGTTCTATATCCCTTGATTATTGTTGTATGATTGTGTTCTACATCCCCAGATGATTGTTGTACGATTGTGTTTTATATCCTTTGATGATTGTTGTATGATTGTGCTCTATATCCTTTGATGATTGTTGTATGATTACAATCATATAATTATGTTCTGCCTCCTCTGATTGCCATGTAGGCTGGAGTGGAGCATACAGTCACACCTGAGGTGAAGCACAGCCAGGATGTTGAGATATTTGACCCTATCATAGTCAGTCCAGCCCAGGTGATGTTTCCCTGGGATCCAGCCAGCAGATGTGTACACACACTTGTAGCACGAGTGAGTCCTGATTTTCCTTCTCCAGTCCACTGCGTCATAACCATGTCTGCTGAATTTTTGACGTGTGTCTCTTGTAGGGGAAGGTTTCACATGAATCAGGGGTTACGGGAGATATGTTCTACCATAAACTGTGTTGAATGTAGAACTAATTCACTGTAATCTGTTTGGTTACTTTAGAAATGTTCTATCATAAACTGTGTTGAATGTAGAACTAATTTACCATGATCTGTGGGGTTATGAGAGAAATGTTGTACAATATACTGTTGAAGTTAGAACTGATTAGCCCTAATCTGTGGGGTTATGGGAGAAATGTTTTACCATAAACTGTTGAAAGTAGAACTAATTCACCGTGATCTGTGGGGTTATGGGAGAAATGTTTTACCATAAATTGTTTTGAAGGTAGAACTAATTCACCGTGATCTGTGGGGTTGTGGGAGAAATGTTTTACCATAAACTGTTGAAGGTAGAAATAATTCACCGTAATATTTTGGGTTATGGGAGAAATGTTTTACCATATACTGTTGAAGGTAGAACTAATTCACCGTTATCTGTGGGGTTATGGGAGAAATGTTTTACGATAAACTGTGTTGCGGGTAGAACTAATTCACCGTGATTTGTGGGGTTATAGGAGAAATGTTGTACAATATACTGTTGAAGGTAGAATTGATTCACTATGAGAGAAATGTACAATATACTGTTGGAAGTTAGAACTGATTCGCCCTAATCTGTGGGGTTATGGGAGAAATGTTTTACCATAAACTGTTGAAAGTAGAACTAATTCACCGTAATCTGTGGGGTTATGGGAGAAATGTTTACCATAAACTGTTTTGAAGGTAGAACTAATTCACAGTGATCTGTGGGGTTATGGGAGAAATGTATTACTATAAACTGTGTTGAAGGTAGAATTCACCGTAATGTGGGGTTATGGGAGAAATGTTTTATCATTTACTAAAAAATTTAAAAAATTACTTTAAAAAAAAAAAATCTCTCTATCTATGGAACACGAACACAACGAAGCGTTACCGTTCCTAGATATTCTAATGAGCCGTAGAGCAGACGGCACAATTCAAAGATCGGTGTATCGCAAAGGAACATGGACTGGCCAATACCTAAATTTTCAGAGCTTCACACCTGTCCAGTACAAACGGGGCTTAGTACGGACCCTGTTTGACCGTGCTAGAAAGATATGCACCCAGGACACACTGACAGAGGAATTTGAAACTCTGAAGAATGTCTTAAACCTGAATGGGTACTCCACAGGATTTATAAAGCGCCACTGCCAACAGCCCAAACCAAAACCAGACTTAACTACAGTCCCTAAACTCAAGGTATTCATCCATCTAACCTTTCGAGGGGATGACGTAATGCAACGTCTTCAAGACCGGCTTACTACAGCAGTAGGCCGAACATTCTGTGCTGCAGCTCCAGTCATTAGATATAAAACCGTACCGATTCCTACACCAGCAGTCAAAGAGCCTGTTCCTTTGTACGCCACAAACAATTGTATTTACCAATTCACATGTAGATGCCAGGCCGTCTACATTGGTAGAACAGAGAGACAGCCTAACAAACGAGTGTCAGAACACATACCGCGATGGGTCAACAAGATACAACACACAGGAGATGCTAGCCTCGTGGGGACGACACACCGGAAGCTCCCGGCATCTTCAGTTGGTAGGCACATTGTCGAGAGCGGCCATGTGGTTGACAGAGAGAGACACTGCCTTTCGCGTGTTGTTTAACACACAAAATACTCACTTGTTAAAATTTGCAGAAGCAATTATGATCAATCAACGCAAGCCAGAATTGTGCAAACAGAAAGACATGTTAGTCAGCTTAAAATTACCGTGGTAGATAATTGACATTACTGTGCGAATATGTGTATATTTCAACTTGAAGGATTTATCTAGTTAATTCATGTAAGTTGTGTGATTTCTGCAGTATGTACCTGATGAGATGCAGCGAAATATGCCAGGCAATAAATCGTGCAATCTATTGTTTGTGTCTTCGTCATTCAAATTATCATATACTGTTGAAGGTAGCACTAATTCACCGTAACCTGTTGGGTTATGGTAGAAATGTTTTACCATAAACTATGTTGAAGGTAGAATTAATTCACCGTGATCTGTGGAGTTATGTGAGAAATGTTTACCATAAACTGTTTTGAAGGTAGAACTAATTCACTGTTATCTGTGGGGTTATGGGAGAAATGTTTTACCATAAACTGTGTTGAAGGTAGAACTAATTCACTATAATCTGTGGGATTATGGGAGAAATGTTTTACCATAAACTGTTGAAGGTAGAATTCACCGTCATGTGGGGTTATGGGAGAAATGTTTCACCATATACTGTTAAAGGTAGAATAATTCACCATAATCTGTGGGTTTATGGGAGAAATGTTTTACCATATACTGTTGAAGGTAGAACTAATTCACCGTGATCTGTGGGGTTATGGGAGAAATGTTTTATCATAAACTGTGTTGAAGGTAGAACTAATTCACCATAATCTTTGGCATTATGGAAGAAATGTTGTATGATATACTGTTGAAGTTAGAACTAATTCACCCTAATCTGTGGGGTTATGGGAGAAATGTTTTACCATATACTGTTGAAAGTAGAACTAATTCACCATTATCTGTGGGTTTATGGGAGAAATGTTCAGCTGTAAACTATGCATTTATCGAAAAAATATAAAATTTTAAACTCTGGATTAGTCTTTGAGAAATGTTTGACTTGTAGCTTATGGGTGAAATTAAAAAGTTGAAAGTAGAACTAATTCACCATTATCTGTGGGTTTATGGGAGAAATGTTCAGCTGTAAACTATGCATTTATCGAAAAAATATAAAATTTTCAACTCTGGATTAGTCTTTGAGAAATGTTTTACTTGTTGCTTATGGGTGAAATTAACAACCTTCAACTAAAGTTCATGAGTGAAAATTTAACCTTCAGCTATAGTTTATGAGATGAAAATGAAACCTTGAACTGTGGGTTTATGGGAGGGGGGTGGTTAACCTTGAACTGTGAGTTTATGGGAGGGGGGGTGTTTAACCTTGCACTGTGGCTTTCCCCGAAGTGATTTGGTTGGAGTCTGTTGAGAGTGAGATGTCTGAAACCTGTGGAGGAAACATGACCAACCCTGGCTTCATCCCAGCCAGTCCAAATGTTCTGTACTCATTCATGATTTCCTTCAATCGAAATATGTCATATTTTCCCTTGTTCGTATCATCTAGTCAACAGGTGGAGGTGGAGACTGTATATGATATACTGTCATGTTTTCCCTGTCTTATCTTCTAGACAACAGGAAGTGATGGAGACTATATATATGATATGAGACTGTCATGTTTTCCTTCTCTTATCTTCTAGACAACAGGTAATTGTTGAGACTGTATAAGATATATTATTTCAGGTTTTCCCCGTCTTATCTTGTAGACAATGGGTGATAGTGGAGACTATATATTATATGATATTGTCATGTTTTCCTTCTCTTATCTTCTAGGCAACAGGTGGGAGTGGAGATTACATCTGGAGTGTCAGAGAGACTGATGTTGCTAAAGTGAACGCCAGAGGTCAGATTACTACTGTAGGGCCTGGACAGTCAAATATCACAGCTGCTGATGTGAAAAATGTAGCCATTTTTGGACTGTCTACTGTAAGTCTTCTAATTTCTGACAATTGCTATATATATATATAAATAGTTTTGTGAATGGTGTCTATCTGACTGACTCAGGTATCTATTGATTTAGGTCTGTTTACTCTCTCTCTCTCTCTCTCTCTCTCTCTCTCTCTCTCTCTCTCTCTCTCTCTCTCTCTCTCTCTCTCTCTCTCTCTCTCTCTCTCTCTCTCTCTCTCTCTCTCTCTCTCTCTCTCAGTCCATGACTATCGTGTGTGTGATTTTGTACATCAGACTGACTCAAGTATCTACTGATCCAGGTCTATGTATCGTCTCACCCTCCCACCTTACCCCCCCCCCCCCCTCTCGCTCTTCCTCTCTCTCTCACTCTTCCTCTCTCTCACTCTTCCTCTCTCTCTCTCTCTCTCCTCTCCTCTCCTCTCCTCTCTCTCTCTCTCTCTCTCTCTCTCTCTCTCTCTCTCTCTCTCTCTCTCTCTCTCTCTCTCAGTCCATGTCTATCAGTGTAAGTTTTGTGAGTGATGTACATCAGATTGACTCGAGTATCTACTGATCCAGGTCTATGTGCTTCCCCCTGCCGAGCTCAGTTTCCCTCCATCTGTGGTGGAAGCTGTTGTGGGGAGCAAACTTCATCTTCCCCTGTCAGTTGCCGCAAACATTGGTGGTAAGTGTCACCCTGTGGCATCAGTCATGTATGTCAGTAGATGTAATAGTCTCCCTGTGGCATCAGTCATGTCTGTCAGTAGATGTGGTAAGTGTCGCCCTGTGGCATCAGTCATGTATGTCAGTAGATGTGGTAAGTGTCACCCTGTGGCATCAGTCATGTATGTCAGTAGATGTAAGTGTCACCCTGTGGCATCAGTCATGTATGTCAGTAGATGTGTCACCCTGTGGCATCAGTCATGTATGTCAGTAGATGTGGTAAGTGTCACCCTGTGGCATCAGTCATGTATGTCAGTAGATGTGGTAAGTGTCACCCTGTGGCATCAGTCATGTATGTCAGTAGATGTGGTAAGTGTCACCCTGTGGCATCAGACATGTCTGTCAGTAGATGTGGTAAGTGTCACCCTGTGGCATCAGTCATGTATGTCAGTAGATGTGGTAAATGTCACCCTGTGGCATCAGTCATGTCTGTCAGTAGATGTGGTAAGTGTCACCCATTGGCATCAGTCGTGTCTGTCAGTAGATGTAAGTGTCACCCTGTGGCATCAGTCATGTATGTCAGTAGATGTGGTAAGTGTCACCCTGTGGCATCAGTCGTGTATGTCAGTAAATGTGGTAAGTGTCACCCTGTGGCATCAGTATGTATGCCAGTAGATGTGGTGTCACCCAGTGGCATCAGTCATGTATGTCAGTAGATGTGGTGGTAAATGTCACCCTGTGGCATCAGTCGTGTATGTCAATAGATGTGGTAAGTGTCACCCTGTGGCATCAGTCGTGTATGTCAGTAAATGTGGTAAGTGTCACCCTGTGGCATCAGTATGTATGCCAGTAGATGTGGTGTCACCCAGTGGCATCAGTCATGTATGTCAGTAGATGATGTGGTAAGTGTCACCCTGTGGCATCAGTCATGTCTGTCAGTAGATGTGGTAAGTGTCACCCTGTGGCATCAGTCATGTATGTCAGTAGATGTAAGTGTCACCCTGTGGCATCAGTCATGTATGTCAGTAGATGTGGTGTCACCCTGTGGCATCAGTCATGTATGTCAGTAGATGTCGTGGTAAATGTCACCCTGTGGCATCAGTCGTGTATGTCAGATGTGGTAAGTGTCGCCCTGTGGCATCAGTCGTGTATGTCAGTAGATGTGATAAGTGTTGCCCTGTGGCATCAGTCGTGTATATCAGTAGATGTGGTAAGTGTCACCCTGTGGCATCAGTCATGTATGTCAGTAGATGTAAGTGTCACCCTGTGGCATCAGTCATGTATGTCAGTAGATGTGGTGTCACCCTGTGGCATCAGTCATGTATGTCAGTAGATGTGGTAAATGTCACCCTGTGGCATCAGTCGTGTATGTCAGTAGATGTGGTAAGTGTCATCCTGTGGCATCAGTCATGTATGTCAGTAGATGTTGTGGTAAATGTCACCCTGTGGCATCAGTCGTGTATGTCAGTAGATGTAAGTGTCACCCTGTGGCATCAGTCATGTATGTCAGTAGATGTGGTGGTAAGTTTCACCCTGTGGCATCAGTCATGTATGTCAGTAGATGTGGTAAGTGTCGCCCTGTGGCATCAGTCATGTATGTCAGTAGATGTGGTGGTAAATGTCACCCTGTGGCATCAGTCATGTATGTCAGTAGATGTGGTAAGTGTCGCCCTGTGGCATCAGTCATGTATGTCAGTAGATGTGTCACCCTGTGGCATCAGTCATGTATGTCAGTAGATGTAAGTGTCACCCTGTGGCATCAGTCATGTATGTCAGTAGATGTGGTAAGTGTCGCCCTGTGGCATCAGTCATGTCTCTCAGTAGATGTGGTATGTGTCGCCCTGTGGCATCAGCCATGTATGTCAGTGGATGTAAGTGTCGTTCTGTGGCATCAGTCATGTATGTCAGTAGATGTAAGTGTCACCCTGTGGCATCAGTCATGTATGTCAGTGGATGTAAGTGTCACCCTGTGGCATCAGCCATGTATGTCAGTAGATGTAGTGTCACCCTGTGACATCAGTCATGTATGTAGATATTAGCCCAAGCTACAGGTTGGATATTTGACCACACAACAGTTCATGTGACATCTCTGTGAGTAGTGTTCAATAATATAACAAGATTACTCTGCTAGTGTTTGTACTAATCTGGGACTTGTATATGCTGATATGTCAGGTTTGGTAAGTGCCACTAACAGAAGAAGGTAGTACCGTCTACTGTCATACCTGACCAAGACCTGACAACCATATGCTGATATTGTTAAAAATTAATCATATAAGATTTGCATATGTTGACATGGCATGAACTAATTATCTGAGACTGTCATATGTTGACATAATATGAAATGATTCTCTGGGACTATCATATTGACATTGTACGAGGGTAAGTTAATATGTAAGTCACAAATGGCTGTAGAAAAATAACTAAATATGATAACAACTTGAAACCAATTTATTTTTGTACATACATTGTCCCTTTATTTCTCAACATAATTTCCACCAACATTGAAGCACTTATCCCATTGTTTTATCAGTCCTTCCAAATCAGATGCATAAAACTGCATGCTTTGTTTTCATTGACCTACCATCCCCCAGAACTGTGTGACTTTCTTATTGACTCACCCTCATAACGTTGTCTACCACTTTACGGGACAAACATTTGTCAGCATAAACAGGAAACCCACCTTGGCGGGAGACATTTCGCAAATGATGCTGAAGTTGAATGTAAAGTGAAAACATGGTTTAGAAAACAGCACGCAGTTCTATGCAGCCGGTTTGGGAGGACTGATAACGATGGGATAAGTGCATCAATGTTGGTGGAAATTATGTTGAGAAATAAAGGGACAGTGTAACTATAAAAATAACCTGGTTTCAGGTTGTTATCAGCTTTAGTTATTTTTCTACAGCCATTTGTAACTTACTTATTTACTTACTCTCGTATGAACTGATTCTCTGAGACTGGAATATGTTGACATAGTATGAACTAAGACTGTTGAGATAGTATGAAATGATTCTCTGAGACTGGTGACAGTATGAGCTTATTCTCTGAGACAGGCATGTTGACGTAGAATGAACTGATTCTCTGAAACTGTTGACATAGTATGAGCTGATTCTCTGAGACTGTCATGTTCACATTGTATGAGCTGATTCTCTGAGACTGGAATATGTTGACATAGTATGAAGTGATTCTCTGAGGCTATCATGTTAACATACTATGAAGTGATTCTCTGTGATAAATGTATATGTGTACTATTGTATGCCTAGTCTGAGCTCTGAAGCAGACAGCATACGTTAGTTTGTAGTTGCATGTATCAGTTGTGTTTTAAATATTGCAGGAGTGATGACAACATTTACAGACTGTCATCAGCTGAGTATAAATGTTACCCTGACTGACATGTCAGTGTTTGAGTATATCCCTCAAGGTAGGATTATGTCTTTATTTTAGTGCATGGAATGCACTTGCATTGGTCTTGTTAATATGCAAAGTCACTTCTTGATATAGAAGCAGCCTGCTGTGTTAATCTTCTTTATATGTAAAGTCACTTATTGATATAGAAGCAGCCTGCTGTGTTAATCTTGTTTATATGTAAAGTCACTTCTTGATATAGAAGCAGCCTGCTGTGTTAATCTTGTTTATATGTAAAGTCACTTCCTGATATTGAAGCAGCCTGTTGTGTTAATCTTGTTTATATGTAAAGTCACTTCTTGATATAGAAGCAGCCTGCTGTGTTAATCTTGTTTATATGTAAAGTCACTTCTTGATATAGAAGCAGCCTGCTGTGTTAATATTGTTTATATGTAAAGTCACTTCCTGATATTGAAGCAGCCTGTTGTTTTAATCTTGTTTATATGTAAAGTCACTTCTTGATATAGAAGCAGCCTGTTGTTTTAATCTTGTTTATATGTAATGTTGCCAGACTCCGTGGCAAAGGGGTTACGGACTCGGTTCGTAATCCCGTATACCCGCTTTCGAAACACAGCTGCGCATGATTTGACAGCAGACCACGTTGCATTGGTTTTGCGTTGGTATCAGTGCCGGTCGCTCAGAAAGCAATGTTAAACTACTGAAAATAAACTTGCCAAGAGATCACAGCAGCAGAATTGCTGGTGTTTACTGTGATGTCCTGTGAAAAGGATATGAAAAAAGAAAAATATGTAATGTCACTTCTTGATATAGAAGCAGCCTGTTGTATTCATCTTAATGAATGTTGGGATGTGAACACTTGTTGTTGCAGTTGTTGGGTGAATGTTGGGATATGAACACTTGTTTCAGTTGTTGGGTGAATGTTGGGATGTGAGCAGTTGCAGTTGTGTGAATCTTGGGATCTTGTTGTTGCAATTGTTGGATGAATATTGGAATGTGAACACTTGTACTTGCAGTTGTTGGATGGATCTTGGGATGTGAGCAGTTACAGTTGTTGGTCATGTGAACAGTTGTAGTTGTTGGGTCATGTGAACACTTGTAGTTGCACATGTTGGGTCATGTGAACACTTGTAGTTGCAGTTATTGGATGGTTATTGGGATGTGAGCAGTTGCAGTTGTGAACACTTGCAGTTGCACATGTTGGGTCATGTGAACACTTGTAGTTGCAGTTATTGGATGGTTATTGGGATGTGAGCAGTTGCAGTTGTGAACACTTGTAGTTGCATTTGTTGGGTCATGTGAGCAGTTGCAGTTGTGAACACTTGTAGTTGCACTTGTTGGGTCATGTGAACACTTGTAGTTGCAGTTATTGGGTGGTTATTGGGATGTGAGCAGTTGCAGTTGTGAATACTTGTAGTTGCACTTGTTGGGTCATGTGAACACTTGTAGTTGTAGTTGTTGGGTCTTGTGAACACTTGTAGTTGCACTTGTTTAGGTAATAGCTGGGTAAAAAAACAAAGATTTTCAGTTGTGATTATATATGCTGCAGATGAGCACTCGCCCCGTGACTTACCAGAGAATGGATGCAAGTTCCTGTCCTTTATTGCCAGACACCAAGGCCACACAGAGGTCATTGCCACTTACAGAAGCAAGAATATTATGCTGCGAACTGCAGTGACCATTGCAGCCTTTAATGCATTGAAAGTAAGCTTGCGTTGTTTCTACCTGTTGGCAGTCAGTTGTGAAGATCATCAGTGTCAACTGTCTGACATGTGTGTGCCACAGTTTGTGCAGAGGATTAGTTAGAGGATTACCTTATTTTCAGCACATGTCACCTTACACCACATACATGCCACTTCACCACATTCACATGTCACCTGACAACATGTTAATGTCACTTCACAAAATTCACATGGGAACTTGCAACATGTAGATGTCACATTCACATGTCGCCTGACAATATCATACAGGTTTCATGCAGTCGGTGGATAGAAGAAATAATTAGATAACACATTGTTGTAGCTGACTAGAGGATCATACAGGTTTCATGAAGTCGGTGGATATATAGAATCATTAGATGACATATTGATGTAGCTAACTGGGGGATCATACAGATTTCATGCAGTCGGTGGATAGATGGAATCATTAGATGACACATTGTTGTAGCTAACTGGGGGATCATACAGGTTTCATGCAGTCGGTGGATAGATGGAATCATTAGATGACACATTGTTGTAGCTAACTGGGGGATCATACAGGTTTCATGCAGTCGGTGGATAGATGGAATCATTAGATGACACATTGTTGTAGCTAACTGGGGGATCATACAGATTTCATGCAGTCGGTGGATAGATGGAATCATTAGATGACACATTGTTGTAGCTAACTGGGGGATCATACAGGTGTCATGCAGTCGGTGGATAGATGGAATCATTAGATGACACATTGTTGTAGCTAACTGGGGGATCATACAGATTTCATGCAGTCGGTGGATAGATAGAATCATTAGATGACACATTGTTGTAGCTAACTGGGGGATCATACAGATTTCATGCAGTCGGTGGATAGATGGAATCATTAGATAACACATTGTTGTAGCTAACTGGGGGATCATACAGATTTCATGCAGTCGGTGGATAGATGGAATCATTAGATGACATATTGATGTAGCTAACTGGGGGATCATACAGATTTCATGCAGTCGTTGGATAGATGGAATCATTAGATGACACATTGTTGTAGCTAACTGGGGGATCATACAGATTTCATGCAGTCGGTGGATAGATGGAATCATTAGATGACACATTGTTGTAGCTAACTGGGGGATCATACAGATTTCATGCAGTCGGTGGATAGATGGAATCATTAGATGACACATTGTTGTAGCTAACTGGGGGATCATACAGATTTCATGCAGTCGGTGGATAGATGGAATCATTAGATGACACGTTGTAGCTAACTGGGGGATCATACAGATTTCATGCAGTCGGTGGATAGATGGAATCATTAGATGACACATTGTTGTAGCTAACTGGGGGATCATACAGATTTCATGCAGTCGGTGGATAGATGGAATCATTAGATGACACATTGTTGTAGCTAACTGGGGGATCATACAGATTTCATGCAGTCGGTGGATAGATGGAATCATTAGATGACACATTGTTGTAGCTAACTGGGGGATCATACAGGTTTCATGAAGTCGGTGGATATATGGAATCATTAGATGACATATTGTTGTAGCTAACTGGGGGATCATACAGATTTCATGCAGTCGGTGGATAGATGGAATCATTAGATGACATATTGTTGTAGCTAACTGGGGGATCATACAGATTTCATGCAGTCGGTGGATAGATGGAATCATTAGATGACACATTGTTGTAGCTAACTGGGGGATCATACAGATTTCATGCAGTCGGTGGATAGATGGAATCATTAGATGACATATTGTTGTAGCTAACTGGGGGATCATACAGGTTTCATGCAGTCAATGGATAGATAGAATCATTAGATGACATATTGTTGTAGCTAACTGGGGGATCATACAGGTTTCATGCAGTCAATGGATAGATGGAATCATTAGATGACATATTGTTGTAGCTAACTGGGGGATCATACAGGTTTCATGCAGTCAATGGATAGATAGAATCATTAGATGACATATTGTTGTAGCTGACTGGAGGATCATACAGGTTTCATGTGTCTTACTTACACAGGCCGTTGACCCTGAAATTGAAGCAGTTGTTGCAGTTGGATCATCAAGGGAAGTTGTATTTGTTGGCGGTCCACAACCTTGGGTGCTGGACTCTTCCAGGTTCTTTCATGACTGTGAGTGGAAGCCTAATGTCTGCCTATTTGTCTCTCTCCCTCCTTCTCTTCTTCCCTCTTCCTCTCTCTGTGGGTGCATGCTTGCATGGGTGCATGCCTTTTGTTGTCTCTATCTTACTGGATTCTTCTGGGTTCTTTCATGACTGTGAGTGGAAGCCTTTTGTCTGTCAGTCTGTCTTGTCTCCCTCTCTATTTCTCCCTCTCTCTCTCTGGGTGCATGCATGCGTGGGTGCACGCCCCTTGTCTCTGTCATACTGGATTCTTTTAGGTTCTTTCATGACTGTGAGTGGAAGCCTTTTGTCTGTCTGTTTGTCTGTCTGACTGTCTGTCTGACTGTCTCCCTCTTTCTTTCTCCCTCTCTCTATGGATGCATGCGTGAGTGCATGGCTCTAGTCTCTGTCTTACTGGATTCTTCTAGGTTCTTTCATGACTGAGTGGAAGCCTTTTGTCTGTCTGTCTGTCCCTCATCTCTCTGTCCCTCTCTCTCTCTCCCTATCTTCCTCTCTCTCTCTCCCTCTCTCTCTTTCTCCCTCCCTCTCTCTCTTTCTCCCTACCTCTCTCTCCCTTTCTCCCTCCCTCTCTCTCTCTCTCTGCATGTGTGGGTGGGGAATATGTGGGTGAGTGAGGGATGTGTGGGAGGGGGATGTGTGTTGGTGGGTAGTGGTATGTGGGGGTGTGTGTGTGGGTGGGTATGTATGTGTGGTTGGTGAGGCATGTAGGTGGATGAGAAGATGGGTGGGTGGTGGGTGAGGGATGTGTTTGTGGGATGGTGCCGGATGTGTATGTGGGAGGGGTATGGGTGGGTGGTTGGGGGTGTTTGGGTGGATCATGTGTGTGTGGGCGAGTTTGTGTGGGTTGGGGTGTGAGTGGGGAGTTGTATGTGGGTGGGGATATTTGTGTGGGTGGGTTCGAGATGTCTGGGTTGGTGAGGGGATGTGTGAGTGGGTGGAGGGGGGGTGTGGGTATGGGTGAGGGATGTGTGTGTGGGTTTGTGCGGGATGTCTGTGTTGGAGGGGGAATGTGCCACATAACATGATGATATGCATTGTTTATGCTTACAACATTCATTTGACAATGTTTTTTTCCCCAATGTGAATGTATCATGCACTGTTGGTGAACGAAAGATGAGTTATTGGAAGGGCCGAATGTAAGACGGGCCTACGTGCCCAATTTGTAACCCTTTTAAAATAAAGTTCAATTCAATTCAATTCTCAGTATACCTGAAGGCGTGTGCTCATTATGAGACCAGAGAACTCTTCCAGGTTTTCTCTTTGATCTCCAGGTTTGTCTATTTCTCTGATCTCCAGGTTTGTATGGACCTGTTTGTGCCTGCTTCTGTTTCTCTGTCTCTGGTTGTATCTTCTTTACTAAAGTATCTTATGGGTCTTTTCTATGACTTCAGTTATTATGTTAGCTCTGAATAGCTGTTATCTTACATGGAACTTGTGAATAACATAATTGTCATGAGTTATCTTGTTTTACATTGTTAACCTGTTTCAGTGGGTAACACCACCAAAGTGGATGCAATCAGAATAGAATGGCAGTCTCCAGCCATGCGTAAGTTGTTACATGCCTTAATGTTGTTATTAGTAGCACATATTTGTTGCACTGATTTAGTCATTGGTTTACCAGACCTGTTGATTTCATCATTAGTTTACTAGTTCTGTTGATTTCATAATTATTTTATAGTTCTGTTTTCATCATTAGTTTAGTAATTCTGTTGATTTCATCATTAGTATATTAGTTCTGTTGATTTCATCATTAGTTTACTAGTTCTGTTGATTTCATCATTATTTTATAGTTCTGTTGATTTCGCCATTAGTGTGCTAGTTGCGTTGATTTAATCATTAGTTTACTAGTTCTGTTTTCATAATTATTTTATAGTTCTGTTTTCATCATTAGTTTACTAGTTCTGTTGATTTCATCATTAGTTTACTATTTCCATTGGTCTCATTATTAGTTTAGTAATTCCATTAATTTCACCATTATAGGATTAGTTCCATTGATTTCATCACAAGCTTATTAGTTCTATTGATTTAATTATTAGTTTACTGGTTCTGTTGTTTTCATTATTAGTTTACTACTTCCGTTGATTTCATCCTTAGTTTAATAGTTCCGTTGATTTCATCAATAATTTACTATTTCTATTGATTTGATCACTAGTTTACTAGTTCCACTGTTTTCATCATTAGCTTATTAGTTCCATTGTTTTTGTCAGGTATCTATACAGATTTAATTAATATGTCCATACACCCACTTCTATGTTTAAACTGTCCATACACCCACTTCTGTTTAAACTATCCATACATCCACTTCTAATTTTAAACTGTCCGTACACCCACTTCTATGTTGCAACTGTCCATACACCCACTTCTATGTTTAAACTCTGTCCACTCACTTCTATGTTGTAACTGTCCATAACCAACTTCTATGTTGTAACTGTCCATACACCCACTTCAATATTTAAACTGTCCCAACACCCACTTCTGTGTTGTAACTGTCCATACATCCACTTCTATGTTTAAACTGTCCATACATCCACTTCTATGTTTAAACTGTCCATACATCCACTTCTATGTTTAAACTGTCCATACACCCACTTCTATGTTTAAACTGTCCATACACCCACTTCTATGTTTAAACTGTCCATACATCCACTTCTATGTTGTAACTGTCCATACATCCACTTCTATGTTTAAACTGTCTGTACACCCACTTCTATGTTGTAACTGTCCATACACCCACTTCTATGTTGTAACTGTCCATACATCCACTTCTATGTTTAAAATGTCTGTACACCCACTTCTATGTTGTAACTGTCCATACATCCACTTCTATGTTTAAAATGTCTGTACACCCACTTCTATGTTGTAACTGTCCATACACCCACTTCTATGTTGTAATTGTCCATACACCCACTTAAATGTTTAAACTGTCCGTACACTTCTATGTTGTAACTGTCTATACACCCACTTCTATGTTTTAACTGTCCATACATCCACTTCTATGTTTAAACTGTCTGTACACCCACTTCTATGTTGTAACTGTCCATACACACACTTCAGTGTTTAAACTGTCCCTACACCCACTTCTATGTTGTAACTGTCCATACATCCACTTCTATGTTTAAACTGTCCATACACCCACTTCTATGTTGTAACTGTCCATACACCCACTTCAGTGTTTAAACTGTCCATACATCCACTTCTATATTGTAACTGTCCATACACCCACTTCTATGTTGTAACTGTCCATACACCCACTTCAATGTTTAAACTGTCCATACATCCACATCTATGTTGTAACTGTCCATACACCCACTTCTATGGATGGATGTTCGTCCATCATGAATGATGAGGACCATTCGCTCATTGCATCTTTTGATTTGATGAAGAACGAATGACTTGCGCTTTATTTTGGATTATAGTGAGGTAGTGGTTGCGCAACTCCGCCGACCCCACTCTCTCGCCTGCGTCCATCTGGTTCCAGTGGCGAGCATGGCAAGACAACTGGAGACGGACACAGGTGCAGTGGGCATGGGGCTGCCACAGGCCAGTTATCCCTGTATATAGTGACTCTTACAAACAAATGGTAGCCTAGAGTCTCGTGCAAACGGCCCTTCTGTCAATTCCTTTAATTTTCAGTTTTGAGACAGGCGTAGCGACAAGCGTATGACTACTGATAGGATCAACCAGATATCCATCGGATAGACGGACTGACTGCCAGAGCAGACCACACACATGCGGCTAGCGAGATTTTGCCCGCAGAAGATATTGCTCGTCTAAGTTGCGAACAAATCTCCTGATTTACGGCTGAGCCTCATCAGTTCGCAATGCATATGACTACTGGCAGGATCAACCAGATATCTATCGGACAGACGGACTATTCACGGACACGCAGGCCAAGTGTAGCATCGCTAAAGCAAGCCCTCCCGGTACAAGGTGATACATGCAAAACCACTGGACGCCTACCGACCAGCTTTCGAAAAGCTATACCAGCTTACTGACTGCAGGCCCACCACTCATCGAGAGAGAGTGGGCGCTTATCGAGACTTTGTCAAACGGTCATGCAAATTTGCTCTTTTGCCCGCTCAAACCACGACCCTAGCTGCACAATGTTGTTACATTCTCGAAACGCCTGCCTTGCTAACTTGCGTTGGCTGGGAAGATCCCATTTTGGTGCACCTCACACAGCCATCCGAGACAACGAACGCTAGATGTGGGACTGATCTTGTGAACCAGACCAGCCTGTAACTGTCCATACACCCACTTCAGTGTTTAAACTGTCCATACACCCACTTCTATGTTTAAACTGTCCATACACCCACTTCTATGTTGTAACTGTCCATACACCCACTTCTATGTTGTAACTGTCCATACACCCACTTCTATGTTATAACTGTCCATACACCCACTTCTATGTTGTAACTTACATACACCCACTTCCATGTTGTAACTGTCTATACACCCACTTATATGTTTAAACTGTCCATACACCTACTTCTATGTTGTAACTGTCCATACACCCACTTCAATGTTTAAACTGTCTGTACACTTACTTCTATGTTGTTACTGTCTATACATCCATACTATGTTGTAACTGTCCATACATCCACTTCTATGTTTAAACTGTCCATACACCCACTTCTATGTTGTAACTGTCCATACACCCACTTCTATGTTGTAACTGTCCATACACCCACTTCAGTGTTTAAACTGTCCATACACTCACTTCTATGTTGTAACTGTCCATACACCTACTTCTGTGTTGCAACTGTCCATACACCCACTTCAGTGTTTAAACTGTCCATACACCTACTTCTATGTTGTAACTGTCCATACACCCACTTCTATGTTGTAACTGTCCATACACCTACTTCTATGTTGTAACTGTCCATACACCCACTTCTATGTTGTAACTGTCCATACACCCACTTCTATGTTGTAACTGTCCATACACCTACTTCTATGTTGTAACTGTCCATACACCCACTTCTATGTTGTAACTGTCCATACACCTACTTCTATGTTGTAACTGTCCATACACCTACTTCTATGTTGTAACTGTCCATACACCTACTTCTATGTTGTAACTGTCCATACACCCACTTCTATGTTGTAACTGTCCATACACCTACTTCTATGTTGTAACTGTCCATACACCCACTTCTATGTTGTAACTGTCCATACACCCACTTCTATGTTGTAACTGTCCATACACCTACTTCTATGTTGTAACTGTCCATACACCCACTTCTATGTTGTAACTGTCCATACACCTACTTCTATGTTGTAACTGTCCATACACCCACTTCTATGTTGTAACTGTCCATACACCCACTTCAGTGTTTAAACTGTCCATACACTCACTTCTATGTTGTAACTGTCCATACACCTACTTCTATGTTGTAACTGTCCATACACCCACTTCAGTGTTTAAACTGTCCATACACCTACTTCTATGTTGTAACTGTCCATACACCCACTTCAATGTTTAAACTGTCTGTACACTTACTTCTATGTTGTTACTGTCTATACATCCATACTATGTTGTAACTGTCCATACATCCACTTCTATGTTTAAACTGTCCATACACCCACTTCTATGTTGTAACTGTCCATACACCCACTTCTATGTTGTAACTGTCCATACACTCACTTCTATGTTTAAACTGTCCATACACCCACTTCTGTGTTGCAACTGCCCATACACCAACTTCTATATTGTAACTGTCTATACACCCACTTCTATGTTGTAACTGTCCATACATCCACTTCTATGTTGTAACTGTCCATACATCCACTCCTAATTTGTAATTGCCCATACACCCGCTTCAATGTTTAAACTGTCCATACACCCACTTCAGTGTTTAAACTGTCTGTACACCCACTTCAGAAACAAATGAAGATCGTAAACTGATTGGAGACATTAGATGTAGACAGTCAAAATTTTTTGGGCATGTTATGAGAGGAAATGAATTGGAGAACTTGGTGACAACTGGCAAGATCGAAGGGAACAGACCAAGGGGAAGACCAAGAATTAAATACCTGGATGGCTTGGCCACGTGGCATGCACGAGACAGGAACATGGAGCTGATCCACGACTCTGGTGATCGACTAAGATGGCAGAACATGACCGCCCACGCTTATCGGCATGGCACATAATGAATGAATGAATAACACCCACTTCTATGTTGTAACTGTTCATACACACTTTTCTATGTTTAAACTGTCTGTCCACCCACTTCTATGTTGTAACTGTCCATACACCCACTTCTATGTTGTAACTGTCCATACACCCACTTTAATGTTTAAACTTTCCATACGCCCACTTCTATGTTTAAAATGTCTGTACACCCACTTCTATGTTGTAACTGTCCATACACCCACTTCTATGTTTAAACTATCTGTACACCCACTTCTGTGTTGTAACTGTCCATACACCAATTTCTATATTTAGGTGGTTCCCATGCAGTAATCATCGCCTGCAATAATCTCTTCAGCCAGGTATGTTTGCATAAATTGTGTCTGTGAACATGTTGACATGTGGGGTAATTTGTGTCTACATTATCATGTTGACATGTTGTTGTCTACAAGTGGGGTATTTTGTGCAGACATTATTGTGTTGACTTGTCATTGTCTATATGTGTGGGGTAAGTTGTGTGGATATTATGTTGACATGTCGTTGTCTTTATGTGGGGTAACTTGTATCTGTGAACATGTTGACATGTCATTGTCTTTATGTGGGGTAACTTGTATCTGTGAACATATTGTCATGTCTCTGTTTCATCATCATTCTCCATGCTGATAACGAGTGGGTGGTCATGTTTTGCCATCTCATACGATCACCTGAGTTGTGGATCAGCTCTGTGTTCTTGTCTCGACCATGCCATGTGGTCAAGCCATCTAGATATTTACTTCTTTGCCTTCCCTTTGTTCTTTTCTCCTCAATCTTGCCAGTTGTCACCAAGTTCTCTAGTTTATTTCAATGAATGAATCACTGAAAAACGAGAAGTAGGTTGAGAGCTTTACCAAAGCACAACTACAAAAAACAATGAACGTTGCGGCCAAAGCCTTCGTCAGCACAGAACAAACAAACAAAAATCGATTAAACTAATACACGATCGACACTACATGAATGTCTAAATATCAACTCATCTGTTTCCGAGCTTGAGACGGCTATCCATGGCTGGAATGGAACGGATGTTGTGTTAAAGGGGTCAACTGCCTAAAGGTCAGTACAGCCAGAAACTCGGTGATTGGTTAATTCAACCGGTGAGGGAACCCGCGCTAAGGGGGATAGGGGTGCGCCCAGGAGAGCGAATAGAAAAATATGGATGTGTAACTCTGAGGCGATGTAACGGATGCAGTACGCAATTCCGCCAAGTTCGAAATGCTGCTGTGAGCAATAGGGATGCAGGCCAGCAAGCGTTTGCTATCAGAAGGTAGCACAAGTGACGGTAGTTCAGAACGCAATGAGAAACGACCCCATACAAACCAACCAAGAAGTCACAGAAAGCAGAGATAATGTTGGTGGTGACTCCCACGTCCTGCGAAGGACTTACAACTGGCTATGAAGTTGACTATAAGATGGAGGGGGGGGGGGGTGGGTTTGTGGATAAGGGGCGTAGGGGATTTAAATAAAACTGTGTTGGACATTGAGGCCGTGAGGAGAAAGTGAACCCAATTGGAAGATAAGACGGTTTTCCAATGTCTTACGATCGCGTTCGTGAGATGTGCACGATTTTATCGCCGTAACACGTATGTCGGCAACCCCACAGTGGTCGGAACTGTTGAAGTGTAGGGGTACCGGTTTCTTGGCACCACTGTCGATATCGGATAAATGTTGTCTAAATCTGTCCGCAAGACGAAGGCCCGTCTCTCCAAGATACCTCATGTCGCAACGTGTGCAGATGATCGCATAGATGACGTTGCGACTCGTACATGAGAAACCCTCCCGGATGTGGAAAGTAGTCTTAGGGAAAGTGAGACTTGTGGTTTGAAGGACATATGGACAAGTTTTACAACGAGATCGAAGACATGCCAGGAAGAGACTGATGGGATTGTGATAGAGTGCTATGAACCAGCACATCCCTCAGGTTACGATCACGCCTGTATGCCACAAGTGGGGCTTCTGAGACGACACCGCGAGTGGCCGAGTCTGCCTGATTTCAAAAACGTTAGTGCCCAAAAAATTGTGACTGTCTATTCTAATTTCTCGAATCAATTTACAGTTGGTTTTAATTTGTTTCTTGTAAGACTTGCTCATTGATTCACGGTATTCTTTGCATTTTCTTCAGAAACCACATTTTCACAGCCATTAGATGTTTTCAGCTTGTCTGTTCATTGTCCATGTTTCACTTCCATACAAAAATACAGGTTCTTTGTAGCATTCAACACTTTTTCTTGTTGCAATTGACATCTTTTTATTGGTCAGTATGTTTTCCATGTAGCAAAAGTCATAGTGATTCTTGTTCTAATCTCTTCGAAGCATTTCCCATCAGATATTATGACTGTCCTGAGGTAGTTGTACCGATTCACTTGTTTAAATATATGAGAGCCTGTATATTACATTGTGGTATTTCTTTCTTCCTAGTGATGACCATAATCTGTGTCTTCTTTCAATTTCTCATCTCATCATGTTCCTCTTGTACCTTGCGGTGTCGAGGTGAAGTATAAACAGCGGGAGAATGCCCGCTTATGGGCTTCATGTATTGATATTCCCATGGACTCTGTTATTCCCTGCGTCCATCATTTACGTGGTCGGCCTCTTACTCTGTTTCCCTCTGGTCTGTATATCATTGCTTGTTGTGGTATACTGTTTGTTGGTAATCTACTTGCATGGCCAAACCATTTGACTTGCTGCCTTCTAATAAAATCTAGTGCAGCTATAACCCCCACTTTAGTCCTGATTTCTTCATTTCTGATCTTATCTCTTCTTGATACATCGAGTATTCTTCTCAGGAATCTCATTTCTGTTGTGATGTTTCTTTTCTCTTTTTCTGTCATTGTCCAGGTTTGGCATTGGTAACATACGAGTTGGTAGGAAGATTGTGTTGTAAAGTACTTTTTTAGTAGTTATTGATACATGTTTGTTCTTTAGTATTGGTGCCATTTGTCCAATGAGTTGGTTTGCCTTATTGCATCTATTTTCGATCTCGTCTTCTGTTTTGCCATTTGATGATATTGTACTTCGTAGGTACTTTTTCCAGTTTAAATCTTCTAAATTTCTTTTTAATATTTTCACTGTCATGGGGAAAAAAATGATCTGGAGACATTACACATCCCTGTCCCACACCTCTCTTAATAGGCTGATATGGACCTACTTCATTATCAATCTTTATGGCAGCTTGTTGTTTCCAATATATGGTTTTTTACAATTCTAAGGTCTTTCACATCAATTTGTAAATCTGCAAGCATCTGTATAATGTTGACATGTCTTATGGTAATGCTAACCCTACAAAATCAAATTCTATAATAATTAATTTCTATGTTCTGATATGGTCTAGGGTGTGATACTGAAGACTGCTGATTGATAAAATACTGTCAAATTGACTTTGTACTTAACGGTGCCATGGAAAACAAGATAAACAGCGGCCATATTGGATTTCTTAAGTCTGATCTAAAACAGTTATTCTTTTAGTTTACAGGCTTAATTTTTTTTATATGTGTACATCAATAGAACCTTTATATTTTGACAGAAGCTTTTAATGATATACCTTTTTTTCTTCATTATTAAAAAAAATGTTCAACATTTTCATTGACAATTTTTGTGGTTTAAAAAATTGGCTAAATGTATTTCTCAAGTTTGTCATTTCTGAGCCATGTGTGTAACATCCTGTATGTAGAGTGATGCCTGACTGCTGTGCATGAGCCTGTCGAACATACTTTACGGTTTTAGAGAAAACAGTGTCCTCGTGATCTTCTAACTTTGAATATAGTTTATTCGCTTTGTTGTGAAATGTTTTGTGATGAACACTTTGCAGGTTCATATTTTCACAAAAATTATTGAATGCTGTTGCACCCATCCCACAAACTAATGCAGCATATACAGACTGGCTGTTGATGACAAAAGATATATCCCCATCATTACTTCTTGCAGATAGGTATCTTCCACAAACTATTTCTTCACAACAAGAGCAGTAAACCTCTGCATGCACGGCTAATCCTTTGGCTTTCTTGCTGTCAGTTTAAAAATTAAAACTAATAGTTGTACATACTGGACAACATAACGTTTTGAAGATTTTATCCATTTCTGAACACTCAACTACTGCTCTGTCTTCCAGCTTTTGGTATACGTTGTCATTAACAGAAACATACTTCCTGCTAGAGGAGGTCATATATTCATAAGTATCTCTTTTAAATTGGCTTCTGGTTTTGTTTTTCTTGTAATAAAAGAGTCACTTCCACATCTTTGAAAAGAACACGATGCTACTGAATCATTCAGACTCAGGCATGCGTTGTTTTGTTTAGCTGGGTCGGGTTCATAATTTTCCATAACGTTTATAACGTTCTGGTAGGCTTTTCGGTGCTTACGAGCATTTGCCAGTTATTGACTGCGTGATTTCTTCCATTGAGCAGATGACTGGATATTAAATTTCTTGGAACAAGGCATTTTTCAATTCGCGTGTCGTTTGGTCGCCAAACGAAAAGACAACAAAATGGCCATCTTTGAAACCCACGTGGTCAGTTTCAGCCAACATGATTGCGCATTGCTTACGGTCTCGCGAGGTGTTCCATATATGGATGTTTCCTGAAGATTATTGATTCGAAAGAAACAGTTGTGCACAAAATAGTTACCAATTATACAAACTCGGAGTTTCACAAAAAATTAGGGGAGATCGTAACCTTTACAATTATGTATTACACGCGTAAATAACTCTTCGCCGAGCTATCGTTGCTAAGGTTTGAAAAACGTAAATTTCGTAACAATTTTCAATAAGTAGACAATTTGACACCTAGGGTGGGTTCAGTAAAATATGAATATTGCATTAAAATAGCAGTGTTTTTTAAAACAAAAACTATTACACAATCTGATAGAAGACATGCTAAGGTGTTGAAAAATGAACTATTCCAAAAATAGGCAAATTGACCAAAAATCTATATTTTTTCTGCCACACATCGCCTTAATTTATCAAAAGCCTTTGTGTAGTCAATGAAGCAAAGATGTAGGTTTTTGTTTATGTCTGTCGAAGGCTCGATTAATGTTCTCAACAAGTACATAGCATTTACTGTGCCCTTGCCCTCTACAATCCCACATTGTTCTTCCCCTATTTCGGGTTGTATTTTCTTCCAGACTCTTTGCATATTGATTCTTAGCACAAGCTTTGTGATGTGGCTCATTATGCTAATTGTTCAATGTTGATAACATTCCAAGGCTCCAATATCTTTAGGATTGCAATAAGTATAGATTTACATAATTCAGGAGGTATATCTCCAGTATCATATATTGTATTCAGCAGTCTGGTGACTTGGTCTATTCCATATTCTTCTAAGGCATTGATAATTTTTGTTGTTATATTGTCTGGACCTGGAGTCTTGCCAGTTTGCGTATGGTTAAGAGCATTCTGAACTTCCATCTTCAAAATTGGTGGTCTTTCATTAGTGTATGGTATATCATACTGTTCCTCTCTTGTATCATTATAAAGGTCTTTATCATAATCTGACCATGCATTTAAAATCTGATATGCTGTCTTTGGTTTTTAGGCAACCAGTTTAAGTATGTGTTCTTTGCTTAGTGATGTTAATTCTTTTGTGCATTGATTTGGTATTCTGGGAGTTATGTTGTTTTTTAATTTCCATGCAGTTTTTCTCAAGCCATGCTTCTTTTGCCTCTTTGCACAATTTCCTAATTTTCTTGTGATATTTTTAGGATAGTTGTTTATGCAGCCTGGCTTTCTGAGTTCTTCAGTATTTCCCATTGGTCACTGCCATCTTAAAATAGCATTTCTAAATCTCATAATACATCATATCTGTTTTTTACTTTCAAGTTGAATTTATCTCCTCACTTTTCAGTACATATAGATCAAATGTCACATGTTTTGATGTTTATTTTATATACTTTAATTTTATATGTATATTGCTTATAACTAGTCTTCTTGTGGAGTAATTTGTGTGTGTGAACATGTTGACACTTTGTCTCCTTTGATAATTTGTGTGTGTGAACATGTCAACATGTCTTTGTTTACATGTGGAATAATTTGTGTGTGTGAACATGTCGACATGTCTCTGTTTATGTGTGGACTAATTTGTGTGTGTGAACATGTTGACATGTCTCTGTTTATGTGTGGAGTCATTTATGTGTGTGAACATGTCGACATGTCTCTGTTTATGTGTGGAGTAATTTGTGTATGTGAACATGTTTACACATCTGTCTCCTTGTGTTAATTTGTGTGTGTGAACATGTTGACATGTCTCTGTTTATATGTGGAGTAATTTTGTATGTGAACATGTTTACACTTCTGTCTCCTTGTGTTAATTTGTGTGTGTGAACATGTTGGCATGTCTCTGTTTATGTGTGGAATAAGCGAACGAAAGAAGAAGAAATGTGTGGAGTGATTTGTGTGTGTGAACATGTTGACATGTCTCTGTTTACGCGTGGAGTAATTTGTGTGTGTGAGCATGTTGACACGTCTCTGTTTACATGTGGAGTAATGTGTGTGTGTGTGAACATGTTGACATGTCTGTGGAGTAATTTGTGTGAACATGTTGACATGTCTCTGTTTACATGTGGAGTAATTTATATGTTATACAAGTTATAGTATTGTGTGTTATATAATGCAGTATATGCTATATACGTTATATGTGTCTGCATTGTGTGTTATATAATGTAATATATGCTATATACATTATATGTGTCTGTATTGTGTGTTATATAATGTAATATATGTTATATCAGTTATATGTGTGTATTTTGTGTTATATAATGTAATATATGTTATATAAGTTATATGTGTTTGTATTGTGTGTTATAAATGTAATATATGTTATATGTGTCTGTATTGTGTGTTATAAATGTAATATATGTTATATATGTTTGTATTGTGTGTTATATAATGTATTATCAGCAGTGTGTTACAAGTGTGCCAGTATATCTTTCTATAGCTGTGTGTTACAAATGTCTGTTTGTTTGAGTGTGTTATATGATCTAATTTATGCTATGATTGGTTGTATCTATGGCTACATGTATTTCTGTAACTTAGTTGAAAGATGAGGTAAGGCTACATGTATTTCTGTAACTAAGCTGAAAGATGAGGTATAGTTGCATGTATTTCTGTAACAAAGCTGAAAGATGAGGTATAGCTACATGTATTTCTGTAACAAAGCTGAAAGATGAGGTATAGCTACATGTATTTCTGTAACAAAGTTGAAAGATGAGGTATGGCTGCATGTATTTCTGTAACAAAGCTGAAAGATGAGGTATGGCTGCATGTATTTCTGTAACAAAGCTGAAAGATGAGGTATAGCTACATGTATTTCTGTAATAAAGTTGAAAGATGAGGTATGGCTGCATGTATTTCTGTAACAAAGCTGAAAGATGAGGTATAGCCGCATGTATTTCTGTAAAAAAGCTGAAAGATGAGGTATCGCTGCATGTATTTCATTAATAAAGTTGAAAGATGAGGTATGGCTACATGTATTTCTGTAACAAAGTTGGAAGATGAGGTATGGCTGCATGTATTTCTGTAACAAAGTTGAAAGATGAGGTATGGCTGCATGTATTTCTGTAACAAAGTTGAAATATGAGGTATTTAACAATTATAACTGTAAAACACGCACATGATAGCATCATCACTGACATTTGTATTACAGGAAATGCATCTCTCTGTTGGCAATAGGAAAACAGCCAAAAATCTGTTCCCTGTCTCACAGACAGCCTCTGTCAGGTACTGATTCTCCGTAGTCTCTCCCTTGTGGGCACGAGATGTTTCCCATTCAATATTTAGTCAGTAATTATGTCTGCATGTTACAGAATGTCCAGAGTTAATATGTTGTCATACACATGTTACAGAATGTCCAGAGTTAATATGTTGTCATACACATGTTACAGAATGTCCAGAGTTAATATGTTGTCATACACATGTTACAGAATGTCCAGAGTTAATATGTTGTCATACACATGTTACAGAATGTCCAGAGTTAATATGTTGTCATACACATGTTACAGAATGTCCAGAGTTAATATGTTGTCATACACATGTTACAGAATGTCCAGAGTTAATATGTTGTCATACACATGTTACAGAATGTCCAGAGGTAATATGTTGTCATACACATGTTACAGAATGTCCAGAGTTAATATGTTGTCATACACATGTTACAGAATGTCCAGAGTTAATATGTTGTCATACACATGTTACAGAATGTCCAGAATTAATATGTTGTCATACACATGTTACAGAATGTCCAGAGTTAATATGTTGTCATACACATGTTACAGAATGTCCAGAGTTAATATGTTATCATACACAGGTTACAGAATGTCAGAGTTAATATGTTGTCATACACTGTTCAAAAGAACTACTAATAAACTACAAGCATTCACTAATTGGTGACTGTCCAGGATAGTGGAAGTGGTATGACAGAATTGCCCATGTTGAGCTCATGGAGAAAACTAAGCACATGCCAGTGAATAAAGAGGTCAGGAACAGATATTGGTGCTGGATACGGCACAGATAGAGAAAACCTGAGGACAATATAACCAGGTAGTCTCTTCTGTGGAACCCACAAGGCAAACAAAATAGCGGGAGAGCTAAAAACACTTGGAGAAGTGAATTACAGACAGACAAATAATATTGGGAGGGCATGGAGGGAGCTGCAGGACAGGACAGCTTGGCCTGGGTAATTGAGGGCCTAGCCCAATGGGGGATAAAGGCAGAAGAGGAAGATACAGTTTGAATGGTGATATGTTATGCTTCATAGACTATACACAAGCATTTGACAATGCCAAGCATGATGAAATAATAACATTGCTAAAGCAACTGAACATTAACGGCAAAGATCTGAGAATAATAAAGAATATATATTGTCACCAAACAACAGCCATAAGAATCAACAACTTTGTATAAAGAAGGGCGACAGACAAGTTTGTGTATTGTGTCCTGATTTGTTCTAATTCTACAGTGAATATATAATGATATCTACAGAAAATATGCCAGGGATCCTGATTGGTTGACATAATATAAATAGGAAATACAGGAGATGATAGATACAGTGGTTGTAGAAAGTGAAAAAATGGGCCTTAGTTTGAATAATAGAAAGACAGGAGTGATGGTGATATTAAAAAAAACATATTGTGCCTAAATGTCCAATTAAAGTACAAGACGTTATTTTGGGGCAAGTGCACTTTAGGGCACTGGATGTTGATGTTAGCATACAATGTTCACAGTTATGTTGTCATACAATGTTCATAGTTATATGTTATCATACAATCTTCACAGTTATATGTTGTCATCCAATGTTCAATTATATGTTGTCATCCAGTGTTCACAGTTATATGTTGTCATCCAGTGTTCACAGTTATATGTTGACATACAGTGTCCACAGTTATATGTTGACATACAGTAACCACAGTTATATGTTGACATACAGTGTTCACAGTTATATGTTGTCATCCAGTGTTCACAGTTATATGTTGACATACAGTGTTCAATTATATGTTGTCATCCAGTGTTCACAGTTACATGTTGTCATCCAGTGTTCACAGTTATATGTTGACAATCAGTGTCCAGTTATATGTTATCATACAATGTTCACAGTTATATGTTATCATACAATGTTCACAGTTATATGTTCTCATACAATGTTCAATTATATGTTGTCATCCAGTGTTCACAGTTATATGTTGTCATCCAGTGTTCACAGTTATATGTTGACATACAGTGTTCACAGTTATATGTTGACATACAGTGTTCACAGTTATATGTTGACATACAGTGTTCACAGTTATATGTTGACATACAGTGTTCATAGTTATATGTTGACATACAGTGTTCATAGTTATATGTTGACATACAGTGTTCACAGTTATATGTTGACATACAGTGTTCACAGTTATATGTTGACATACAGTGTTCACAGTTATATGTTGACATACAGTGTTCACAGTTATATGTTGTCATACAGTGTTCACAGTTATATGTTGACATACAGTGTTCACAGTTATATGTTGACATACAGTGTTCATAGTTATATGTTGACATACAGTGTTCATAGTTATATGTTGGCATACAGTGTTCATAGTTATATGCTAACATACACAATAGCCATTGAAGATTTAACTTACAGACTTCACAGTTAGATGTTAGCTTAATGGATCTATCACCATGGAATTATGACCAATATATATATATATATACATACACACACAGACATATCTGATGATTGACAGATGCCACCATGGAACTATGACCAATGATGTATATATACACACAGACACACCTGACGATCGACAGATTCCACCATGAACTATGACCAATGATGTATATACACACACAGACACACCTGATGATTGACAGATGCCACCATGGAACTATGACCATTGTGTATATACACAGGCACACCGATGATTGACAGATGCCACCAAGGAACTATGACCAATGATGTATACACACACACAGACATACCTGATGATTGACAGATGTCACCATGGAACTATGACCAATGACATATATATACACACAGACACACCTGATGATTGACAGATGCCACCATGGAACTATGACCAATGATGTATATACACACAAAGACACACCTGATGATTGACAGATGCCACCATGGAACTATGACCAATGATGTTAATACACACACAGACACACCTGTTGATTGGCAGATGCCACCATGAAACTATGACCAATGATCTCCTCAGGTTTGTTTGTGCTGAACCAGTGAAGCTGCATCTTGCACCAATCCTCACAAATCGACCTCATCTCCCACCCTGTCCCATCCCACATGAGAACAATATTGCAGTAAGTATTACCCTTGACTTTTGTTCCCCAAATGAACAGTATTGCAGTAAGTATTAACCTTGTCTTCTGTTCCCCAAAAGAACAGTATTGAAGTAAGTATTACCCTCATCTTCTGTACCCCAAAAGAACAACAGTATTGCAGTAAGTATTAACCTTATCTTCTGTTCCCCAAAAGAACAGTATTGTAGTAAGTATTAACATCACCTTCCAGCATGTCCCATCCCCCATGTGAACAGTATTGCAGTACAAAAGCTCCAGAAGATGACAAGATGGATGTAGAAGATGGCAGGGCAGCTCTGGTAGATGACAGGATAGGTGTAGAAGATGGCAAGAGGGATGTAGATGATGACAGGAGGGATGTAAATAATGACAGGAAGGATGTAGGTAATGACAGGAGTGATGTAGAAGATGACGGATGGATGTATATGATTACTGGAGGTATGTAGATGATGACAGGAGGGATGTAGAAGATGACAAGAGGGATGTAAATAATGACAAGATGGATGTAGATGATGACAGGATGGATGTATATGATGGCAGGATGGATGTAGATGATGGCAGGATGGATGTAGATGATGACAGGAGGGAAGCAGATGATGACAGGATGGATGTAGATGATGGCAGGAGGGATGTAAATGATTGCAGGATGGATGTAGATGATGACAAGAGGGATGTAGATGATTGCAGGAGGGATGTAGATGATGACAAGATGGATGTAGATGATGACAAGAGGGATGCAGATGATTGCAGGATGGATGTAGATGATGACGAGGGATGTAGATGATGACAGGAAGGATGTAGATAATGACAGGATGGATGTAGATGATGATAAGAGGGATGTAGCTGATTGCAGGATGGATGTAGAAGATGACAAGAGGGATGTAGATGATGGCAGGAGGGATGTAGATAATGACAGGAGGTATATAGATGATGACTGGAGAGATGTAGATGATGACAGGGGGGGGGGGGGAATGTAGATGAAGGCAGGAAGGATTAGATAATGGCAGGAGGGATGTGGATGATGACAGGAGGGATGTAGATGATGAAAAGAGGGATGTAGGTAATGACAGGAAGGATGAAGATGATTGCATGATGGATGTAGATGATGGCTGGAGGGATGTAGATGATTGCAGGATGGATGTAGATGATTGCATGATGGATGTAGATGATGACAAGAGGGATGCAGATGATTGCAGGATGGATGTAGATGATGACGATGATGATGACAGGAGGGATGTAGATGATGAAAAGAGGGATGTAGGTAATGACAGGATGTAGATGATTGCAGGATGGATGTAGATGATTGCGTGATGGATGTAGATGATGACAAGAGGGATGCAGTTGATTGCATGATGGATGTAGATGATGACAAGAGGGATGCAGATGATTGCAGGATGGATGTAGATGATGACGAGGGATGTAGATGATGACAGGAAGGATGTAGATGATTGCAGGATGGATGTAGATGATGATGAGGGATGTAGATGATGACAAGAGGAATGTAGATGATGGCAGGAGGGATGTAGATGATTGTCGGAGTGATGTAGATAATGACAGGAGGTATATAGATGATGACTGGAGAGATGTAGATGATGACGGGGGGGGGGGGGGGGGGGGGGGGGAATGTAGATGAAGGCAGGAAGGATTAGATAATGGCAGGAGGGATGTAGGTAATGACAGGAAGGATGAAGATGATTGCATGATGGATGTAGATGATGGCTGGAGGGATGTAGATGATTGCAGGATGGATGTAGATAACAAGAGGGATGTAGATGATTGATGTAGATGATGACAAGAGGGATGTAGATGATTGCAAAGGGGATGTAAATGATGACATGAGGGATATAGATGATGACATGATGGATGTAGATACTGACAGGAGTGATGTAGAAGATGATAGGAGGGATGCAGATGATGACAGGATGGATGTAGATGATGACAGGATGGATGTAGAAGATGGCAGGAGGGATGTAGATGATGGCAGGAGGGATGTAGATGATGACAAGAGGAATGTAGATGATGGCAAGAGGTATGTAGATAATGACAAAAGGGATGTAGAAGATGACAAGAGGGGTGTAAATAATGACAAGATGGATGTAGATACTGACAGTATGGATGTAGATGATGACAGGATGGATGTAGAAGATGACCAGAGGGATTTAGATGATTGCAGGATGGATGTAGATCATTGCAGGATGGATGTAGATGATGACAAGATGGATGTAGATTATGACAAGAGGGATGTAGATGATGACAAGAGGGATGTAGATGATGACAAGATGGATGTAAATGATGACAAGATGGATGTAGATGATGACAAGAGGGATGCAGATGATTGCAGGATGGATGTAGATGATGACAAGAGGGATGTAGATGATGACAGGAAGGATGTAGATAATGACAGGATGGATGTAGATGATTGCAAAAGGGATGTAGATGATTGCAAAAGGGATGTAAATGATGACAAGAGGGATGTAGATGATGACAGGATGGATGTAGATAATGACAGGATGGATGTAGATAATGGCAGGATGGATGTAGATGATTGCAGGAGGGATGTAGATGATGACAGGATGGATGTAGATGATTGCAGGAGGGATGTAGAAGATGACAGGATGGATGTAGATGATGACAGAAGGGATATAGATGATGACAGAAGGGATGTAGATGATTGCAAGATAGGTATAGATGATGGCAACAGGTATGTAGATGATGACAAGAGGGATGTAGATGATAACAGCTTGGATGTAGATAATGACTAGAGGGATGTAGATGATGCCAGGATAGATATAGATGATGACAGGAGGGATGTAGATGATTGCAGGATGGATGTAGAAGATGACAGGAGGGATGTAGATGATGACAGGAGGACTGTAAATAATGACAAGATGAATGTAGATACTGACAGGAGTGATGTAGAAGATGACAGGAGGGATGTAGATGATGACAAGAGGTATGTAGATAATGACAGGAGGGATGTAGATGATTGCAGAATGGATGTAGAAGATGACCGGAGGGATGTAGATGATGGCAGGATGGATGTAGATGATGACAAGAGGGATGTAGATGATGACAGGAGGGAAGCAGATGATGACAGGATGGATGTAGATGATGGCAGGAGGGATGTAAATGATTGCAGGATGGATGTAGATGATGACAAAAGGGATGTAGATGATGACAAAAGGGATGTAGATGATTGCAGGACACATGTAGATGATGACATGAGGGATGTAGATGATGACAGGAGGCATGTAGATAATGACAGGAGCAATGTAAAAGATGACAGGAGGGATGTAGATGATGACAGGAGGGAGTTAGATGATGACTGGAGGGTTGTAAAAGATGACAGTAGGGCTGTGGATAATGACAGGTTTGGTGTAGATAATGACAGGAGGGATGTAAAAGATGACAGGGGGTTGTAAAAGATGACAGTAGGGATGTAGATAATGACAGGTCAGGTGTAGAAGATGACAGTAGGGATGTAGATATTGACAGGTCGGGTGTAGAAGATGACAGGTGGGATGTAGATAATGACAGGTTGGGTGTAGAAGACAGTAGGGATGTAGATAATGACAAGAGGTATGTAGACAATGAGAGGTGGGGTGTAGAAGATGGAAGTAGGTATGTAGATGATGACAGTAGGGATGTAGAAGTTGATGGATGGCTATAGTAGACGAGAGGAACCATTGTAATGATATATACAAGTGATGTTGTTAGTGTATCTGTTGTCGTGAATGTGTACATATGATGTTACATTTGTTGATGTTCTGCAACTGTTGATTCCTGTAGATGCCTGCACATTTTGGGACAGACCTAGATGTTGTGGTGACAATAACTGACTCATTTGGCCGTCAGTTTGACAACTTCTCCTCCCTAGCCATAGACTGGGCAGTGTCCGCCCCTGATTTGCTACAGTTGCTTCACCAGAAGGATCTGAAAACTGAGCCTAGCGGTCCTGACAGGAACACTGTCTCAGGTGAGATCTCCTTGTTTGAGCGCATAGTGTATTTGTCATGTGAAATACTGGTGACTGATATATCTTTGTGGGAAAAGACTGAGAAAAGGTCAAAGTACAGTGCAAGATTGCAGGTGTGGGGTCAAGGAGTTTAATCAAATGTCCAGCAAACGGGTTAGTCATTGGACAGTAGATTCATATTGCAAGCCCATGTCAATGTAAATCAGCGGCAAGAATTTGTTAAGGGGACAGTTAACAAATAGGAAATCCAAAATGAAGGGTAGCTAAGGTTCGTGTATATGATTGTAACAAATAATTAAACACCACTTGATCTGAGAGGGCTAAATATCTGATCTCATGACCAACAAATAATGTAACATTAGACACCAAGAGTTCCTGGGAACATGTCCAGCCCTGCGCTGAGATTAAAATTGGCACCTGACACTGTGTCAGACTACAGTATGTTCACTATTGTACTGTGTCAGACTACAGTATGTTCACCATTGTACTGTGTCAGACTTTACAGTATGTTCACCATTGTACTGTGTCAGACTTTACAGTATGTTCACCATTGTACTGTGTCAGACTGTACTGCATGTTCACAATTGTAATGTGTCACACTGTACAGCATGTTCACCATTGTACTGTGTCAGAGCGTATTCACCATTGTACTGTGTCAGAGCATGTTAACCATTGTACTGTGTCAGAGCATGTTAACCATTGTACTGTGTCAGACTACAGTATGTTCACTATTGTACTGTGTCAGACTACAGTATGTTCACTATTGTACTGTGTCAGACTTCAGTATGTTCACTATTGTACTGTGTCAGACTTTACAGTATGTTCACTATTGTACTGTGTCAGACTACAGTATGTTCACTATTGTACTGTGTCAGACTTTACAGTATGTTCACCATTGTACTGTGTCAGACTTTACAGTATGTTTACCATTGTACTGTGTCAGACTTTACTGTATGTTCACCATTGTACTGTGTCAGACTGTACTGCATGTTCACAATTGTAATGTGTCACACTGTACAGCATGTTCACCATTGTACTGTGTCAGAGCGTATTCACCATTGTACTGTGTCAGAGCATGTTAACCATTGTACTGTGTCAGAGCATGTTCACCATTGTACTGTGTCAGAGCATGTTCACCATTGTACTGTGTCAGAGCATGTTCACCATTGTACTGTGTCAGACTTTACAGTATGTTCACTATTGTACTGTGTCAGACTGTACAGTATGTTCACCATTGTACCATGACAGACTACAGCATGTTCACCATTGTACTGTGGCAGACTACAGTATGTTCACTATTGTACTGTGTCAGAGCATGTTAACCATTGTACTGTGTCAGAGCATGTTCACCATTGTACTGTGTCAGAGCATGTTCACCATTGTACTGTGTCAGACTTTACAGTATGTTCACTATTGTACTGTGTCAGAGCATGTTAACCATTGTACTGTGTCAGAGCATGTTCACCATTGTACTGTGTCAGAGCATGTTCACCATTGTACTGTGTCAGACTTTACAGTATGTTCACTATTGTACTGTGTCAGACTGTACAGTATGTTCACCATTGTACCATGACAGACTACAGCATGTTCACCATTGTACTGTGGCAGGCTACAGTATGTTCACCATTGTACTGTGTCAGACTACAATATGTTCACCACATGTAGTGATATTCTTCCATGGTATCAGACTGTACAGTATGTTCACCGCATGTAGTGATATTCTTCCATGGTATCAGACTGTACAGTATGTTCACCACATGTAGTGATATTCTTCCATTGTATCAGACTGTACAGTATGTTCACCGCATGTAGTGATATTCTTCCATGGTATCAGACTGTACAGTATGTTCACCGCATGTAGTGATATTCTTCCATGGTATCAGACTGTGCAGTATGTTCACCACATGTAGTGATATTCTTCCATTGTATCAGACTGTACAGTATGTTCACCGCATGTAGTGATATTCTTCCATGGTATCAGACTGTACAGTATGTTCACCACATGTAGTGATATTCTTCCATTATATCAGACTGTACAGTATGTTCACCGCATGTAGTGATATTCTTCCATTGTATCAGACTTCCGGTCCCCAGCATGGCGGTTAGGCATTGAACTGCTACGGCCTCTGGAGTATTTATCTTTGTGGCTGAGGTTTGCATTTCACATTTTCCTCATGTTGGACTGGTAGTATATGGTTCCGTCGCCCTGCTACTGACTGAGTGCCTGGCGTGACTCTGTGAGCTGTGATATTCACATGGAATGCTTTTATATGTCCGCCTTTGTTTGTACAGTGACCTGCACGTTCGGAACAATGGCTACCGGCTGTTGCTGAATTGACTGATTTGCCTTTTCGGTTCACGAGTGCATTTTTCAGGAGACTCCTGGTAGTCGGTGCCGGAGCTATGGAGTTCGTGCTTAATGCGACGCTTTCGGCGGGTCGCCCTGCGGATAGAGACAGAGCCATGTGAGAAAACCCGGGTCAGTGATGTCTTTCTGGTGGCTGCCGATTCCATCGATGATGGAAGACTTTTATGTTGGCATTCTGGCGGCGGCATTATGCACAGAGTACCTGTGTGGGCTGTCGAGACTCCTGTCTGTTCCACTTTTCACATTGGACAGTGGGGAGCATTTTGTGTGATATTCACTGGCACAGGAATGGAGCATAATGGGGACGACCCATTGCCGTGAAGTTTGAACCTCGACTAACTAACTAACTTCCATTGTATCAGACTGTACAGTATGTTCGAATGAACGAACAAACTTTATTTTAAAAGGGTAACAAATTGGGGCCGGTCTCTCTGGCCGAGGGGTTACAACACTTTCTCCGTAATCCCGTTTATCACGCAGTCTCGTAGCGGACAAGAACTGGGAGTGGTTCGTCCCCCGCTGGTGACTTGCGGGATAACTGAGCCGGCTGCTCAGAAAGCAATGGCAAACTACTGAGCGTAATCTTGCCAAGAGATCAACAGACAGCTGAAAGATGCTGCTGTTGACAGCGATGTCCTGTAAAGGATATGCGAAAAAAAAAAAAAAAAATTGGGCATGCAGGCCCGTCTTACATTCGGCCCTTTCAATCACTCATCTTTCATTCATCAAATGTGCATGTTACATTTACATAGGGGAAAAAAACATTGTCAAATGGATTTTGTAAGCATAAACAATGCATATTACGCGTGATACATTTACATGGGAAAAAAAACATTGTCAAATGAAAGTTGTGAACATAAACAGTGCAACCACATGTAGTGACATGCTTTCATTGTATCAGACTGTACAGTATGTTCACAATTGTACTGTGTCAGGGTGTATAGTATGTTCACCATTGTACTGTGTCAGACTGTACAATATGTTCACCACATGTGATATGCTTTCATTGTATCAGACTGTACAGTCTCTGGGAGTCTCTGTGGCGAAGTGGTCAAGCCGTTTGACTCGTGTTCCGAAGGCTGTGGGTTCGATTCCGGGCCGCATCCTTCGGTTTACGAGTTAAATGTTTTGGAGACTCCTGTGGGTCGTCGCTAAAAGCTACGGAGTTCGTGCTTTGTGCGACGCTTTCCGTGCTGCGGAAAGAGGCCGAGCCATATGGGATAAAACCCGGTGCAATGAAGTCGACCCTGTCGACTTTTAAGAGACTTTTTAAGACTGTACAGTATGTTTACCATTGTACTGTGTCAGACTGTACGGTATGTTCACCACATGTGGTGATATGCTTCCATTGTATCAGACTGTACAGTATGTTCACCACATGTAGTGATATGCTTCCATTATATCACACTGTACAGTATGTTCACCATTGTACTGTATCAGACTGTACATTTGTTCAGTATATGTATTACATCAAACTACAGTCATAAATATGTTCTTTGCATGTATTGATTTTATCCCCATCTCACAGAGCGCCTCACTGAATGACTTCACATAAGTTCAATGCTTGTATTGTGTCAGACTACAGCCACACATTTGTTCAATACATGTATTGCGCCAGACTACAGCCACACATATGTTCATTACATGTATTGCGTCAAACTACAGTCACGGATATGTTCATTACATTTATTGCGTCAAACTACAGTCACACGTGGCTTTTTGAGATGCTTCCGGTCAAGATGGCGGCGGACGGTTGTGTTGTATTGTGCGCCAGGATGCAAATCAGGCGTTTCTTCTCAAGATTTTCGCCAATGCTACGTAGTTCGTGCATCTGAGCGAAGCAATCCTTGAGTGAATTTTCGCAGCGTATGTGTTTCTGTGGTGTTTGGATTTTCAACATGGCGAAACAGCGTTTGTGCACCATGCGGAGGGCAGTCAACCTAACAAGGCTATGGGGAGGCCGTAAGCGACAAGGCAGACGAGGTGGAACAAGGTGTTTTAGACTCAAATGCGACCGTCTGGGCCTCAGGAATACTCGTATTCTATATTGGAATTGTGCCAGCGCAAAACGAGGCCCTTTTCTGGAAAACCTGATATACAGGAACAACATTGTAGCGCTTCAGGAGACGAGACTGGGTGTTAATTCACTCCATATTGCCGGCTTCCAATGTTTCTACAACAGGCGACACCTAGGAATGGTGATTCTTATTTGCGACAGTATAGTGGTTTCAGAGCTGGACATGTCGAGATGGGACATTGACGACATACAAATACAGGCGGTTAGAGTTCAATCCGGTCTACCATTTGTGTTGGTTAATGTTTATGCCTGTAACGCGAGTGTGGACTGCCAGAAGTGGCAGTGCTTAAGTGACATATTAGGTCACGAGAGGAATGTTATTTTCTGTGGCAATTTCAGCGCTAAAGGCAGATCATGGGGAAACATTTCCTCCAACACATACGGGGAGGAGTTTGAGGCTGCACTTGAAACCATTGACCTCGTTTGTATCAACAGTGGCTGTGTCACCAGGACAGCAAGTCATCTAGGCGATGAGGACAGTATTATTGAACTGGCGCTGGTTTCTCCTTCACTCACATATTGGTGGAGAAAGGCAGAACCAGGCAGTACAAGTCAACCGTCAAGACTTTCCAGCATGGCAGTACAGGGCAAGATGTGGTGAGTAAAATAAGGCTCGACAAGCGCAGAAAGCTTCATGGCAGGAAAAAAAGCTGAGAGCAAACACCTTGGTGGAATTTTGAGGTGGAGTATGCGATGGCGATCCTGACTCTCAGCCATGAGCAGATGGAAAGGAAAGGATGCATATTATTCTTGGATGTACAAGAGATACAGCATGCAGGGTGATGCGCTACCTTCTTAATTTCCAACTATGAAGGACAGAATAATATTTGCAGAGCACGTGCCTACCTCAGACTGAACGCAAATACACAACATTCACTGCATAGTGAGATTAAGAAGGTAAAGGGCAGCAGGTTAAAAAGAGGAAACTCAAGCCAAAGACATTCTTCAGCAGATGTGTTCACTTGAGGACTTACAACCTGGCGAGGAGTGGGTACACGTGCCAACAGAGTTCTGTACATCCTTTTCAGTGTGCATCCAACTAGACAGGAAATTTAGACAAGAAAATCCAGCTGCTGTGGAGGCGGAAGTTCAGGCTCTGATCTTTGAGAATTCTTTAGAAGATGATGCTGTAATTTACACAGATGGGTCGGTCATTCGAGGAGTGAGACGTTCATGGACTTTTACGCTCAGGCTGGAGGGAAAATTGTGAAGGAAGAGTCTGGCGCTTTTGCTTTGACCACAAGTAGCCTGACTATGGAAATCATGGCAGTAATTAAAGCAGTAACATGGCTCGAGAGACAGACATTCAATTGGGCATGTGTCCTTAGTGACTCAATGAGTATTCTCATGAAAATAGAGATGGGGTGGGTGCGAAGAGAGTGGTTGCTGCCTCTGGAGTGGTCTTGGCTGGCAAAGATTAGTTTCATTTTCATGCCAGCGCTTGTGGGTGTACAAGGAAATGAGCAAGCTGACAAGCTTGCAGGGAGGGCTACTGTGAACGGCGGATGAGCCATGGACCAGGCAGACATTCTGAATGCTCTACGAGAAGTAAGTCGTTTACGAGAACCAAGCGATGACTGTGAGTCTACAATCATGATCAGGCTGCAAGAACAGCAGGTTAAAAGAGGTGTGGCTAAACAAGAACAATATGCAGGAAGCCAAAGAAGATTAATAAACCAACACAGAACTGGTGTTGTGAGCCGCTACACGCTGTGGGATTTGCTGAGAAGGCGATCCAAGCACTTATGGACTGAATTGGTTCGATGTGCAATGAGGATGATCTACCGACTAACTAACTAACTAACAGCCACACATTTGTTGAATACATGTATTGCGTCAAACTACAGTCACACATATGTTCAATACTTATATTGCGTCAGACTACAGCCACACATTTGTTCAATACATGTATTGTGCCAAACTACAGTCACACATATTCATGACATGTATTGCGTCAGACTACAGTCACACATTTGTTCAATACATATATTGCGTCAAACTACAAGGGGAAGTCAATAAGTAAGTCACAAATGGCTGTAGAAAAATAACTAAATATGATAACTTGAAACCAGTTTATTTTTATAATACATTGTCCCTTTATTTCTCAACATTATTTCCACCAACATTGATGCACTTATCCCATCGTTTTATCAGTCCTCCCAAACCGGCTGCATAGAACTGTTTTCTAAACCACGTTTTCACTTCACATTCAACTTCAGCACCATTCAAGAATGTCTCCCGCCAAGGTGGGTTTTCAGTGGACCAAAAAGGTGGAAATCGCTAGGGGCTAAGTCGGGGCTGTAAGGTGGATGTTCCAGAACTTACCACCTTAGTTGATTAATTTTCTCCTGAGTTAATTGAGCCGTATGTGGTCTGGCATTGTCACGAAAAAGCAACACTCCTCTATCAGCGGTCCTGGACATTTTCACTGTATGCTGAACCATGTGAGCACCCTATTGCAGATGCTACAGAGTCTATCGTTACTCGCCTATCACCTCTAATCATCTCCTCCACCCTCTGCACGGATGCTTCTGTTGCAGTCTCAACAGGACGACCAGATCTGATTTCATTAACAATTTTAGAGCGTCCTTGAGAAACATTTTCTACCCATCTATGCACCGGTTTATGGGACAAACATTTGTCAGCATAAACAGGAAGCATTTCCCTTATGAATGTCCTTTGCAGGCTGTCCTTTTGCCCACAAAAAATGCACAACAGCATGTTGCTCTTTGGTTGTACACTCCGTAAGTACAGTCGCCATTTTGTTTATGCGCTGCGCATGCGCATGAGACACCTAACGCCACCCAGCTTACAGGAATAAAGTTCGATGTTGCTGTTACCTAGTGGCACCTGTAGAAGCACTAGCAACATTTACCTGCCACCCCACAGAACTGTGTGACTTACTTATTGACCTGCCCTCATACAGCCACACATATGTTCATTACATGTATTGCATCAAATTACAGTCACACATATGTTCATTACATGTATTGTGTCTGACTGCAGTCACACATATGTTCATTACATGTATTGTGTCTGACTACAGTCACACATATGTTCATTACATGTATTGCGTCTAACTGCAGTCACACATATGTTCATTACATGTATTGTGTCTGACTGCAGTCACACATATGTTCATTACATGTATTGTGTCTGACTACAGTCACACATATGTTCATTACATGTATTGTGTCTGACTACAGTCACACATATGTTCATTACATGTATTGTGTCTGACTACAGTCACACATATGTTCATTACATGTATTGTGTCTGACTACAGTCACACATATGTTCATTACATGTATTGTGTCTGACTACAGTCACACATATGTTCATTACATGTATTGTGTCTGACTACAGTCACACATATGTTCATTACATGTATTGTGTCTGACTACAGTCACACATATGTTCATTACATGTATTGTGTCTGACTACAGTCACACATATGTTCATTACATGTATTGTGTCACAGCCACACATGTTCATTACATGTATTGTGTCTGACTACAGCCACACATATGTTCATTACATGTATTGTGTCTGACTACAGCCACACATATGTTCATTACATGTATTGTGTCTGACTACAGCCACACATATGTTCATTACATGTATTGTGTCTGACTACAGCCACACATATGTTCATTACATGTATTGTGTCTGACTACAGTCACACATATGTTCATTACATGTATTGTGTCTGACTGCAGTCACACATATGTTCATTACATGTATTATTCTGACTACATTCACACATATGTTCATTACATGTATTGTGTCTGACTGCAGTCACACATATGTTCATTACATGTATTATTCTGACTACAGCCACACATATGTTCATTACATGTATTGTGTCTGACTACAGCCACACATATGTTCATTATATGTATTGTGTATGACTACAACCACACATATGTTCATTACATGTATTGATTTTATCCCTATCTCACAGTACTTCAAACTGTACGGCCACATGGGAAGACTGGCAGTGTGGTAGTTACAGCTTCCATCGACCACTATAAGCCATGGGTGTCTAAAGTCATCTCTAGAAAAATGGTATCAATGATTTTATAATGGTCATTTTGTTGCATTGTATTTTATAATGGTCATTGTGTTTTGCATTGTATTTGATCAGCCTATGACATTCTGTCTCTCTCTCACAGCTAGGAGTGTCCCTCCAAACACATGCATAGCATTAACCACACATGTGTGTGTCAGCATAACATGGTGCACCTTGCCAGTCTAGATTACATATCATTAGGACCAGATTACATATCATTAGGTCTAGATTACTACATATCATTAGGTCTAGATTACATATCATTAGGTCTAGATTACATATCATTAGGTCTAGATAAGATGTGAGATAATAGATATGAGGATGGCAGAGATGTTAGAGCCAATTAGCTGCTCACGAGGCCAGTCATACAGTCGGGATTAAAAGGAGAAAACACGAGGTTACATCTGCTATAAATTTAGCAAGGAATTTTAATGTGCCGTGGACAAAAGTGAAAATGCATTAATGTCACAGCATGTTTTGCCATGAGAGAAGTGAATGCGGTTTGGTTTAGTGAGAAATTGAGGAACACCACCTTATATACAAAGGGGCTTACACAGAATTAACACCACACAGAAGTTCTTGTTCAGAACCAACACCATCTATACACAAGGGCTTGCACAGAACCAACATTATACACTGGGGCTTACACAGAATGAACACTACATAGAGGTTCTTTGTTCAGAACCAACCACATCTATACACTGGGGCTTACACAGAATGAACACCATCTATACACTAGGGCTTGCACAGAAACAGTACCATCTATACACTAGGGCTTGCACAGAAACAGTACCATCTATACACCAGGCCTTGCACAGAAACAGTACAATCTATACACCAGGCCTTGCACAGAAACAGTACAATCTATACACCAGGCCTTGCACAGAAACAGTACAATCTATACACCAGGCCTTGCACAGAACCAATACCATCTATACACCAGGGCTTGCACAGAACCAACACCATCTATACACTAGGCCTTGCACAGAACCAACACCATCTATACACTAGGCCTTGCACAGAACCAACACCATCTATACACTAGGGCTTACACAGAATGAACACCATCTATACACCAGGGCTTGCACAGAAACAGTACCATCTATACACCAGGGCTTGCACAGAACCAATACCATCTATACACCAGGCCTTGCACAGAACCAACACCATCTATACACTAGGGCTTACACAGAATGAACACCATCTATACACTAGGGCTTGCACAGAAACAGTACCATCTATACACCAGGCCTTGCACAGAAACAGTACCATCTATACACCAGGGCTTGCACAGAAACAGTACCATCTATACACCAGGGCTTGCACAGAAACAGTACCATCTATACACTAGGGCTTGCACAGAAACAGTACCATCTATACACCAGGCCTTGCACAGAAACAGTACCATCTATACACCAGGCCTTGCACAGAAACAGTACCATCTATACACCAGGCCTTGCACAGAAACAGTACCATCTATACACCAGGCCTTGCACAGAAACAGTACCATCTATATATAAGCCCTGCTGTATAGATGGTGTTGGTTCTGTGCAAGCCCTGGTCTATAGAGGGAGGATAAGGTAGACATACTAACTAAGGTTAGTACAACATCCATCTTCTTCGTTCTTTCGAGTGGAGAGCAGCACACCTAATTGTGTACCTCAGAGGTCAGTGTATCGCACTCAGCATGCAGTTTGTATCAGGTGTGCTCCCTCTAGACAGTTTCCATCCCATAACCAAACAGCTTTGTATCCGGTCTCACTATTGAAGAGATCAGGGGGACATTACTATATTCCAGCAGTTGTTGGACACATTCCCAGCTCTAAGTTGAGATACCAGTAGTTGTTGGACACATTCCCTACCCTATGTTGAGATACCAACAGTTGTTGGACACATTCCCAGCTCTAAGTTGAGATACCAACTGTTGTTGGACACATTCCCAGCTCTAAGTTGAGATACCAACAGTTGTTGGACACATTCCCTGCTCTAAGTTGAGATACCAACAGTTGTTGGACACATTCCCAGCTCTAAGTTGAGATACCAGTAATTGTTGGACACATTCCCAGCTCTAAGTTGAGATACCAACAGTTGTTGGACACATTCCCAGCTCTAAGTTGAGATACCAGTAGTTGTTGGACACATTCCCAGCTCTAAGTTGAGATACCAACAGTTGTTGGACACATTCCCAGCTCTAAGTTGAGATACCAGTAGTTGTTGGACACATTCCCAGCTCTAAGTTGAGATACCAGTAGTTGTTGGACACATTCCCTACCCTAAGTTGAGATACCAGCAGTTGTTGGACACATTCCCAGCCCTATGCTGAAATACCAACAGTTGTTGGACACATTCCCAGCTCTAAGTTGAGATACCAACAGTTGTTGGACACATTCCCAGCTCTAAGTTGAGATACCAACAGTTGTTGGACACATTCCCAGCTCTAAGTTGGGATACCAACAGTTGTTGGACACATTCCCAGCTCTAAGTTTGGATACCAGTAGTTCTTGGACACATTCCCTACCCTATGTTGAGATACCAACAGTTGTTGGACACATTCCCAGCTCTAAGTTGAGATACCAGCAGTTGTTGGACACATTCCCTACCCTATGTTGAGATACCAGCAGTTGTTGGACACATTCCCAGCCCTATGCTGAGTTACCAGCAGTTGTTGGACACATTCCCTACCCTATGCCGAAATACCAGCAGTTGTTGGCCACATTCCCAGCCCTATGCTGAAATACCAGCAGTTGTTGGACACATTCCCTACCCTATGTTGAGATACCAGCAGTTGTTGGACACATTCCCAGCCCTATGCTGAGTTACCAGCAGTTGTTGGACACATTCCCTACCCTATGCTGAAATACCAGCAGTTGTTGGCCACATTCCCAGCCCTATGCTGAAATACCAGCAGTTGTTGGACACATTCCCTACCCTATGCTGAAATACCAGCAGTTGTTGGATACATTCCCTACCCTATGTTGAGATACCAGCAGTTGTTGGACACATTCCCAGCCCTATGCTGAGTTACCAGCAGTTGTTGGACACATTCCCTACCCTATGCTGAAATACCAGCAGTTGTTGGACACATTCCCTACCCTATGCTGAAATACCAGCAGTTGTTGGATACATTCCCTATCCCTGTGTTGAGATACCAGCAGTTGTTGGACACATTCCCAGCCCTATGTTGAGATACCAGCAGTTGTTGGACACATTCCCAGCCCTATGTTGAGATACCAGCAGTTGTTGGACACATTCCCAGCCCTATGCTGAAATACCAGCAGTTGTTGGACACATTCCCAGCCCTATGCTGAAATACCAGCAGTTGTTGGACACATTCCCAGCCCTATGCTGAAATACCAGCAGTTGTTGGACACATTCCCAGCCCTATGTTGAGATACCAGCAGTTGTTGGACACATTCCCAGCCCTATGCTGAAATACCAGCAGTTGTTGGACACATTCCCAGCCCTATGCTGAAATACCAGCAGTTGTTGGACACATTCCCAGCCCTATGTTGAGTTACCAGCAGTTGTTGGACACATTCCCAGCCCTATGTTGAGATACCAGCAGTTGTTGGACATATTCCCAGCCCTATGCTCAGATACCAGTAGTTGTTGGACACGTGGGTACAACAAAAATTGTTGGTTAAACTTGAGGATGAAATAAAAGGAACACAGAGGTGGATATAACAAGAAATGTTGGTTAAACTAGAGGATAAAATAAATGGAGCAGAGAGGTGAGTACAACAAGAATTGTTGGTTAAACTAGAGGATGAAATAAATAGAGCAGAGAGGTGAGTACAACAAGAATTGTTGGTTAAACTAGAGAATTAAATAAAAACATGAAAGAAATGTGGGTGCTGTATAAAGATGGAAACTATGAAAATAACCAGAATGAAAGATGTTGATGCTTGTCAGGACATGACCAGGCTGATGGTCAGGTGATTGCCTGGCTATTCTGTGACCAGGGATCCAAGGTGGCAGGCTAGCGTATCCTTGCACACAGTTACTAAAGAAGTTATTATTGGTGTTTGCATTTGGTTTCTTCTACAGGACAAGATTGCGCCAGCTATTAGCAGATCACTGGAGTTGCTGTTAGTACAGGAAGCAGTTCTGTCCCCTTCTTCAGTGTCCGTGTTTAACCACCCATCCAACAAGGTAACTTCTATATTCAATCACCCTTCTAACAAGGTAACTCCTATATTCAGTCATCTATATAACAAGATAACTTCTATATTCAACCACCCATCTAACAAGGTAATTTCTATATTCAGTCACCCACCTAACAAGGTAATTTCTGTGTTTAACCACCCATCTAACAAGGTAACTTCTATATTCACTCACCCATCAAACAAGGTAACTTCTGTATTTTGTCATCTATATAACAAGATAATTTATGTGATTAACCACCGATCTAACAAGGTAACTTCTATATTCACCCACCCATCAAACAAGGTAACTTCTGTGTTCAGTCATCTGTATAACAAGGTAATTTCTGTGTTTAACCACCCATCAAACAAGGTAACTTCTGTGTTCAGTCATCTGTATAACAAGGTAATTTCTGTGTTTAACCACCCGTCTAACTTTGTAACTTCTATATTCAGCCACCCTTTCTAACATGGTAACTTCTATATTCAGCCATCCATCTAACAAGGTAACTTCTATATACAGTCATCTATAGATTGATTGATTTAGGAACTGACATCACAGCATTCGGGGCATTCCCATAAGCGCTCCGTCCCTATCCTCAGAAGCCAGCGAAGAGTTCCAACCCCAATAGTACCAGTAGCAATCTGATTATATGTGTGTCTCGCCTTTCCTCTAAGCGTCGAGCATCGGCCAGATCCCCTCGTCACTCCTCACTGTCGCATTCTTGCCAGACCACAGTGATCCATTTGCTCCTCCAAGGTGTACACGTGCTCCCACAAGGCCGCAACCACCTCTGCCTTATCATGCATCAATAATCCACCAAGTTTTGCAGAGCCAGCCAATCTGTCTGCCTGTTCATTCCCCAACACACCAGCATGCCCCGGAGAAAATATCCAGGCAATGCTTGCCACCCGGGACTTCCGAAGCGAAGCAAGCCACTCGACACGAAGCTTGCCAGTCCTCACCCTTCTCAGCATGCTTTCTGAGTCATCTATATAGCAAGGTAACGCCTATATTCAGTCACCAATCTAACAAGGTTACTTCTATATTCAGTCATCTATATAGCAAAGTGACTTCTGTGTTTAACCACCCATCTAACAAGGTAACTTCTATATTCACCCACCCACCCATCTAATAAGGTAACTTCTGTATTCAACCACCCGTCTAACAAGGTAACTTCTATATTCAGCCTCCCATCTAACAAGGTAACTTCTATACTCAGCCACCCATCTAACAAGGAATCTTCTATATTCTAGACATATTCTCCCCCCCCCCTAACAAGGTGACTTTTATATTCAGTCAACCATATAACGAGGTAACATCTATATTCAGCCACCCATCTAACAAGGTAACTTCTATATTCAGCTAATCTGGCGCATGGCACCACTGCATCTAAGTTTCATCATCTGATCCCTCTACGATGACCTGCCATCAGCTGCCAACTTGGTCAAGTGGGGGAAAGTCACCGACCCGTTCTGTCCCCTCTGTATGAAAATCCAAATAGTCCAGACAGCAGAACACGTGCTGTCTGTTTGTAAGGTCACCCTGACCCAAGGCCGTTTTACGTGGCGGCATAATAAAGTCCTTACTGAGTTGGTCGCCATAGTGGACATGGCAAGGATAAAAGCCAACAGAGAGGGGTACAGGCCGAGACCAATGGAGAGTTCCTTCGCCCGAGAAGGGCACAAAAAAGGCAAAGCTGACGACCTACCACTTGCTACCATTTTCGATGGTGTGAGGGACTGGGAACTGACCCAAAGGGCCGTGGCAGATACCCTGAGGTAGTCCAAAGGTTTGGCTTGTGACCTGACATAGTACTTAGCTCCTCGTCAGCCAAGCAGCTAACGCTGATTGAGCTGACTGCCACGTATGAATCGAATATTGAGGCGCAACACCTGTACAAAATAGAGTACAGTGACATGGTCGCAAGTCTCAGGCGAGAGGAGTACACCGTCAGGCTGTTCGCCGTCGAGGTGGGCACCAGAGATCTGGTCTCCCACTCTGTGTTTGATGTGCTGAAGCGAATGGGTATGAAAGGACAAGCAAGAGCTCGGGCTCAGAAACAACTGTCTGAGGCAGCCGAAAAGGCCTCGTGCTGGCTATGGATTTGCCAAAACCTAGAGTGGAATGAGTCTCGAAACTAATATGGTTAGAAGTGGTAACTGCAGTACCAACAATTTCTCAACCAAGACCGAACTTTACAACGTCTCATGTCAGCTCTTTAGCCTTTCCTCCGAACGTGGGTGGTGAGTCTGAGTGCAGTCAATCATGCAAATGTTGGCCAAAGTCCAACCTCTGTAACATAGCGATAATCGACCGTAGGTCGCACCCAATCAGCTGCAGAGAGAACAAGAGGTGGCTCCGGAAAGAAAGGAAGAATCGGCTTCCTAGTAGGATGCGGTGCCGTGAACGGGACACGGAGAAGGATCGCGGCAACGGAGACTTGTGGAGGCGACAAAGGCCGTGGCAGGGGATGAAGCTGGCATCCCACGACCACATGTGCAAAGGGGCAAGTACAGGTTGCATGGGCTCTCCCCACCGAGAGAGGGAGGGCTTAAGAGTGGACAAGGTAACAGCGAATGGACAAGCGTAACACCAGGGATAACAGTTGTGACCGAACGTCTGCACGGCAGGGATAAGACGCCCAAAGTTATGACCCGGACAGGGCCGCCCCCAGAAAGTATCAAGAAATTAAAGGTCCGAAATACTTGGGGAAGGGGGTTTACTTCTGACGACCAGAAGCCCCCTGCCGTGTTTGCTCTGCGTCAGAGTTCTTACGATTATATTCAGCTATATCTAACAAGGTAACTTCTATATTCAACCACCCATCTAACTAGATAACTTCTATGTTCAGTCATCTTTCAAACAAGGTAACTTCTGTAGTAAGCCATCTATCAGAATAGGTAATTTCTGTATTCAGTCACCTATATAACAAGGTAACTTCTATATTCGGCCACCTATCAAACAAGGTAACTTCTATATTCAGTCACAAGGTAATGTCAGAGCCTAGCTATGCAGCAACATCGTTACGGCACCCGGCGGACAAGAGTTGTCGGCTGGCAAGATTGCTACCTGACACGCGACCAGCGGTCAGGCTGACGACAGACGCACGCAGACCACGTGACCCCACCAGAGGCAGTGGGCAGTGTGCGTGATAGCTCGGACCGAGCTGGGACAGGAGACTGGAAGGACTGTGTGACGAGAGCAAGGCGTTTGTGTGAATCTCCGTGGTTGAAAGCCGAACGACTGATATCTTGAGCGTCAGACCTATGAGCTGTATTGTGGTTGTGAGTTATATATTGTAGATCGTTGTAATTATCGTTCTGTATTTAATGTGACAATAAATCCATAGAACTTGTGTTGCTGTGTCTTACGTCGAATCACGTTATACTTGTACTGTCTCACACGTGTTAGCCAACGAGCCGAATATAAGATCCTGACATGTGTGGACGTGGGTTGCTCGTCTTTGTTTAAGAACCTAATATATTTAGACGTGTGTTACTCGTCTTTGTTATTTAAAACTATAATTCTTGTACGTGTAAAATTTGTCAAGGTTATAGTGATGTACTTGTGATCGGAAAAGTCTCAGTGTGATCCATTACTACATTGTTTAAATATGTTTAAAATCATTAGTAAATGTGCAGTACATATTGTTTGATCCTGTAAACGTGTAAAACATTTGTGAATTCGTGAAACTTGTCAACCGTTTGACCTTGTCGACATTGTGATTTTGTCGCCATTTTGACCTTGTCGCCATCTTGTAAACTTGATGTCTATGTCCTTACTGAATGTCATCTTGATGTAAGTGATGTGTCATCAATGTTATTGAGTGTTCAAATACAGATAGATTGTCTTTGTGTATTGAGTTTGTGGAACGCAAAAAGTTTTGGAAAGAGTGTAACTTCTGTTGAAAGAAACACTGTTAACGACAAATTTACGACATACAATTACACTCGACGCCATCCAAACCAAATCAACACTTAGTGACTTGCAGGCACACACCAACAAATAGACACTAACTTATTTCTCTCCAAAAACAAAGCAGGTTTTTGCGTACCATCCATAACCTTGCCGTAGAGGTCATTAGTGGTTCCGAAGTACGACCCTACAGTTTGCTAGCCCGTTTGTCCAACCGTTCTTCACCGTATCCAAGGGCACTTGAGTATATTTTTCTTTACTTTAACTTTACGTATGCATTAGTGGGCACGCATCGTATAGTCAAATCAATTGTAAATTGTTTTTCTACTAACCATTTACAACATATTTTGTGTGATTGATTTTCATTGACGTATTTTCTCCATCATGTCGTCATTATTTGATTTCATCGATATGGGGTTAAAATTGAAATTACAAGGTGATGAATTAACAAAATGGAGTGAGAACAAATACGCAGAATACCTACTTGTTCAAGAAAAAGCTGCCGAACGCGATGAAAGAGCAGCAGAAAGAGCTCTAAAACAAGCAGAATGGCAGCAGAAAGAAACAGCCTTAAAACAGGCAGAGATTGAAAAAGCTGCCAAGCAAGCAGAGGCAGAAACAGCCCTAAACAGGCTGAGATAGATAGTGCATTGAAAAGGGCCGAGATCGAGAATGAAACAGAGCTAAAAAAAGCAGAAATAGCAGCTCAGAGTAAGAGAGAGGAACTAGAATTACAGTTGAAAATGAAACAACTTGACACTGAGACTGCAATAAATAAAGAGTCAAAGAAATCTGAAAGACTGGAAAAAGAAAACCAGTATAAAAAGTATCAAGGTATCGTACGTAACTATACCTCGGGTGACTGCATAGCAGCCTTTACCCAAAATTTTGAAACGTTAATGGAACATTACCAAGTTCCACTTTCGGAATGGAATATTCTATACATGAGGAGTCTATCTGGGGAACCTCTTAAGGTCATTGAAACAATCCCCAAAGACCTCAGAAAAGAGTACCATTACATTAAATCTAAAATAATGGCACATTTCATGTTAGACGAGGCAGGGTACAGAGAACAATTCAGTAAACTGAGTCCAAAATCAACTCAAACGTTCTCTGACTACCTCTGTTTAGTCCGAGATGTTTTCAGTAAATGGACTTCATCAGCCAAAATTAACAAAAATTATGATAAATTAGAAGATCTCATCATTCGAGATAAAGTTATTTCTTCTATCCCATCATCTTTTTCTAAGTTCTTACAGGAGAATGAATGCACAAGTGTGGAAGAAATGGAAAGACGTGGGTCGGCCTATTATACGGCAAATAAACAGTGTTTTGCCACTGAAGCTACTGACAGTAACTGGGTAGCAGCAGCCAACTATGAGAAAAACTATAGTAGGCAAAAACCAAACAGGCCTACCTCTGAAAAATTTAGACATTGTGTTCATTGTAAAATGTCTCACTATTTGAACGAGATGTGCGATAAAAACCCAGGGTACCAAACATACTTGCAAAATATGGTAAACAGACAAGACAGAGAACGTAAATCGTTCAAAAGTTTACGTAAATGTTTTCTCTGCAAGGCTTACGGTCACCATCGCATGGATTGTAGAGGCAGGCATATGACCAACAAAGCCAATGCCGCCTTGTTCGATAGCTCAGCGTCAGAAGACGAAAATCCAGAAAAACATCCTGTACATGCAGCACAGGCTTGTGATGTATTTAGTGCTAACAAATGTACTGTCTGTAATACCTTCTATGAAAATGGTATCTTAACATGCGGGCACGCCGTCCCTATTACCAATGAGGAAGCTAACTTGGTAATAGACTCAAAATCAGACTATGTACCATATTGTAATAATGTTATTAACATCACTCAACCTCATTCCTTATGTAAAGACATCAATACTCAACAAGAAGGTGAGGAGATGAACAAAACCTCAAGACTGTCGTTAGGAAAACTAACATTCCATGAAGGTTACATCAATGACACAGTATGCACATGTGTACGCGACACAGGGTCCTGTCTTATTGGTCTTCGAAAGACCCTAGCTGATCCCTAAAGACTACCTAGATGAGTACATCTATTGCAGAACTGTTTCAGGGACAGTAGAGAAATATCCCATGGCATGGGCCAATATAAAATCACCTTTCCTATCAGGCAGAGTAACTTGTGCTTTATTAGACAATCCATGTTGTGATTTATTAATTGGAAATGTATTAAATGTGACAGATTACACAGAGTCCAAACCTCACACAAGGCAAAAAGTTAACACCACAACAAATAATGCCTTAACTACCCCACTCATCATACAACAACATGATGAACAGACCAAGATACCACACCATACCAACGTGATTACCATCTCAGAACAAGAAGAAACAGAAACTGGTGTGTATCAGCACAAAGAAAAAGGTGCAGAAAACAAACAGTTCACAACAGCGAGGAAAGATCACAAATCATCATGGTATATACTATACCGCCTATACTCTCTGTCAACTACACACATAACCAAGTGCACACAGTGGATAGTTATACTTGCACTACTGATTGTAAATACAAAACAAATGTCTTCACAAACAGTTATATTTCCACATCATCATGACACAACACAGATGATATTACTCATGACAAACCAGCAGACTTTGTTACTTATGTCATTACTGTTGAACCAAATTTTGTTACTGCCACTCATAATCTCTATGTTAAATCAACTCATACGAATACCTATGCTGAACAATGTAAAACATCAGTCGGTGGAATTACTGACAAAAATCAGCAACAAATTACCCTACATATTGTGGAAAATATACACAAATTGCAAAAGATCATACAAACATGCACGATTACATTTCACAACTATACATGGTGTATTATTATTGTTTGAACTATTGAATGTATACACACATGTACGAGTGCAGGTTTGGAGATAGCACTCAAAATGATCTCAACATAAAATTTGAAAATCCTTTTGGAAGATTTTAACCGTAACCCACTTTATATCCTTAGATCCAGTAACTCCAGACTTGCCTTGTCTGCTATACGACTCCTCCTATCTGACATTCCTAATATCATTCACTATACTGACGACATCTGTGTCCATACAGAGACAACGACGGAACTATAACATTGACACCTGGACAGGACGTTCTACTACTACTACCTAGTATCAGACAGCACGGACTGACAGTGAAGCCTTCAAAGGTGAGCATGGCTTACCAAGAGATATCATTTTTGGGGTACAGAATATCCAATGGCTTTGTCATGACAGACAACAAAATTGTCTCCAAAATTCTAAAACTGTCACTTCCAACAAATAAGAAACAAGTCCGCAGTCTGTTGGGACTGATCAACTATTACAGGAACTTTATTCCTGATTTTTCAGAACTGACCGAGGTTTTTTCTAACTTACTAACCAAGGATAAGCCTGAAAAAGTTGTACACGATGAATGCCTACGAAATGCATTTCATAAAGTTTTGGCACACTTTTCTGATAAGAATTCCAATAACCTAATCCTTAAATTGCCCAACATCCGTTTACCTTTCAGATTGAGAACAGATGCTAGCTCCGTTGCGATTGGGGCAGTCCTGTTGCAGGAATACGACAACATCCTGCATCCAATTTGTTTCCTATCAAGAAAACTAAGGCCTCGAGAGCGTGCATAGTCCATTCCGCAATTAGAGGCACTGGCCTTAGTAGAAAGTGTGACGAAGCTATCCAAATATCTTCTAGGACGTCACTTTATCATCGAAACTGACAACAGTCCATTACGGTATATAAATGCCGGAGTACCATCCAATAATATGATTGCTCGCTGGTCCTTGAAGCTTCAAAATTTCAGTTTCGAAGTTCGCCATATTCCCGGCAGAATGAATGCAATTGCCGATCTTTTGTCCCGTTGTCCGACCGACCCAGTAAGCAATGTCTGAGTGCACTATGTGTAATACACTCAGACCAACACAGCCACCAATGAGTGAATATTTTTGTCATTCACCTACTGTGTAAGGTCTATAATTCAAAGTGTGATACGGTTAAAAACCGACATGTATAATATACTTATTTTAATCAAGTCATGTAATGAGTGTAGTATAATTTTGTAGTGTGTGTTAGAAAGAGAACAGTATTAATTGTAAATATACACTAAGAACAGTGTCACAGACGCTTAACCACTTACCAGAAGCGAACTTTACCATTGTGACAGCTGTGAGTGATTTTCTTCACCGTGATATTTTAACGACATGTGCAAATGTGGACCGAACATTGACTCCTACACCACCTCTACAGCGAATTTAATCCAAATTGTTCGACGTTTGAAAATCCGAAATAATTCCGAACAGTCGATCATTATCCATAAGTTGTGAACACATCGGAAACAAGAACATTCCATCATAATCCGAGAGTTGTGATACTATAACATCAAACACGAACTGTGATAACGTTTTACGATCTGTGAAAACCGGAACAGTTGTGTTCAAACAGTGTAACAGCAACTAAATTTTGCGTTTCGTGTGTATTTCCGGTGTAATTTAAAAAGTATAGCAAAATTAGCAGACGATATACAAAGTTTCAAAAATTTATGACGATTGTAAAATCCTTTTGAATTTATAAAGTATAATACACCAATTTGGTACTTATTTATTTTGATTAGTGTAATCTTAGAATCATATCTTGATTAATGTATTCATATTACCGACTTTTTCTCGTTAATATGAAGAAACGTCAAGCAATGACGCTAAGAAATTAAATAATTATTGTAATGTATAAAATTTCTTGAATGTCAAAATTACTTCCCTTGCATTTGTGAATTACATCAAGGGCCATAATTTGAAACATATTCATTAATGTGTATTGTATAGATAGACATTTTGTTGCTCAAATGGTTATCACAGCAGGTAGGCGTCCACCAAGCATGTCATAGAGCTGCCAACATTGCAAACCAACATAAGAGCTCCTGGCCAAATGAGGTCAGAGTTTAAGTGTTTAATACGACTAATACAAAGCCGTATTTCAGTCTGGCTAGATGGCTGTTGCAAAACAACCATATTATTACGTTTTTTTCAAATTGCTGCGAGGTAGATGCGTGAAGCTGGTACTACTGATCTGACTGGGTATTATTGCAATGGAGGTAACCAGGCATCAGGGGGATGAAACCTGAGTTGTGTTAAAAGTTGTACTTCATTTGTCATTTCAATGCAACTTACATTTTGTGTATATATTTCTATGCCATATATGTATTTTCATGCATAACACTGGGAAAGAGTAGTCTCTGACATGAAATTAACACTACCCCAGTATATACATACATCATGAATGAAAGATGGCATCTTTCATTGAGGTACCCGGGGAGAATGTCAGAGCCTAGCTATGCAGCAACATCGTTACGGCACCCGGCGGACAAGAGTTGTCGGCTGGCAAGATTGCTACCTGACACGCGACCAGCGGTCAGGCTGACGACAGACGCACGCAGACCACGTGACCCCACCAGAGGCAGTGGGCAGTGTGCGTGATAGCTCAGACCGAGCTGGGACAGGAGACTGGAAGGACTGTGTGACGAGAGCAAGGCGTTTGTGTGAATCTCCGTGGTTGAAAGCCGAACGACTGATATCTTGAGCGTCAGACCTATGAGCTGTATTGTGGTTGTGAGTTATATATTGTAGATCGTTGTAATTATCGTTCTGTATTTAATGTGACAATAAATCCATAGAACTTGTGTTGCTGTGTCTTACGTCGAATCACGTTATACTTGTACTGTCTCACACGTGTTAGCCAACGAGCCGAATATAAGATCCTGACAGGTAACATATATTCAGTCAATCTTTCTAACAACATGACCTATATATTCAGTCATCTATCAAGGAAGGTAACTTTTATATTTAATCATCTATCAAAGAGGGTAATTTTGGTATTCAATCATCAGTATTTTAATTTGTGGCTGTTACAGATAATGTTGATGTGTGTGATTTTGACAGATTTATAATACTTGAGAAAATGTTCATTGTAATGAACTTGAGTTACGTCTTAATGACCAGGTTGGCATCGAAGTCCTGCATGGGTCCGGCTATTTTCAGCTGGAGGACATCCAGTCTCAGGTGTTGACAGCCAAGTACAATTACAAGTCTAGGACCGTGGAGGTGAGTTAAGTTCAGTTGTATGTTCATAGCCTGGACAGTGATGTGATGAGCTGCAGATTGGTGAATTGTCTTCCTGGGCTTGTCTGTTTCCTTAGTATAGCCTAGTCTGCAGCACCTTGTTGATCACTGGCAACAGTAATGTACGTTATGACTTAAGTATTGCTAGTGAAAGTCAATACAGCACTAACTAGAAGTTAGCATAGAGACAATGTCATGAATACATGTTTATCTAGTTGTAACGGACTTGCTGGCAGTGTGTTGGCGGTAATCCTAGCTTTGCTAATGATTGCGGACAGGTTCAAGGTGCTACAGGTATATCTCCGAGTGGCCACAGATAAGGTACGCCCCCCTGCATGGAGCCCTGGACACTGTTAAAGGCCACAGGCTGATGAGAGGAGAGGAGCGGGTCTGAATGCCAGAAAAGTCCCACCTCTGCCGGGTTATAATCACTTTAGACCGGCAGTGCAGGGATCATCCAGCAGGCTGTGTAGAGTTAGAGGTGCAACAATGGATCTTCAACAGTTCATGTCCAGGTGACGTAATATCTGCAGTTTTTGTATTTCTGTTCTGTCCTTGAATAGGTGACCCCACTGAAGGATGGAACCCAAACATTCACTGTCTATGACCTGTGCATTGATGTGCCTTCTGATCCAGTGGCCACGGTTTCAGTTTCTGGGGTTAGCAGTGTTCAAGTTATAGTTACAGACAAGGTGAGCTGTTGTTACCATTCTAATTTAAGTTATAGTTACAGACAAGGTGAGCTATTGTTGCTATTCAGGCTATAGTTACAGACAAGGTGAGCTATTGTTGCTATTCTATTTCAAGTTATAGTTACAGACAAGGTGAGCTATTGTTGCTATTCAGGCTATAGTTACAGACAAGGTGAGCTATTGTTGCTGTTCAAGTTATAGTTACAGACAAGGTAAGCTATTGTTGCTGTTCTATTTCAAGTTATAGTTACAGACAAGGTGAGCTATTGTTGCTGTTCTATTTCAAGTTATAGTTACAGACAAGGTGAGCTATTGTTACCATTCTAATTTAAGTTATAGACAAGGTGAGCTATTATTGCTATTCTAGTTCATGTTACAGTTACAGACAAGGTGAATTATTGTCACAATTCTAGTCACATTGTTCAAATTGTAGTCAGAGTGAACTATTGTTGCAAAACAAGTTACATTGTTCAGGTTATAGACAGGGTGAGATAGTGTCACAGTTCTAGTCACAGTGTTTGGTTTATTCACCCTTTGCCATTTTAACAGATGATAGTTTGTTACATTGTGCTTCAAAAAGGACATACTAACTACAACCCATCGTGGTAAAACCAGGGATGGAGTTATGCCTCTCCATAGCACAAAGCTTGGGCAGAATTGTAGAGATCATTGTCAGAGTCTTGCGTAGAGCAAGATAAGTAGCTCGTTTTCTGGCAAGTGTGAAGCAATATCAAACCATCAAATCACACGAAGTGAATATCCGAAAGTATTATTCACAAGCTTTATTTACGCGCTGCATTTATTATCGCACAAACATCGCGCAATGACAATCCATAGCAATCATTACGGCATGAACAATATCACTACAATACATAATAATACATGCAAGCAATAAACATCTCACTTATAAGTCAAACTATTCAAGCGTTCGAACCAGTCTCCCACTGTCGTACAGGCTAGCTCTCAATGCAGATTCAAACACTCCTCGCATACTCATGCGAACTGTCCATTCAAACACCTAAACCCGTCTGCCAGTCCTGGCGTTCTACACGCTACACGCTCACGTCAGCTGGTGTGACCCCTGCAATGTTCACGGGGTGTACTGCTGACCAGCGGTCGTTTAAGCTTCGCTCAATTGCCGTGCCTGGCTGCTTATACGGGCGTCGTCGAAGACGCCGCATTCTCTCTGCAGTGTTTAACATCACTCAGGGTTGCGTGTTGTTATGTTGTCTGGCGTTGGTACAGACAACGCGTCGAACCTCGGATGTGAGACCTTGACACTCTCCACACCCCTTTTTCATGAAAGGATTTCCTTTCATGTACAATATATATATAGGTGTTATTAAACATGTCAAAGTCGAACATTATACCTTAACAATTATAATAAATATATACAGGTGAATAGTAAACAATATGTATACATCAATTATGTTGCACTATGAAGTACAACAGTCAAGTACAATCTATTTAATGGGCATTACCTCGCTGTGACACAGCTAGTCCGGTAGGTAACGGCTAAACTGGCCCCTACCTCACAACCAAGAACAAAAATACTAAAATAATCAGGTCAGGCCGTCAGCATCTCCCTCTGAGATAGCTCCATCATCAGACCTCTGTTTAGAGTTTCTAATGAAGGTCAACAGTTTTGGCAATATACTGTCCATATCTAAACGACGTTACATTGACATGTTATCTATCAAGTACACATGTTAATGGTTACAATACATATTTACATATCACCAACAATTTAGAGTAATGTCCCCTGGTTATTATACAAAAAATTTAGGAACAATAATTTATCATTGTTTACAAGACATAAATTACCACTGCAAATTTATTTCTTAGTGTCATAATTTGATCCTTATTGACAAATAATAGTGCACAAAAAGTCACGTTTGTAAAGAAGCAATCAAGTTACGATGCTGAGATTACATCTTATAAAAATCGACATATACAATTCCGTATATGGAAATATTTTAAATCACATTTTAATACAATTGTCATACATTTATAGACTTTTTAGCGTAGTCTGCTAACTTTTAACTTAATATGCAAAAAATATCGGAAGTATACAGCTGTACTATTACATGTGTTGTGGTGTCATTCATACAACGTTGGTCCGTTCTGGATGGATATTATATAAACGGAGTAGTAGTTGTTACTATCAGCTGTTGGATCGTCTCTTCCGCTTTCTGCTCGGATTGTACTGTCGCAGTCATCTTTCGTACCTTGTTAAAACGTCTTGGACACCTCGGTCTGGATACCTTCAGGATTACCTCACGTTGTAGTGGCTTGGTAAATTCCTGGATCCTGTAGTGTTGTCCAGTGACACTTTTCTGTAGTGTCTGGTTGTTACAATATTTATGTATTTACAATAATAATTACATTCTTTCTCATATCTCACAGTTATACAACACATTAGTTTACATAATACTGATTCCATTCTTTCACATATCTCACAACTATACACGCATTCATTCGCATGATAATAATAAGAATCGCAATATGTACATAAGTTATATACATTGGGAGATATAATCTACCCCATCACATTGGTGTACACAGCGTTACTGACACATTGTCACAATTGGCTGTAGTACTGAGCACTATCTACGTTGCAGTTTTATACACCATCTGCACTGTGCTCTGGTGTTGACTGGGTATTAGGTTTGTTGTATGGACATCTCGATAAAAGATCTGCAAGACAGTTTTGTGAACCCTTTATATGGTTAATCTCATAGCTATAGTCCTGCAGAAGAAGGGACCATCTTGCCACCTTGCTGTTACTTGGCGTTCCTCTGGTAACAATTGTCAGCGGACTATTATCTGTTTCAATAATGAAATGTTTGCCTAACAAAAATCTAGAAAGTTTACGTACCGAAAATACCATGGCAAGAGCCTCGAGTTCCGGTGTACTGTAATTTCGTTCGCTGGTGTTCAGTTTTCGAGAGACGTAGTATACTGGGTACAAGATCTGGTCGTGTTCTTGGAGAAGCACACCTCCAATGGCTACGGAGCTCGCATCACATCTTAATCTAAAAGTAATATTCAAATTTGGCAATTTCAGAATAGGTGATTCAGAAAAATATGAAAGAATTTTCGTAAATGCTGGTCTTAAACATTCACTGTTTACAATCACATTGGGGTGTTTATTTGTTAGTAGATCAGTGAAACATTTGGTCAATTCAGCAAAATGAGGAATAAACTGTTTATAATAGTTTAAAAGACCTAACACACTTCGCAACTGTTTCTTAGTTGTCGGAAGCGACAATTTCAAAATTCTGGACATGATGTTATCGTCAGTTGATATAAAGCCATTTGAGATCTTATAGCCCAAAAATGAAATTTCCTGAAAGGCTATATCAACTTTGGAAGGTTTTACAGTCAGTTCATGATGTCTAATCCTGTCAAATGTCTGCTGTAGTGCTGTTATGTGCTCTGTCATGTCCTTTGTGTGTATGCAAATGTCGTCCATGTACCAAATGATGTTAGCAATGTCTGTCAAAAGAATTCTTGTCATTCTGACGAAGGTAGCTGGTGCATTGACTAATCTGAAAGGTAGTTTACACCATTCATATAAACCCCACGGTGTGGCAAATGCAGTCAGATGTATACTATCAGGATGTACAGCTATCTGCCAGTAGCCTTTTGTCATGTCAAGTTTAGTAAAATAACGTGAGTCAGATAGTTCAGTCAGGATGTCTTCACAGTTGCTCATTGGTTCAAAATCCAACTGTGTAATGCTGTTGAGTTTACGATAGTCCACACAAAGTCTAATAGTGTTGTCCTTTTTGCGTACTAAAACTATTGGTGAACAGAAATGAGATTGTGAACGTCGAATGATATGATTTGCTTCTAAATCAATGATTTCTTGATGAAGTTTTTCTTTATAGTGTATAGGGATGGAATATGGTCTACGCTTAATAGGAATGTCAGATGTTAAGATGATTTGGTGCTGCACTAAATCTGTCTGTCCTGGGCTGTCAGAAAAGATCGTCCTGTATTCTTGTATCAGTTGTCTGCAACTGTCAGTCTGTGTCTGCGTCAGTTTCGGATTTACCTTAATGTCCTGTAAGTTGGTCGTCGTGTCAAGAACTGGTGTCGGTATCTCGTCAGTGTCGTTGTCGTCCGTCTGGTCCACTATGGAGGTGCTTGCTGCAGTCTCTACTTGTTCGTCTTGCCTGTGGTGATATGGTTTGAGCATGTTAATGTGGAAAATTTTATGTTTGTCCCTAACTGCAATTTCGTAGTCTACCGTCGAAATTTGTCGTAGTACTTTGAACGGTCCTTGCCATGAGTCAGTTAGGAGATGTCTATCACTTGGCAAAAGAAGAAGAACGTCCTGTCCTGGCGTCAGTGTAATAGTTCTATTTCCTCTGTTAGCATATTGTCGGTACATAGCTCCTGATTTTTGGAGAGCTTCTTTAGCTAACATACATGATTTCATAATTCTATCACGCAATGATGTTACATGTTCATATGGTGAAATGGGTATAGACAAAGTAGTAATTTCAGTCAACATAGATTCATACAGAGATAATGGGCCCCGTGGTTGTGCACCATATAACATTTCGAATGGTGAGAACCCAGTGCTGGAATGGGGCACTTCCCTATATGCAAACAAAATTGCAGGCAGATAAGTATCCCAATCTTCAGGATGTTCTTGGGTTACCTTAGAGAGCATATGTTTCATATCGCCATTAATCTTTTCCACTATACCGGTCGAATGTGGGTGGTATGGACTGTTGAAGCATTGTTTAACACCCAACATTTTGGTAAAGGCTTGTGTAGCTGAGGAAATAAACTGGCTACCCCGATCTGAAAGGATGGTATCAGGGAATCCTACCCTCGCAAAAATATGAAAGAACACTTCCATGATGTCTTTGGAAGTTATGTTCTTCATTGGAATAGCTTCTGGCCAACGAGTACATAGATCAATGAGTGTTACAATGTACCTATTACCTTTAGATGTTATATGGTTCAGAGGACCAACTATATCGACCGAGATCTTTTCAAACGGTCTACTAGCCAAATCAGTAACTTGCAATTCAGCTTGTGGGTGTTTACCCTTTTTGACAAGCTTTTGACAGATGTCACACGATCTGCAATACTGTTTGGTATCGTTGCAAAACTTTGGCCAATAAAATTGAGTAAGTAACCTTGCTCTAGTTTTAGCATACGCCATGTGTCCTGCAAAGGGTATGTCATGAGCTAGATTCAATGCTTGCTTGCGGTTTTCTAACGGTAGCACTGTTTGTTCTATAGTGCTGGAACCTTTGGTGTAGTACCGTGTTAGAATTCCGTTCTTCAGAGCAAAGTACCATTGAGCATTCTTTGCTACTCTTGGCTTTTGGCCTACAAGTTTAAAATACTTTTGCAGAGATCGATCGGCTTTTTGAGATGTTATAAATGTCTCCCTAGTTGTCTCAGGAGATGTTACAACTGGACGTACTCGTTGTAAAGCCTCTGTCTGATCGATTTGATCTTGCATCTGTGCAGTAGATCTAGTTACTGCATTTACTACATTATAACGATCATTCTCATCACACATTGATGTTACATTCACACAATTACATGTATGTTCTGGCGTAGCCAGGTTGGTATTAGTACATTCATTTACAGGTGGTAATACATCATGAATGGTGATTGGTGATGAAGGTGAAATGGTAGTATCAATATTACAACTGACAGTTGATGTACTGCTGTCATGTGGTATGTCATTAACTTCAGGAAGGTTTCCAATGATAATATCGCAGAAAGGATTGGTTAATGCTGCACATTTAACCTTTCCTGTAAGGAATGGTGTAGTTATATATGCCCATGCAAGTGGATATTTCTCTATGCTTCCTGAGAATGTCCTGCATGTGACATATTTACCACTATATTGTGATGGTAAAATATAATCTCTCTTTACACCAATGAGAGTACTCCCGCTATCACGTAAAACTGTGGCAGCTCTACCATTAACATACCCCTGGTGGATGTTTAGTTTACCTTTGGAGTTTACTACAGAATTGGCCTCCTCACTGGTAACAGGTATAGAATGGCCGCATGTTAACACGCCATCCTCATGAAATTGATCACAAATGGTACATTTTTCCTGATGGAACACCTCAATGGAATGTGCTGAGTTTACTGGGTGATCTTGTACACTTTAATCTTCTGAAGAAGAATTGTCAAACATGGCTGCATTAGCCTTTCTGGTCATTGACTTGCCTTTACAATCTTTACGCCAGTGACCATAAGCTTTACAAAGATAACATTTGGTAACTTCTCTGTAGTTCTTCCTTTCTTTATCTTGCTTAGAAATGTAATTATGCAAGTACACAGTGTATCCAGGGTGTTGGTCACACATATCATTCTCATTGTGTTTATACTCACAATATTTGCACTGATACAATTTCTCTGCAGCTTGTTTATAAGGTCTTTGTTTGGTATTTGACCCTGCATGATATTTGCCATATGTAGCTGCCGCTACAAAGTCTGTGCTGGTCAGACTACTAGAGAAACATTGCTTATTGGCTGCAAAATAACCAGAGCCACGACTTTCAATCTGTTGAACACTTTCACACTGACATTCCAACAAAAATTTCGAAAAGGGGGGTGGGAGAGATGCGATAATCTTATCTCTCAACATAAGATCAACTAATTTGTCATAAATTCCATTTACTTTGGCTGCTGACAGCCATTTAGAAAAAATATTTTGAATTTCTGAGATGTAATCAGAGAACGTGTGTGTTGGCTTAGGAGACAACTTCCTAAACTGTTCTCTATAACCTGATTCATCTAGCAAAAAATGTGACATAATTTTTGCTTTAATGTAAAGATAATCTTCTTTCAGGTCATTTGGGATCGACTCTATGACTTTAAGAGGTTCCCCAGAAAGACTTCTTACATATACTATCCCCCATTCAGGTTTTGGAATTTTGTAATGATCCATAACAAATTCAAAATTTTGGGTGAATGCTGCTATGCAATCACCTGTGTTGTAACTTCTGATCAGACCTTGGTACTTCTTATGAGGTTGATCTTTGTCTGTTTCTCTATTAACTTTATCTTTAGAAGATTCAGCTTTAAGTTGTTCAATTTTCATTTGTGTTTCTTGCTCTTCTTTCTTACTTTGGGCTAAGATCTCAGCTTGCCTCACTGCAGCTTCTGATTGTGCTTGTTGAAGCTTTAAAGCAGCTTCTGAGTCTGCCTCTTTACATTTCAGAGCAGCTTCTGATTGTGCTTGTTGAAGCTTTAGAGCAGCTTCTGATTGTGCTTGTTGAAGCTTTAAAGCAGCTTCTGATTCCTTTAGAGCAGCTTCTGATTGTGCTTGTTGAAGCTTTAAAGCAGCTTCTGATTCCTTTAGAGCAGCTTCTGATTGTGCTTTTGACGCCCTTTCGGCCGCTCTCTCATTCCGCTCAATAATCTGCTCTTGTTTCACAAGATATTCTGCATATTTACTTTCACTCCATGTTCTCAATCCCTCACCAGACATATTCATTTTTAAACCCATTTCAATGAAATCGTTTAAAGAAGACATGATGAACAATAGGTATGATGGAATAAATATAAACAAAATTACTTATGATGTTAGTAAGTTACAAATATTTCTAGCACAGTTAATGTCTAAAGCCAGACTAACGAAAGTATAAAGAGGAATGAAAATTTTTTTTTTATACTCAAGTAATCCTTGGGCAATGTGCTGTTCAGTGGTGCTCGAAATCACACTGGGCCGTCTTTCGGGTTGACGCACACAAAATTTTGGAAGTTCACCAGACTCAGGTAAAGTTGACACAAAAACCCTGTACTTTTTAAACTAAACGAAATTAGAACGTTTGTAAATGTATGGTGTGTGTGATGTCACTGAAGTCTGTAAAGGTTTGTATGCTGTCAAGTATTATTGTTAGTCGTTACCACAATCAACAACTTTCACGCTCACACTAACCCTACTCAATGACATTCAAGGGCACAGCCGTCATTTTGGATTTTAGGTACAAAATTTGTTGAATTTAGTGATAAGTCTGAAGACGCCTCGGTTGGCTTCAAATAATATCTTCACACTTATAATTTAATTAAATCAACTCTATTTAATCGTTACTTTACCTTAATCTATGACTTGCGCACTTCTATCGGCATTTTCACATTCGCTTCAAACTCGGACAAAAAAATTTACAAGTTCGCATTTGGTTCAAAACCCGGACGAAAGCCCCCACGTTCGCACTTGTCAGAGTCTTGCGTAGAGCAAGATAAGTAGCTCGTTTTCTGGCAAGTGTGAAGCAATATCAAACCATCAAATCACACGAAGTGAATATCCGAAAGTATTATTCACAAGCTTTATTTACGCGCTGCATTTATTATCGCACAAACATCGCACAATGACAATCCATAGCAATCATTACGGCATGAACAATATCACTACAATACATAATAATACATGCAAGCAATAAACATCTCACTTACAAGTCAAACTATTCAAGCGTTCGAACCAGTCTCCCACTGTCGTACAGGCTAGCTCTCAATGCAGATTCAAACACTCCTCGCATACTCATGCAACCTGTCCATTCAAACACCTAAACCCGTCTGCCAGTCCTTGCGTTCTACACGCTACACGCTCACGTCAGCTGGTGTGACCCCTGCAAGGTTCACGGGGTGTACTGCTGACCAGCGGTCGTTTAAGCTTCGCTCAATTGCCGTGCCTGGCTGCTTATACGGGCGTCGTCGAAGACACCGCATTCTCTCTGCAGTGTTTAACATCACTCAGGGTTGCGTGTTGTTATGTTGTCTGGCGTTGGTACAGACAACGCGTCGCAACCTCGGATGTGAGACTTTGACACTCATGTGTTGTCCATGCAGCGTGATCCCTCTCTTGGCCTGCCTAGTTTACTCCAGAGGAAATATAACACCAATACGTGTGGAACAAGACAAGCTACAGAAGCTGCCAGATCAGCAAAGCAGTGATCATTGCCTGTCAGAGCTTTGATCCTAGACCAGTCGCCGACCAAAGCTTAACGCCTGGTCTGCCCTGCCATGACATTTTGTCTTCAGATTGCATTTCCTTGCACCAGGATAAGGCTTGTACCCTCCCGACTGCGCTGCACTGCCAGAAGTCGTTGGCACAATGTGGGGTGTCAGATTTGGTGAGCGCTGTGCAACATTCAGCGCTAATAGAAAGCAGGTAGTACTATCTACTGTCATATGATAGCTCAGTCATATCTGACTCATAGGGTGAGATATTGTCACAATTCATGTCACATTCTGCAGGCTTCACCAGGTCATGCGGCAACAGATGACGGTCACAATCTGCTGCTGTTTGCAGATGCCATCTTCACTCATCCACTGATTATATCAGATGTATGGCACTCATGGCCATTGACACCCTCCTTTGTTGTTGGTTTCTAACATTAAACATTCTCACGTAATCTACAGTTATATGGACAGTTCACTCATCCAGCACCCACTAAGTCTCCATGTAAACACAATTCACATGTGACACACCTCTCTCCTGATATACAATTGATCAAGCAGACAACTCAGAAGGTGACCTGGTGTCCTGGTTCACTCTCAGGGCCTATTTTACACATGATTGGCATGTATACAACTGGTGGACATTCACATATGTGCTTCTATTTCGCTGGTTGTATGCTGACATGTGTCCATGTTTGTTGACTTTATGTTGATATATGTCCATGTTTGTTGACTGTATGTTGACATATATCCATGTTTGTTGATTTTATGTTGATATATGTCCATGTTTGTTGACTATGTTGACATATGTCCATGTTTGTTGACTATGTTGCATGTGCCCATGTTTGTTTACTGTATATTGACATGTGTCCATGTTTGTTGATTGTACATGTGTCCATGTTTGTTGACTATGTTGATATGTGTCCATGTTTGTTGGTTCTATGTTGACATGTTACCATGTTTTTGTGTTTGTATGATGACATGTTCCTATGTTTTTGTGCTTTTATTCTAACATATCTCCATGTTTGTTGATTGCTAGTTGTCAAGAGTGTTGGTTGTATCTGGACAAGATACCATGTCTGTTTATTGTATGATGACATGTTCCCATGTTTTTGTGTTTGATGACATGTTTTTGTACTTTTATGCTGACAAGTGTCCATGTTTGATGGTTGCAGGTTGAAGTGATGAAAGAAGTCACAGCAAGTGTCCAAGTATTGGACCTCAAAGGCAAGCCCCTACTTGCCAGTTTTTTCTCTCTCATGGACCTGCAATTGGAGACAGCCTCGGATATTGTCACCGTCAGGTAGACACATTTCTCTCTGTTTCTGTTTCTGTTTCTCTCTCTGTGTATCTGTTTCTATCTGTCTTTATCTCTGTTTCTGTCTGTCTGTCTTTGTTTCTGTCTGTCTGTCTCTTTCTCTATGTCTGTCTCTCACCCACATTGAATCATGTCTGTCACCCAACATTGAGCCCTGTCTGTCACCCACCAGTGAACCTCTCTGTCACCGAACATTAGGTCATGTCTGTCACCCAACATTAGGTCGTGTCTGTCACCCAACACTGAGGCATGCCAGTCACCCAACATTGAGGCATGTCAGTCACCCAACATTGAGTCATGTCATTCACCCAACATTAGGCCATGTCTGTCACCCAACAGTGAACCTCTCTATCATCCAAAATTAGGTCATGTCTGTCACCCAACATTGAGGCATGTCAATCACCCAACATTGAGTCATGTCAGTCACCCAACATCATATCATGTTTGTCACCCAACATTGAACCTGTCTTCATCCAACATTAGCTCATGCCTGTCACCCAATATTAGGTCATGTCTGGCACCCAATATTAGGTCATATCTGGCACCCAGTATTGAGTCATGTCAGTCACCCAACATTAAGTCATATCTGTCACCTAACATTGATTCATGTCTGTTATCCAACAGTGTCATGCCAGTTACCCAACATTAGGTCATGTTTGTCCCCCAACTTTAGGTCACGTTAGTCACCAAACATTGATTCATGTCTGTGTGTTTGGGGGGGGGGGGGGGGGGGGAGGCTGTGTGGTCTCGAGGTATGGTGTCTACCTTGAGTGCTGGAGGTCCCGGATTCAAGCCCCGGTGATTACCTGGATTATTTTCATGTGAACTTCTAGTAATAAAATTTCCCCTGGTCTCTGGGTAGTGAGATCGGACGCCCGTGTGTATTGTTGCGCACGAAAAAAAATCCCTTGAAAGTTGGAAATCGAAAAAGAATAGCCTAATGGCACTGCCCGGGCAAAATTTCAAGTTAAAAATCTACCCAAAGTATTTCAGGATCCTCGCTGGTGCTACGGAGTTCGTGCACTGAGCTGAGTTTCTCCAGACCCGGGTTTGAGTTAGGACGAGAACGGAGCACTTATGGGTTACACCCATGTGCCGTGATGTTGATCCATCGACTAAAACTTAAAAAAACTGTCTGTGTTAATTCCCCAGACCAGTCAATGCGAATGTCCAGAAAGGTTTGACAAAACATTATACAGTGTATGGGTCAGCAGTGGGCCACACAACGCTGACAGCCACCATCAGGCTGCCCACTGGTCAGGTGGTCTACAGCAGCCCCAAGTCTGTGGAAGTGTTCCCACCACTTCGCCTGGACCCCAAGAATATCACACTGGTCGTCGGAGCCATCTTTCAGGTGGGTTGTCGTGACACATTTCCTTTTACCATCAGGTTACTTGATGTTCACACATTTACTTGTCTGAAATTTCCGGTGCACCAACTTGTATCTTATGATGACACGATGTTTACACATTTGTTTGGTCTGAGATTTCTCAGTGAGTCAACTTTTATCTTACAATTACTTGATGTTTACACAATTAATTGTCTGACATTTCCAGTAAACCAACTTTTTCGTTTGTTACATTTTAAAAGTTAAATATAATTTCATTCTGTCCATCTAATTATGTTGGTTTGTCTGATTATACCTGTGTATCTGGCATTTTTAATTGATGAATCTGTTAGCTGCGCCCGGCATACCCTGAACCAGTCACAGAGTCATATCTCCAACATTTGTTGTAACTTTTACTTGTATCAGGTGTTATCATTTGGTGGGCCCCAGTCACATAGTCACGTCTTCAACATTTGTTGTTACTTTTACTTGTATCAGGTGTTATCATTTGGTGGGTGTCAGGGTCTTAAACTTGGCTCGCTTTCCTAACAAGTGTGAGACAGTACAAATACAACGTGATTTGACGTAAGACTCAACGACACATCGTTCGATGGATTTATTAACATATCAAATACAGAACGATGATCACAAATACATATAATGGATACTTTACAACTTACATCCACAATACAGTTCACAAGTCTGACTCGCAAGATGTCCAGACACTCGCCTTTCAATACAGAAACCATACAACGCCTTTCTCACACGTCCGTCATGTTCCGTGTCCCAGAGCTGTCTGGACCTGGTTCGCAACTTGCCTCCTGCCTGACGTGGCGTCACGTGGCAGGCGTGCGTCTTGCGTTGGCGGCCTGACCGCTGGTCAGCCAGCGATCTCGCAGGCCGATAACTCCTATTTGCCTGGCGGCGCAACGAAGTTGTTGCATCCCTTACTGGGAGCTAAGTCGCCTGGCGGTCGTAACGATGTCCCTGCATCGCTGTCCCCTATCGGACTCTGACACGCTCCCCCGGTAAAATCCATGAAAGATGTCGTCTTTCATGTATAATGGCTGTATTTGTTGGGTTAATCGTATACCCTTGTCAGAGTCTACCTTTCCATTGTTATACACAACGTTATCAAAATTACACACATGGCATAGAAATATATAAGACCTGGGAGTTGGGTACAAAGACATGTGGTGCTTCATGTTTAACACATATCAGGCTTCACCCTCTCGATGGCTGGTTACCTCAATTGTATTATCACCCAGTCAGATCAGTAGCACCAGCTTCACGCATCTACGTCACCGCAATTTGAAAAAAAATAATAATATGGTTCTTGAAACAAAACCCATCTCGCGAGACTGAAATACGACTTTATATAAGTCGCATAAAACACTCAAACCCTGTCCCTACTTGGCCAGGAGTTATTGTGTTGGTATACAATGTTGGCAACCCTCTGCCATGCCCAGTAGATGCCTGCCTGTGGGGTCAACACTTTAACAACAACATGTTATATTACACACAACACATTAGCATATACATTTCAAATTATGGCCCTTTGTGTGAAAATGTAATAACAATAAATGAAAGGGAAATAATTTTAACATTAGTGAAACACAATAATTTACAATAACTAATTAATTTCTTAGTGTCATTGCTTGACGTTTCTTCATATTAACGAGAAAAAGTCGGTAATATGAATACGTTAATCAAGATGTGATTCTAAGATTACATTAAAGAAAGAAATAAACACACAATTCGTGTATTCAATTTTATAGAATCCTAAACATTTTAGAATCGTCAAAACTTTTTAACGTTTTATATGTTGTCTGCTATTTTTGTTCTAAATTTCTAATTAATCCGGAAGTACACACGATCACTAAAAACAGCTGATGGTAAAGCTTGTAGAACACACCTGTTCCGGTTTGATGTAGTTTAAGGAAGGAACCATGTTCTCAAAGTTTGTGTTGGATTTTGGTACACAGTCTTCTGGATTACGATCGAATGTTCATGTGTTAGATGTTTCAGTCGAACATTAAAGATTTCGGTTCACTGCAGAGGTGTAGAAAAGTCGTCACTGTTCAGTTTTTACTTTCACACTCGTAATTAAAATGTTCCTGGAAGATTCAACACGAAGTTGTCACTGTCACGTTGGATAATTCGCTTCAGGTAAGTGCGAATGTGACACTGTTCTTGTACGTAATATATACAGTTAATAAAGTTCGCTTTCTACCACATACTGCACACTTATACACGACAATCACTACATGAACTAGTAAAATAAGAACACTATATATAATGGGAGTAATCCCTATCACAATATTGTAGACATTACACAGCTTTTTGTGAATGAAAAAATCACTATTCACTGCTACATGGCTGTGTCGGTCTGAGTGTATTTCTACATACTGCACTCAGACATTGGTGCTCACTGGGTCGGTCGGACAACGTGACAAAAGATCGGCAATTGAATTGGTTCTGCCTGGGATATGTCGAACCTCAAAGCTATAATCTTGAAGTTTCAAAGACCAACGCGCTATCATATGGTTCGATGGCACACCTGAATTCATCCATCGTAAGGGGCTGCTGTCCGATTCTACGATGAAATGGCGTCCTAGAAGAAATCTAGACAATTTGGTAATACCTACTACTAAAGCTAGGGCTTCCAATTGAGGAATGGACCATGCCCGCTCTCGGGTGTTCAGCTTCCTGGATACAAAATAAATGGGGTGGAGAATGTTGTTATACTCCTGCAACAGGACTGCTCCAATCGCCACGGAGCTAGCATCTGTGCGTAATCTGAAAGGTAAACGGATATCGGGCAATTTAAGGATAAGATTATGTTCATTCTTATCAGAAAAACATGATAGAACTTTATGAAATGCGATTTTTAGGCATTGATCGTGTACAATTTTCTCTGGTTTATCCTTTGTTAGTAGATTAGTAAATACCTCGGTCAGTTCAGAAAAATCAGGAATAAACTGCCGATAGTAATTTATTAAGCCCAACAAACTTCTGACTTGTTTTTTAGTAGTCGGAAGTGAGAGTTTTAGTATCTTGGACACAATTTTATCGTCTGTCGTGACAAAGCCATTGGATATTTTGTAACCCAAGAATGATATTTCCTGGTAGGCTATGTCTACTTTTGCAGGCTTCACTGTCAGTCCGTGCTGTCTGATCCGTTCAAATGTTTGGTCTAATGTCTTAATGTGCACCGTCATTGTCTCTGTGTGAATGCATATGTCGTCAATATAGCAGATTATGTTAGGAATGTCTATTAGCAGTAGTCGTGTCATACGTACGAATGTGGCTGGGGCGTTAACAAGCCCAAATGGAAGTTTGCACCATTCGTAAAGTCCCCAAGGTGTGGCAAAAGCTGTCAGATGTCTACTCTGTTCGTCTACAGCAATCTGCCAATAACCTTTAACCATGTCTACAGTCGTAAAGAACCTAGCGTCTGTTAGTTCTGTCAAAAGATCATCAGTGTTTGCCATTGGCTCAAGATCTAGAACAGTTATTTTATTCAGTTTTCGGTAGTCGATGCACAGTCTTATTGTATTGTCCTTTTTGCGTACTATGACCATGGGAGATGAGTAGTCTGATTGGGATCGTCTTATGATGTTATTTTTCTCTAAGTTGATGATTTCTTGATGTAACTGTTCTTTGTAGTGTAATGGGATGGTGTATGGTCTGCATCTAATGGGTGTGTTTGATGTGAGTGCGATGTGATGCTGTATTAATTCTGTTTGTCCTGGGTTGTTGGAAAAGATGGTGTTGTAATGTTGTATAAGTTGTTTGCAACTGTCTGTCTCTGCTTGAGTTAAATTTGGGTTGATTTTGATCTCCTTCAAGCAGTCTGTCGTGTCTAATGCAGGTGTTGGAATTTCGTCACTAGCATCGTCGTCTTCGTGATCTATTATCACTGTACAAGCTGTTGTATCGTCTTGTTCGTCGTCTCTGTTGTGGTATGGTCTTAGCATATTTATGTGAAATATTTTGTGTTTGTTTCTTATAAGGATCTCGTAGTCTACAGGTGAAATCTGTCTTGTCACTTTAAAAGGTCCCTGCCAAGAATCAGTCAGAAGGTGTCTGTCACTAGGTAGCAGAAGAAGAATGTCCTGTCCAGGTGTCAATGTTATTGTCCTGTTACCTTTGTCAGCATACTGTCTATAAGTAGCACCAGATAGTTTTAGTGCATTCTTTGCAATAACACAAGATTTGATGATTCTTTCACGCAATGATGTCACAAATAAGTATGATGATATGGGTTTAAGTACTGGTGTAGAGTCAGTTAACATTTGGTGGTAAATGGTCAATGGGCCACGTGGTTTGGCACCATAGATAAGTTCAAAAGGAGAGAAACCGGTACTAGCATGTGGTACCTCGCGATAAGCAAAAAGAATAGCTGGTAGATATACATCCCAGTTGTTGGGGTGTTCTTGCGTTACTTTTGCAAGCATGTGCTTAAGATCCCCGTTAAACTTCTCTATTACTCCGCTACTGTGAGGATGGTAGGGGGAATTGAAACACTGCTTAACTCCCAGCATTTTGGTGAAAGCTTGGGTGGATGCGGCAATAAACTGAGTACCCCTATCAGATTGGATAGTATCTGGAAAACCTATCCTAGAAAAAATATGGAAGAACACTTCCATTATTTCATTGGCAGTTATGTTCTTTAACGGAATAGCTTCTGGCCAGCGACTACATTGATCAATGACCGTTAGAATAAATTTATTCCCTCTAGTTGTTGTATGACTGAGAGGGCCCACTATGTCAACCGATAGCTTTTCAAAAGGTCGACTGGCTAAGTCGGTAACTTGTAACTTTGCCTGTGGGTGTTTACCTTTTTTAACCAGTTTCTGGCAGGTGTCACAACTTCTTCAATATTCTTTAATGTCATTGCAAAATTTTGGCCAGTGAAATTGTGTCAATAACCTTGATCTGGTCTTAACGTATGCCATATGTCCTGCAAGAGGTACATCGTGTGCAAGATGTAAGGCTTGCTTGCGATAACTAGTTGGCAAAACAGTTTGCTCTGTGGTATTGTCACCTCTGGTGTAATACCTGGTGAGTATGTCATTTTTCATAGCAAAATGCCATTTTGCATTCTTGGTTACTTTTGGCTTTCGACCGATCAGGTCAAAGTATTTTGACAATGAAGGATCAGCTTTTTGGGCTGTTACAAATGCTTCCTTCATGGTGTTAGTAGGTAGTGAAACTGGGCTGAGCAATTGTATCGCCTCAGTTTGATTTAATTCATCTTGCACTCAAGCAGTAGCTCTTGTTACTGCGTTCACACACTCAATGATATCAGATGATGATGATGGAACAATAGTTTCAATGATGTCATGAGAACTTAGTGCTACATTAGCTACGTTAAAATCAATAGGTGGTGTGACATTTTCAATGATGACATTTGATGGTGATGTTATGGTATCATCATTACATGAAGATGTTATGTCATGAGGTTTATCATTTACCTCAGGTAAATTACCAATAATTATATCACAAACTGGACTGGTTAGTGCAGCGCACTTTACTTTCCCAGTGAGGAAAGGTGTATCAATATATGCCCATGCTAATGGGTATCTCTCAATATTGCCTGAGAATGTTCTACATGTTACGTGCCTGCCTGTGTAGTCTGTAGGCACTATGAACGTTCTTTTCAAGCCAATGAGTGTACTTCCTGTGTCGCGAAGGACTGTAGCATATTTGCCATTTACATATCCGTGATGGATGTTTATTCCGCCCTTTGAACCTATTACCGAATTAGCTTCTTCATTGGCAATAGGGATGGTATGACCGCATTTTAAAATACCATCTTCATAGAAAGTATTACAAACAGAGCATTTGTTTGAGTTGAATATGTCAAAAGCCTGTGCTGAGTTCACAGGATGTTTCTCTGGCTCTTCTTCTTCAGACGCGGAACTATCAAACAAGGCGGCATTTGCTTTTTTGGTCATATGCCTGCCCTCACATTTATTCCGATGGTGTCCGAACGCCTTACAGAGAAAACATTTAGTCAAACCGTTGAAGGTTTTAAGCTCCTTATTTTGTTGATTTACCCTGTGTTGTAAGTAAGTCTGGTAACGAGGGTTTTTATCACACATCTCACTCTGATGATGAGAATATTTACAATACTCGCAATGATATAACTTCTCAGAGGTAGGCTTACGAAATTTCTGCCTACTATAGGGTTGTTTGTCATAATTAGCCGCTGCTACAAAGTTAATGTTAGTATCTTCAGTAGCAAAGCAATGTTTGTTGGCTGTGTAGTAAGCCGAACCCCGTCTTTCAATTTCATCCACACTAGAGCATTCATTCTCTAACAAAAATTTAGCAAAGGCTGAAGGAATAGATGACACAATTTTGTCTCTAATAATTAGATCTTCCAATCTCTGATAACTTTTTTCAATTTTGGCTGCTGACGTCCATTTGGTGAAAATATCTCGGACTAAGCAGAGGTAGTCAGAGAACGTTTGAGTCGGTTTTGGGCTCAATTTACTGAACTGTTCTCTGTAACCTGCCTCATCTAACATAAAATGTGCCATAATCTTAGATTTCAGATAATGGTAATCTTTTCTGAGGTCTTTGGGGATGGTTTCAATAACTTTAAGAGGTTCCCCTGACAAACTCCTCATGTACACAATATTCCATTCAGACAGTGGAACTTGATAATGTTCCATTAAAGTTTCAAAATTTTGGGTAAAGGCTGCGATGCAGTCACCCGAGGTATAATTACGTACAATACCTTGATATTTCTTATACTGGTTTTCTTTCTCCAGTCTTTCAGATTTCTTAGACTCTTTGTTAATGGCAGTCTCAGTGTCAAGCTGTTTCATCTTCAACTGTAACTCCAGTTCTTCTCTCTTACTCTGAGCTGCTATTTCTGCCTTCTTAACCCTTTTAATGCTACGTAATTCTGAGTAGCGTCCCGCCCAGTGCTAAATACTTTCTCCGCCGACAGCCCCGCCTGTGCTAAATACTTTCTTGACCTCTAAGAAACTGGAAATATCACGGCGGTGTTGACCATTTTTGTAACACCGGAAAATTTAAGCACTCCTAAACTGGGTAGGTTGGCACCATTGTTTGAACAAACACTTTTACAAAGAGATAAAACAACAAAATAGCTTATTCATGTTTTAAAAATGTTTAGTTTAAAGTTATTTTAATTATATATAAATAATAATGTATTAATATTAAGATATTAGGTAAAAGATAGAAAAATTAAAAAAATAAAATGTAACAATATGGTGGAATGACGATGTTACAGAAGCAATAACAGAGAAAAATAAACTATTCACATTATTTTAAAAGGACACAGACAATCGGAAGACCAATAACAAGATGGATTGATAGTGTAACGGAACATACGCAAAACAAGGAATGGAATGACAAGAAAAGACCAAAGGAAAGTTAATAATTTAGTTGTTTGTGGAAGACCCCGAAGCAAGGTACGACACAGAGAGGTACATCACAATCCTTGCACATATATCTTGATTCCCGTCGTTTTTTTATTTTTAGAGCACACCACACACTTTCTTGTTGGCCCCTTCTTCTGTGACGTTGTGGACTCTATTGTAGATGGGAAATGACGATGTACCAATCGTAGTGGCAGATCTTCGCTCCTTCGTCCCCCTCCACTCTTTCTTCTCTCCGTAGAATATTTTTGTAGAATTTCACGAATTAAAGATAAATGAAAATCAGCAAGAGGAATATTATTCCCCGTTACCAATTTGTACATGGAATATGCATTTAAAATAGACAGATCTAGAACATGAAAAAACAGTTTCTTGTACCACTTTACAGTTTTCCTAATTGACTCAATAGAACTGAGAAGCATGTCAGTCCGATCAACCGCGCCCATATTTTTATTGTAGTCAACAATGCACTTTGGCTTTTGTGTATTTTCTCCGGTTTTCCAATCTTTTTTCTCTGTTGGTACAATGTCTGAATTGTGACATGTAGACAGCATCCAAACTTCTCTTTTGTCGCACCATTTCAGGGCTAATAAACAGTTTGTAGACCTATAGCAAATTCCTTTTTTTAATAATTTTTCTTCCATTTTAGGCAAATTCTGTCTATTCTTTCTGACCGTGCCACATGCATTAGTTGCATGATCGTGAAGCCACATAAACAAATTAGGACTGGTGTACCAATTATCTACAAAAAGGGTATGCCCGTTTTGGAGATATGGTGCCAGTAAAGTAGTAACAATATCAGCCCCCTTCCCAAGACCTGATACAGTAATGTCACTGTTGACACCAGTGTAGACAATAAAATCTAAAATATAACCCGTTCTGCAGTCACACATAACAAATGTTTTCACACCAAATCTGCTTCTCTTTGATGGAATGTATTGCTTGAATGATAATCGTCCTTTGAACAAAAGGAGCGATTCATCAATAACAACATTCTGATATGGCGAAAATGCACTCTTGAACGACGTACGCAAACTGTCAATCACACTTCTAATCTTGTAAAGTCTGTCTCCGCCGGCGTCAACGTTGTTGTCTGCGAAGTGCAGCATTCGCAAAAGTAGTAAAAATCTATCCCGAGACATTACCTCGCTGAACACAGGAGTACGGAGCAAAAAGTCCTTTGACCAGTACTCAACAATTTTAAGTTTCTTTACTCTTGGCATTAGCATGCACAAAGCAAAAAAGCAAAAAAGTTCGTCATAATTAGTATCTGTCCAGCGGGAAAGACGAGCGCTAACAGTGTCAGGAGCATTCTCTAAAATGTTCTTGTAAAACCTGTTGCATTCATCAGCGATGCCTATAACAAGTGTTTCAGTGAAAAATAGTAAAAAAAACTCAAGCACTGAACTGTCCTTATTGACAGCCGCTTTACAGCCAGAGCTGGAATCATCAAAACCGTGTATAACCGGTCTCAAATCATTGGAAGTCCATGCCATTGAGTCGGTTTTCTGCCGTTTTGAGGGCATCTCCTCATTCTCACTGGACTCTGCTTCCGATGATGATGAGGACGCAGGACTGGCAAATAACCTCTTTTCAGTTACGCCGGTTTTTTCTTTCGATGTAGATGGTTGCATGATCTCGTCATCTTCGTCGCTCATTTGGAATTCATCTTCGCTGTCACTTCGTGAAAGAAACTCCATTAATTCTTCATCTATACGAACTGATTTCTTCGCCATTTTATAAAACAATTATGTGAAAAGCACAAATACTCTATCACAAACGCGGGGGTATTATCAAACCAGTACACCGTAGAAATTAAAACGCACAAAACAGGCTTGTTGCTGGTGAAACTGTCTCAACAACACATTATCAGCACACTAACGCCTGTTGAGCCTGTGAAATAGGTCATTTGGATCTAAAAATAGGTAACCTTTGTGCCCCATTCATAAACGCTTGAAAACGGCTATAGCCTTCTTGTATAGATGGTATAAACGGGTTAGCTCGTCCATAGCACCGGGGGGACAGATTACGGGAGGCGAGTCAACTCGTCAACAGCATCGTACCGCGGTACTACTTAACTCGTCTATAGCCGCGAAAGGGTTAAGTTCACTATCTATCTCAGCTTGCTTTGTCTTTGCAGTCAGATCTAATTCGGCTTGCTTTGTCTTTTCAGACAATTCTGCTTGCTTTAAGGCTGTTTCGGCTTGCTTTGTCTTTTCAGACACTTCTGCTTGCTTTAAGGCTGTGTCTGCTTCTACTTGTTTGGCAGCCATTTCTGCCTGCTTTAATGCTCTTTCAGCCGCTCTTTCCTCGCGTTCATTAGCTTTCTCCTGAACTAGTAGGTATTCTGCGTATTTCTGCTCACTCCACTGTGTTAATTCATCACCATGTAACTGTAACTTTATGCCCATATCAATGAAATCAAATAATGAAGACATGATGGAAAAATGTCAATGAAATACTAGCCACACAAAATATGTTATAAGTGGTTAGTAATCAACAAGTTACAATCTGTTTATATGGACGATATGTGCCTAAAAATGCATTTTTAAAGTATACGAAAAGAAAAAAGTATACTCAAGTGCCCTGGATGCGGTGAAGAACGGTTGAAAATCGGGCTAGGAACTGTAGGGTCGCTACTTCGAATCGCAAATGACCTCTACGGCAAGGTTTCGGATGGTACGGAAAAAAACCTGCTTTGTTTTTGGAAGAAGATAAATTAGCGTCTATTTGTTGGTGTGTGCCTGCTTGTCACTAAGTGTTGATTAGGTTTGTATGGCGTTGAGTGTAATTGTATGTCGTAAGTTTGTCCGTCAACAGTTTTTTTTTTTTCAATACACGTTACTTTCTTTCCAACCACTTTTCGCGTTCCACAAACTCAATGCACAAAGACAATCTACAAGTATCTTAACACTCTACAACATTGATGACACATCACTTACATCAAGATGACATTCAGTAAGGACATAGACATCAAGTTTACAAGATGGCGACAAGGTCAAAATGGCGACAAGATCACAATGTCGACAAGGTCAAAACGGTGACAAGTTTCACAAATTACAAATGTTTTACACGCTTACAGGATCAAACAAAATGTATGCATTGTACGTTTACAAATGGTCTTACACATGTTTAAATAATGTAGTAACAATCAAAATAAGCCTTCCATGATCACATTTAGGTTTAAATCTAACTAAATTAAAGCTGGACGAGACCTTCACGTTCAACAAGGACAAGTTATTCACGTTCAAATATAACTAAATTAAGGCTGGACGAGCCCTCCACGTTCACACATGTCAGGGTCTTAAACTTGGCTCGCTTTCCTAACAAGTGTGAGACAGTACAAATACAACGTGATTTGACGTAAGACTCAACGACACATCGTTCGATGGATTTATTAACATATCAAATACAGAACGATGATCACAAATACATATAATGGATACTTTACAACTTACATCCACAATACAGTTCACAAGTCTGACTCGCAAGATGTCCAGACACTCGCCTTTCAATACAGAAACCATACAACGCCTTTCTCACACGTCCGTCATGTTCCGTGTCCCAGAGCTGTCTGGACCTGGTTCGCAACTTGCCTCCTGCCTGACGTGGCGTCACGTGGCAGGCGTGCGTCTTGCGTTGGCGGCCTGACCGCTGGTCAGCCAGCGATCTCGCAGGCCGATAACTCCTATTTGCCTGGCGGCGCAACGAAGTTGTTGCATCCCTTACTGGGAGCTAAGTCGCCTGGCGGTCGTAACGATGTCCCTGCATCGCTGTCCCCTATCGGACTCTGACAGTGGGCCCCAGTCACAGAGTCATGTCTCCAACATTTGTTGTTACTTTTACTTGTATCAGGTGTTATCATTTGGTGGGCCCCAGTCACAGAGTCACATCTCCAATATTTGTTGTAACTTTTACTTGTATCAGGTGTTATCATTTGGTGGGCCCCAGTCACAGAGTCATGTCTCCAACATTTGTTACATTTACTTGTATCAGGTGTTATCATTTGGTGGGCCCCAGTCACAGAGCAGCGTTGAGTTTACCATCGTCAACAGCCAGGTAGCTGCTGTCAGCAGTGGAGGGGTGTTGGATGCTGCCACAGTGGGGACAACAAGGGTGGTAGGCAAGGCCCTGGGCATTGATTCCGTGACTGGAGAGAAGGTTATCTACACACAGGTGAGTTATCCGCCTGTTTCATTACTGTTGCACTGTTTATTAAGGTGGGTTGTCTTTCTCCACTTGTTTACTTACGTGAGAGTGGACAATCTCACTTGTTGACTGACATGTGAGTTGTCTACCTCCACTTGTTTACTGACATGTGAGTTATCTATCTACACTTGTTTACTGACATGTGAGTTGTCTATCTCCACTTGTTTACTGACATGTGAGTTATCTATCTCCACTTGTTTACTGACATGTGAGTTGTCTATCTCCACTTGTTTACTGACGTGTAAAGTATCTGCACTTGTTTACTGACATTGAGTTGTCTATCTCCACTTGTTAACTGACATGTGAGTTGTCTATCTCCACTTATTTACTGACATGTGAGTTATCTATCTCCACTTGTTTACTGACATGTGAGTTGTCTATCTCCGCTTGTTTACTGACATTGAGTTGTCTATCTCCGCTTGTTTACTGACATTGAGTTGTCTATCTCCACTTGTTTACTGACATGTGAGTTGTGTATCTCCACTTATTTACTGACATGTGAGTTATCTATCTCCGCTTGTTTACTGACATTGAGTTGTGTATCTCCACTTGTTTACTTGCATGTGAGTTGTCTATCTCCACTTGTTTACTGACATGTGAGTTGTCTATCTCCGCTTGTTTACTGACATTGAGTTGTCTATCTCCACTTGTTAACTGATATGTGAGTTGTGTATCTCCACTTATTTACTGACATGTGAGGTATCTATCTCCACTTATTTACTGACATGTGAGTTATCTATCTCCACTTGTTTACTGACATGTGAGTTGTCTATCTCCACTTGTTAACTGACATGTGAGTTGTCTATCTCCACTTGTTAACTGACGTGTGAGTTGTCTATCTCCACTTGTTTACTGACATGTGAGTTGTCTATCTCCACTTGTTTACTGACATGTGAGTTGTCTATCTCCACTTGTTTACTGACATGTGAGTTGTCTATCTCCACTTGTTAACTGACATGTGAGTTGTCTATCTCCACTTGTTTACTGACATGTGAGTTGTCTATCTCCACTTGTTAACTGACATGTGAGTTGTCTATCTCCACTTGTTAACTGACATGTGAGTTGTCTATCTCCACTTGTTAACTGACATGTGAGTTGTCTATCTCCACTTGTTTACTGACATGTGAGTTGTCTATCTCCACTTGTTAACTGACATGTGAGTTGTCTATCTCCACTTGTTTACTGACATGTGAGTTGTCTATCTCCACTTGTTTACTGACATGTGAGTTGTCTATCTCCACTTGTTAACTGACATGTGAGTTGTCTATCTCCACTTGTTAACTGACATGTGAGTTGTCTATCTCCACTTGTTTACTGACATGTGAGTTATCTATCTCCACTTGTTTACTGACATTGAGTTGTCTATCTCCACTTGTTAACTGACATGTGAGTTGTCTATCTCCACTTGTTAACTGACATGTGAGTTGTCTATCTCCACTTGTTAACTGACATGTGAGTTGTCTATCTCCACTTGTTTACTGACATGTGAGTTATCTATCTCCACTTGTTTACTGACATGTGAGTTGTCTATCTCCACTTGTTAACTGACATGTGAGTTGTGTAGCTCCACTTATTTACTGACATGTGAGTTATCTATCTCCACTTGTTTACTGACATTGAGTTGTCTATCTCCACTTGTTAACTGACATGTGAGTTGTCTATCTCCACTTGTTAACTGACATGTGAGTTGTCTATCTCCACTTGTTTACTGACATGTGAGTTGTCTATCTCCACTTGTTTACTGACATGTGAGTTTGTCTATCTCCACTTGTTTACTGACATGTGTGTTATCTATCTCCACTTGTTTACTAACATATAAGGTATCTGCACTTGTTTACTTACACTTGAGGTGTCTATCTCCACTTGTTTACTGACATGTGAGTTTTTATTACTAGAAATTTTACTACACAGTTTTATTACTAGAAAAGTCCATGTGAAAATAATCCCAGTTCTCACCAGGGCTTGAACCCGGGACCTCCAGCACTCGAGGTGGACACATACCTCGAGACCACGCAACCCCCAGAAACACAAACAGACATGAATCATTGTTAGGTGACTAACGTGACCTAAAGTTAGGGGGACAAACATGACCTAATGTTGGGTGACTGGCATGACAATGTTGGATAACAGACATGAATCAATGTTAGGTGACAGATATGACTTAATGTTGGGTGACTGACATGACTCAATACTGGGTGCCAGACATGACCTAATATTGGGTGACAGACATGACCTAATGTTGGGTGACAGACATGACCTAATGTTGGATGACAGAGAGTTTCAATGTTGGGTGACACACATGGTATGATGTTGGGTGACTGACATGACTCAATGTTGGGTGATTGACATGCCTCAATGTTGGGTGACAGACATGAACTAATTTTGGATGATAGAGAGGTTCACTGTTGGGTGACAGACATGGCCTAATGTTTGGTGATTGACACGGCTCAATGATGGGTGACAGACATGGCCTAATGTTGGGTGACTGGCATGCCTCAGTGTTAGGTGACAGACAGGGCTCAATGTTGGGTGACAGACATGATTCAATGTGGGTGAGAGACAGACATAGCGAGAGAGACAGACAGAAACAGATACACAGAGAGAGAAACAGAAACAGAGAGAAATGTGTCTACCTGATGGTGACAATATCCGAGGCTGTCTCCAATTGCAGGTCCATGAGAGAGAAAAAACTGGCAAGTAGGGGCTTGCCTTTGAGGTCCAATACTTGGACACTTGCTGTGACTTCTTCCATCACTTCAACCTGCAACCATCAAACATGGACACTTGTCAGGATAAAAGTACAAAAACATGTCATCAAACAAAAAACATGGGAACATGTCATCATACAATAAACAGACATGGTATCTTGTCCAGATACAACCAACACTCTTGACAACTAGCAATCAACAAACATGGAGATATGTCAGAATAAAAGCACAAAAACATGTTCAGATGAAAGCACAAAAAAACAGGAACATATCATCATACAAACACAAAGACATGGTAACATGTCAACATAGAACCAACAAACATAAACACATATCAACATAGTCAACAAACATGGACACATATCAACATACAGTCAACAAACAGACACATATCAACATACAGTCAACAAACATTGACACATGTTAACATACAGTCAACAAACATGGACACATATCAACATAGTCAGCAAACATGGACACATCAACATACAGTCACCAAACAGACATATGTTAACATACAGACAACAAACAGACATGTCAACATAAAACCACCAAACATGTACACATATCAACATAGTCAACAAACATGGACACATGTCAACATACAGTCAACAAACATGGACACATGTCAACAAACATGGACACATGTCAACATAGTCAACAAACATGGACACATGTCAACATAGTCAACAAACACGGACACATGTCAACATAGTCAACAAACATGGACACATGTCAGCATACAGTCAACAAACATGGACACATGTCAACATACAGTGAACACATGTCAACATACAGTCAACACAAATGGACACATGTCAACATACAGTCAACAAACATTGACATATATCAACATAAAGTCAACAAACATGGACACATTTCAACATACAGTCTACATAAATGGACACATGTCAACATACAGTCAACACAAATGGACACATGTCAACATACAGTCAACAAACATGGACACATGTACAGTCAACAAACATGGACACATGTCAACATACAGTCAACAAACATGGACACATTTCAACACAGTCAACAAACATGGACACATGTCAACATACAGTCAACAAACATGGACACATGCCAACATACAGTCAACAAACAATCACACATGTCAATATAGTAAACAAACATGCACACATGTCAACATACAGTCAACAAACATGCACACATGTCAATATACAGTCAACAAACATGGTCACATGTCAATATACAGTCATCAAACATGGACATGTGTCAACATAGTCAACAAATATGGACACATGCCAACATAGTCAACAAACATGGACACATGTCAACATAGTCAATAAACATGGACACATGTCAACATAGTCAACAAACATGGACACATGTCAACATACAGTCAACAAATATGGACACATGTACAGTCAACAAACATGGACATATGTCAACATACAGTCAACAAACATGGACACATGTACAGTCAACAAACATGGACACATGTCAACATACAGTCAACAAACATGGACACATATGAACATACAGTCAACAAGCATGGACACATGTCAACAAACATGGACACATGTCAACATACAGTCAACAAACATGGACACATGTACAGTCAACAAACATGGACACATATCAACACACAGTCAACAAACATGGACATATGTCAATATCAACATAAAATCAACAAACATGGACACATGTCAACATACAGTCAAGAAACATGGACATATGTCAACATGTGAGTTATCTATCTCCACTTGTTTACTGACGTGTAAAGTATCTGCACTTGTTTACTGACATTGAGTTGTCTATCTCCACTTGTTAACTGACATGTGAGTTGTCTATCTCCACTTATTTACTGACATGTGAGTTATCTATCTCCACTTGTTTACTGACATGTGAGTTGTCTATCTCCGCTTGTTTACTGACATTGAGTTGTCTATCTCCGCTTGTTTACTGACATTGAGTTGTCTATCTCCACTTGTTTACTGACATGTGAGTTGTGTTTCTCCACTTATTTACTGACATGTGAGTTATCTATCTCCGCTTGTTTACTGACATTGAGTTGTGTATCTCCACTTGTTTACTTGCATGTGAGTTGTCTATCTCCACTTGTTTACTGACATGTGAGTTGTCTATCTCCGCTTGTTTACTGACATTGAGTTGTCTATCTCCACTTGTTAACTGATATGTGAGTTGTGTATCTCCACTTATTTACTGACATGTGAGGTATCTATCTCCACTTATTTACTGACATGTGAGTTATCTATCTCCACTTGTTTACTGACATGTGAGTTGTCTATCTCCACTTGTTAACTGACATGTGAGTTGTCTATCTCCACTTGTTAACTGACGTGTGAGTTGTCTATCTCCACTTGTTTACTGACATGTGAGTTGTCTATCTCCACTTGTTTACTGACATGTGAGTTGTCTATCTCCACTTGTTTACTGACATGTGAGTTGTCTATCTCCACTTGTTAACTGACATGTGAGTTGTCTATCTCCACTTGTTTACTGACATGTGAGTTGTCTATCTCCACTTGTTAACTGACATGTGAGTTGTCTATCTCCACTTGTTAACTGACATGTGAGTTGTCTATCTCCACTTGTTAACTGACATGTGAGTTGTCTATCTCCACTTGTTTACTGACATGTGAGTTGTCTATCTCCACTTGTTAACTGACATGTGAGTTGTCTATCTCCACTTGTTTACTGACATGTGAGTTGTCTATCTCCACTTGTTTACTGACATGTGAGTTGTGTAGCTCCACTTATTTACTGACATGTGAGTTATCTATCTCCACTTGTTTACTGACATTGAGTTGTCTATCTCCACTTGTTAACTGACATGTGAGTTGTCTATCTCCACTTGTTAACTGACATGTGAGTTGTCTATCTCCACTTGTTAACTGACATGTGAGTTGTCTATCTCCACTTGTTTACTGACATGTGAGTTATCTATCTCCACTTGTTTACTGACATTGAGTTGTCTATCTCCACTTGTTAACTGACATGTGAGTTGTCTATCTCCACTTGTTAACTGACATGTGAGTTGTCTATCTCCACTTGTTAACTGACATGTGAGTTGTCTATCTCCACTTGTTTACTGACATGTGAGTTATCTATCTCCACTTGTTTACTGACATGTGAGTTGTCTATCTCCACTTGTTAACTGACATGTGAGTTGTGTAGCTCCACTTATTTACTGACATGTGAGTTATCTATCTCCACTTGTTTACTGACATTGAGTTGTCTATCTCCACTTGTTAACTGACATGTGAGTTGTCTATCTCCACTTGTTAACTGACATGTGAGTTGTCTATCTCCACTTGTTTACTGACATGTGAGTTGTCTATCTCCACTTGTTTACTGACATGTGAGTTTGTCTATCTCCACTTGTTTACTGACATGTGTGTTATCTATCTCCACTTGTTTACTAACATATAAGGTATCTGCACTTGTTTACTTACACTTGAGGTGTCTATCTCCACTTGTTTACTGACATGTGAGTTTTTATTACTAGAAATTTTACTACACAGTTTTATTACTAGAAAAGTCCATGTGAAAATAATCCCAGTTCTCACCAGGGCTTGAACCCGGGACCTCCAGCACTCGAGGTGGACACATACCTCGAGACCACGCAACCTCCAGAAACACAAACAGACATGAATCATTGTTAGGTGACTAACGTGACCTAAAGTTAGGGGGACAAACATGACCTAATGTTGGGTGACTGGCATGACAATGTTGGATAACAGACATGAATCAATGTTAGGTGACAGATATGACTTAATGTTGGGTGACTGACATGACTCAATACTGGGTGCCAGACATGACCTAATATTGGGTGACAGACATGACCTAATGTTGGGTGACAGACATGACCTAATGTTGGATGACAGAGAGTTTCAATGTTGGGTGACACACATGGTATGATGTTGGGTGACTGACATGACTCAATGTTGGGTGATTGACATGCCTCAATGTTGGGTGACAGACATGAACTAATTTTGGATGATAGAGAGGTTCACTGTTGGGTGACAGACATGGCCTAATGTTTGGTGATTGACACGGCTCAATGATGGGTGACAGACATGGCCTAATGTTGGGTGACTGGCATGCCTCAGTGTTAGGTGACAGACAGGGCTCAATGTTGGGTGACAGACATGATTCAATGTGGGTGAGAGACAGACATAGCGAGAGAGACAGACAGAAACAGATACACAGAGAGAGAAACAGAAACAGAGAGAAATGTGTCTACCTGATGGTGACAATATCCGAGGCTGTCTCCAATTGCAGGTCCATGAGAGAGAAAAAACTGGCAAGTAGGGGCTTGCCTTTGAGGTCCAATACTTGGACACTTGCTGTGACTTCTTCCATCACTTCAACCTGCAACCATCAAACATGGACACTTGTCAGGATAAAAGTACAAAAACATGTCATCAAACAAAAAACATGGGAACATGTCATCATACAATAAACAGACATGGTATCTTGTCCAGATACAACCAACACTCTTGACAACTAGCAATCAACAAACATGGAGATATGTCAGAATAAAAGCACAAAAACATGTTCAGATGAAAGCACAAAAAAACAGGAACATATCATCATACAAACACAAAGACATGGTAACATGTCAACATAGAACCAACAAACATAAACACATATCAACATAGTCAACAAACATGGACACATATCAACATACAGTCAACAAACAGACACATATCAACATACAGTCAACAAACATTGACACATGTTAACATACAGTCAACAAACATGGACACATATCAACATAGTCAGCAAACATGGACACATCAACATACAGTCACCAAACAGACATATGTTAACATACAGACAACAAACAGACATGTCAACATAAAACCACCAAACATGTACACATATCAACATAGTCAACAAACATGGACACATGTCAACATACAGTCAACAAACATGGACACATGTCAACAAACATGGACACATGTCAACATAGTCAACAAACATGGACACATGTCAACATAGTCAACAAACACGGACACATGTCAACATAGTCAACAAACATGGACACATGTCAGCATACAGTCAACAAACATGGACACATGTCAACATACAGTGAACACATGTCAACATACAGTCAACACAAATGGACACATGTCAACATACAGTCAACAAACATTGACATATATCAACATAAAGTCAACAAACATGGACACATTTCAACATACAGTCTACATAAATGGACACATGTCAACATACAGTCAACACAAATGGACACATGTCAACATACAGTCAACAAACATGGACACATGTACAGTCAACAAACATGGACACATGTCAACATACAGTCAACAAACATGGACACATTTCAACACAGTCAACAAACATGGACACATGTCAACATACAGTCAACAAACATGGACACATGCCAACATACAGTCAACAAACAATCACACATGTCAATATAGTAAACAAACATGCACACATGTCAACATACAGTCAACAAACATGCACACATGTCAATATACAGTCAACAAACATGGTCACATGTCAATATACAGTCATCAAACATGGACATGTGTCAACATAGTCAACAAATATGGACACATGCCAACATAGTCAACAAACATGGACACATGTCAACATAGTCAATAAACATGGACACATGTCAACATAGTCAACAAACATGGACACATGTCAACATACAGTCAACAAATATGGACACATGTACAGTCAACAAACATGGACATATGTCAACATACAGTCAACAAACATGGACACATGTACAGTCAACAAACATGGACACATGTCAACATACAGTCAACAAACATGGACACATATGAACATACAGTCAACAAGCATGGACACATGTCAACAAACATGGACACATGTCAACATACAGTCAACAAACATGGACACATGTACAGTCAACAAACATGGACACATATCAACACACAGTCAACAAACATGGACATATGTCAATATCAACATAAAATCAACAAACATGGACACATGTCAACATACAGTCAAGAAACATGGACATATGTCAACATGTGAGTTATCTATCTTCACTTGTTTACTGACATGTAAGTTGTCTATCTCCTCTTGTTTACTGACATGTAAGTTTTCTATCTCCACTTGTTTCCTTACACTTGAGGTGTCTATCTCCACTTGTTTACTGACATGTAAGTTGTCTATCTCCTCTTGTTTACTGACATGTAAGTTTTCTATCTCCACTTGTTTCCTTACATAAGAGTTGTCTATCTTGAAAGTGTTAATGCACGCATGCAGGCACACACACCATTTTGTTGGCACGTTCACAAAACATGTACTGTCAGGTTGTCATTGGTGCTAGTCATCCCAGTGTCAGTTGTTCAAAGCCTGCTTTTCTTGCTTCAGTTCATATGCTGTTTTCTATTTGTACCTTCAGGATGATGCTGTTGTCAATGTTGTCAGTCTCAGGGGCATCCGAATCAATGTGGCTCTGACAAGACTGCAGACTGGCACCCAGGTGAGTGACTTGACCTGATCTAATCAGGTGGGGAATCTCGTATAGGATTGTCATAGAGAGGAATCTGGGGTATAGGACTGTGATAGTGGGGAATCTGGTATAGGACTGTCATAGTGGGGAATCTGGTATAGAACTGTGATAGTGGGGAATCTGGTATAGGATTGTGGCAGTGGGGAATCTGGTATAGGATTGTGATAGTGGGGAATCTGATATAGGACTGTGGCAGTGGGGAATCTGGTATAGGATTGTGGCAGTGGGGAATCTGGTATAGGACTGTCATAGTGGGGAATCTGGTATAGAACTGTGATAGTGGGGAATCTGGTATAGGATTGTGGCAGTGGGGAATCTGGTATAGGATTGTGATAGTGGGGAATCTGATATAGGACTGTGGCAGTGGGGAATCTGGTATAGGATTGTGATAGTGGGGAATCTGATATAGGACTGTGATAGTGGGGAATCTGGGGTATAGGACTGTCATAGTGGGGAATCTGGTATAGGATTGTGATAGTGGGGAATCTGGTATAGGACTGTCATAGTGGGGAATCTGGTATAGGACTGTGATAGTGGGGAATCTGGTATAGAACTGTGATAGTGGGGAATCTGGTATAGGATTGTCATAGTGGGGAATCTGGTATAGGACTGTCATAGTGGGGAATCTGGTATAGGACTGTGATAGTGGGGAATCTGGTATAGGATTGTGATAGTGGGGAATCTGGTATAGAACTGTGATAGTGGGGAATCTGGTATAGGACTGTGATAGTGGGGAATCTGGTATAGGATTGTCATAGTGGGGAATCTGGTATAGGATTGTCATAGTGGGGAATCTGGTATAGGATTGTGATAGTGGGGAATCTGATATAGAACTGTGATAGTGGGGAATCTGGTATAGGATTGTGGCAGTGGGGAATCTGGTATAGGACTGTCATAGTGGGGAATCTGGTATAGGACTGTGATAGTGGGGAATCTGGTATAGGATTGTGATAGTGGGGAATCTGGTATAGAACTGTGATAGTGGGGAATCTGGTATAGGACTGTGATAGTGGGGAATCTGGTATAGGATTGTCATAGTGGGGAATCTGGTATAGGATTGTCATAGTGGGGAATCTGGTATAGGATTGTGATAGTGGGGAATCTGATATAGGACTGTGATAGTGGGGAATCTGGTATAGAACTGTCATAGTGGGGAATCTGGTATAGGATTGTGATAGTGGGGAATCTGGTATAGGACTGTCATAGTGGGGAATCTGGTATAGAACTGTGATAGTGGGGAATCTGGTATAGGATTGTGGCAGTGGGGAATCTGGTATAGGATTGTGATAGTGGGGAATCTGATATAGGACTGTGGCAGTGGGGAATCTGGTATAGGATTGTGATAGTGGGGAATCTGATATAGGACTGTGATAGTGGGGAATCTGGGGTATAGGACTGTCATAGTGGGGAATCTGGTATAGGATTGTGATAGTGGGGAATCTGGTATAGAACTGTGATAGTGGGGAATCTGGTATAGGACTGTGATAGTGGGGAATCTGGTATAGGATTGTCATAGTGGGGAATCTGGTATAGGATTGTGATAGTGGGGAATCTGGTATAGAACTGTGATAGTGGGGAATCTGGTATAGGACTGTGATAGTGGGGAATCTGATATAGGACTGTGATAGTGGGGAATCTGGTATAGGATTGTCATAGTGGGGAATCTGGTATAGGATTGTGATAGTGGGGAATCTGGTATAGAACTGTGATAGTGGGGAATCTGGTATAGGACTGTGATAGTGGGGAATCTGGTATAGGACTGTCATAGTGGGGAATCTGGTATAGGACTGTGATAGTGGGGAATCTGGTATAGGACTGTGATAGTGGGGAATCTGGTATAGGACTGTGATAGTGGGGAATCTGGTATAGAACTGTGGCAGTGGGGAATCTGGTATAGGACTGTGACAGTGGGGAATCTGATATAGAACTGTGATAGTGGGGAATCTGGTATAGGACTGTGATAGTGGGGAATCTGATATAGGACTGTGATAGTGGGGAATCTGGTATAGGACTGTGATAGTGGGGAATCTGGTATAGAACTGTGATAGTGGGGAATCTGGTATAGGACTGTCATAGTGGGGAATCTGGTATAGAACTGTGATAGTGGGGAATCTGATATAGGACTGTGATAGTGGGGAATCTGGTATAGAACTGTGACTGGGGAATCTGATATTGGACTGTGATAGTGGGGAATCTGGTATAGAACTGTGACAGTGGGGAATCTGGTATAGGACTGTGATAGTGAGGAATCTGGTATAGAACTGTGACAGTGGGGAATCTGGTATAGGACTGTGATAGTGGGGAATCTGCTGTAGGACTGTGACAGTGGGGAATTTAGTGGAGAACTGTGACAGTGCTGAATCTAGTATAAAACTGACAGTGAGGAATCTAATCTAGAACTGTGACAGTGGGGGATCTGGTATAGAACTGTGACAGTGGGGAATCTGGTATAAAACTTTGACAGTGGGAAATCTAATGCAGAACTGTGACAGTGGCAAATCTAGTATAGAATTGTAACTGTGGGGAATCTAGTATAGAACTGTGACAGTGGGGAATCTAGTATAGAATTGTGACAGTGGGGAATCTCGTATAGAATAGTGACAGTGGGGAATTGTATAGAACTGTGACAGTGGGGAATCTAGTATAGAACTGTGATAGTGGGGAATGCCTCTGATTGTCGTGTTCAAAGTGTGTAAACATGTGATTGTCATGCTCAAGTAGTTAGACGTGTGATTGTCATGCACAGACTGTGTAGGCATGTGATTTTCATGCTCAAGGTGTGTAGATATGTGATTATCATGCTCAGAGTGTGTAGATATATGATTGTCATGCTCAAAGTGTAGATATGTGATTGTCATGCTCAAAGTGTAGATATGTGATTGTCATGCTCAAAGTGTAGATATGTGATTGTCATGCTTAAAGTGTGTAGACATGTGATTGTCATGCTTAAAGTGTGTAGATATGTGATTGTCATGCTCAAAGTGTAGATATGTGATTGTCATGCTCAAAGTGTAGGTATGTGATTATCATGCTCAGAGTGTGTAGACATGTGATTGTCATGCTCAAAGTTTGTAGATATGTGATTGTCATGCTCAAAGTGTAGATATGTGATTGTCATGCTCAAAGTGTAGATATGTGATTGTCATGCTCAAAGTGTAGATATGTGATTGTCATGCTCAAAGTGTAGATATGTGATTGTCATGCTCAAAGTGTAGATATGTGGTTGTCATGCTCAAAGTGTAGATATGTGGTTGTCATGCTCAAAGTGTAGATATGTGATTATCATGCTAAGAGTGCATAGATATGTGATTGTCATGCTCAAGATGTATAGATATGTGATTGTCATGCTCAAAGTGTGTAGACATGTTATTGTCATGTTTAAAGTGTGTAGATATGTGATTATCATGCTCAAAGTGTGTAGATGTGTGATTATCATGCTCAAAGTGTGTAGATGTGTGATTATCATGCTCAAAGTGTGTAGATGTGTGATTATCACGCTCAAAGTGTAGATATGTGATTATCATGCTCAGAGTGTGTAGATATGTGATTGTCATGCTCAAGATGTATAGATATGTGATTGTCATGCTTAAAATGTAGATATGTGATTGTCATGTTCAAAGTGTGTAGACATGTGATTGTCATGTTTAAAGTGTGTAGATATGTGATTATCATGCTCAAAGTGTGTAGATGTGTGATTATCATGCTCAAAGTGTGTAGATGTGTGATTATCATGCTCAAAGTGTAGATATGTGATTGTCATGCTCAAAGTGTAGATATGTGATTATCATGCTCAGAGTGTGTAGATATGTGATTGTCATGCTCAAAGTGTGTAGACATATGATTATCATGCTTAAGATGTATTGATATGTGATTGTCATGCTCAAAGTGTGTAGACATATGATTGTCATGCTTAAAATGTGTAGACATTTGATTGTCATGCTCAAGATGTATAGATATGTGATTGTCATGCTCAAATTGTGTAGACATATGATTGTCATGCTCAAAGTGGTTAGACATATTATTGTCATGTTCAAGATGTATAGATATGGGATTGTCATGCTCAAAGTGATTAGACATATGATTGTCATGCTCAAGATGAATAGATATGTGATTGTCATGCTCAAAGTGTGTAGACATATGATTGTCATGTTTAAAGTGTGTAGATATGTGATTGTCATGCTCAAAGTGGTTAGACATATGATTGTCATGCTCAAGATGTATAGATGTACCTTTGGCCATTGTTTAAATATAACGCTAGACATAGCGAACGACTAAATATACTTCATGTCCCTAAACCTAGGATAGACTTATATAAAACAAGCTTAGCATACTCTGCCGCTCAGTTGTGGAACAATCTTCCACAAGAAATCAAAGACACCACCAATCATGATACATACATTCGCAACCTGTTTGAACACTACCTTAGTACAGACTACATGCCCCCATAACAAATAACACAAAAAAGACAATAATGGTAACTTATCTCAAACGACAACTAGCCAAAAAACATTCCCTTATGTATGGCACGTTACACCCTCCTTAGGTATTTATAATGCCCATGTTAAACACTGCCTCAGTGAGTCATTTGTTATTGATTATTTTTCATGCGTTTTAATGTTCTTTTGTTGTCAAAAGTTGCTTCATAAGTGATGTTGAATGAAAGAATGTATGAGAGGAAATAGAGAAGAAGGGCAGAATGTCAGACGGGCCTGCGTGCCCAATTCTTAACCCTTTGAAAATAAAGACTTATTATTATTATTATTATTATTATTATTATTATAGATATGTGATTGTCATGTTCAAAGTGTGTAGACATGTGATTGTCATGTTTAAAGTGTGTAGATATGTGATTATCATGCTTAAAGTGTGTGTATGTGTGACTTTCATGCGCAAACTGTGTAGATATGTGATTGTCATGTTTAAAGTGTGTAGATGTGTGATTATCATGCTCAAAGTGTGTAGATGTGTGATTATCATGCTCAAAGTGTGTAGATGTGTGATTATCATGCTCAAAGTGTGTAGATGTGTGACTGTCATGCGCAAACTGTGTAGATATGTGATTGTCATGCTTAAAATGTAGATATGTGATTGTTATTCTCAGAGTGTGTAGGCATAGACATGTGATTGTCATGCTCAGAAATATTAGACAAATGTGATTCTTATGTTCAAAATGTTTTTTTTTAAAGCCTAGTTACCATGGCTACAGTTTTAATGTGACTTGTATATTTCAGATGCCTGTCTATGCTGTAGGTTTGACTGAGCATCAAACACCATTTTCCTTTGGCCACTCTGTTCCACCTTTGACATTTACCTGGTCAGTGAACAACAGAGAGATATTGCATCTTCAGTCAGTTTACCACAGGGTAAGTTTACCTGCCACGGGGTAAGTTTGTATGACATCTTCAGTCATTTTACCACAGGGTAATTTTTTCTGTCATCTTCAGTCAGTTTACCTACCACAGGGTAAGTTTGTATAAAATCTTCAGTCAATTTACCACAGGGTAACTTTATATTGTGTGTAGTCAGCTGTATGATTAGTTCGTACATGTCTAGTGTATCATGTAGTTAATCTTAGGATGGGTTTATGATGTGTGCAGTCAGCTGTATGATTAGTTCATCATATCTAGTGTATCATTATGCTAGTTTAGCATAGAGTTTGTCTTAAGATATGTTTACAACAGAATGGTCTTGCCAAGAGTGTTGGTGTGTCGCAAGTTCTGTGTGTTGAAGAAGGGTATATGTGCATCATGTTACTGTATGTTGTACTTTGCTATATTCAGGAATATATATGCGTTATATTATGCTATATTATACATTGGTATGTCATTGAAATGTTTGTGTGTGTGTTTATTTAAAAAAATATATATCTGTATGTCGCTGTGTGTTATAGATGGATTGAGCTGCTAGCTGAGTACAACTGTGTGTGTCAGTCTGTCTGTCTATTGTTATGACTGTGTATCAATGTATCGTGTGTGTCTATTGTCATGGCTGTGTGTGTGCAGTCTGTCATGATTGTGTGTGTGTGTCAGTCTATTGTCATGGCTGTGTGTGTGTGTCAGTCTGTTGTCATGACTGTGTGTGTGTCAGTCTGTTGTCATGACTGTGTGTGTGTCAGTCTGTTGTCATGACTGTGTGTGTCAGTCTGTTGTCATGACTGTGTGTGTGTCAGTCTGTTCTCATGACTGTGTGTGTGTCAGTCTGTTGTCATGACTGTGTGTGTGTCAGTCTGTTGTCATGGCTGTGTGTGTGCAGTCTGTCATGATTGTGTGTGTGTCAGTCTGTTGTCATGGCTGTGTGTGTGTCAGTCTGTTGTCATGACTGTGTGTGTGTCAGTCTATTGTCATGACTGTGTCAGTCTATTGTCATGACTGTGTGTGTGTCAGTCTATTGTCATGACTGTGTGTGTGTCAGTCTATTGTCATGACTGTGTGTGTGTCAGTCTATTGTCATGACTGTGTCATATATTGTCATAACTGTGTCTGTGTCATATATTGTCATGGCTGTGTGTGTTAGTCTATTGTCATGATTGTATGTGTGTGTGTCAGTCTATTGTCATGATTGTATGTGTGTGTCAGTCTATTGTCATGACTGTGTGTTACAGACTGGGATTGAACCGTTAGCTGAGAACAATTTTGCACAACAAGCTGTGGCTATAGCTTCAGGTCAAGTGACTATTAAGCTGAAGGTTGAGGCCAAGCCAAAAAGTCGATTGCAGATTCCAGGAGGCATGCTTCAAGGGGAAATTCTGATCCATGTAAGTTTCTTTATATACAAATCCATGTAAGTTTCTTTATACACAGATCCATGTAAGTTTCTTTATACACAGATCCATGTAAGTTTCTTTATACACTGATCCATGTAAGTTTCGTTATACACACTGTCGCGATATGTTGACTATTTTGATAGACAAGGATCAGAAATAGCAACAAATAGACTTTCAGAATTCTGAAAGACTAATCACTGTCGAAGAAGAGGCTGAAATGGCTCAAACTAGAATGTATGATTTGGAACAGTCCCAGGAATGACCAGGTCTTCAGACAGTGTTCAGGCACAGATAGGTAAAGCGAACAACCGTACTAGTATTCTAGATAGTAGGCTTAAGGAATCTGGCGACGAATGCCTGCAAAAATAAAGGAACCCCCTTTTCACTGATCCTCTCCCACAACACGGAGATATAGTACAAATATGCAGTTACAACTTTCATTACTTCGTTCTCTCAATATCCTAATCTTAACCAAGAATACAACAGACTAGCTTATGTAGAAATGTAAAATACAACAATAAATTTATTGTAAGTTTATGATAAATTTATGATAAGTGTCGGTGTAGTCCAGCTAAGGTATCTGCAAAGATAATCATAAACTAAATTGCTGGGTTATGGTGTCAGACATTGAGCTGGTCACTTAGCTCATGACTTCGCTCCCAGGTTGTCGACTCGGCTGATGTTCACAGGCAAGTTGCTGATTCACACACTCTCCGGCCATAGACAGGGTGTTCAAGTCAGGTACGTATTCGTTGCTGCTGGTTGATGGCTCTATGGTACCAACAAGAAAGGTACAGAACTTCTGGAATGTTTTCAGAGAGAACAGAACCGGTGAATGCTCGTCATACACCAGGATACATTGATTGCCCACCTCACTCTGTCTCATATTCAGATACGACTAGCGTCACAAGACTCTACATCTGTCACAGACACATCCCTAGCGCTATGACACCACAATGACAAATGGCTAAAGTGTACAACTAATAGTTTCCTTAGCCGCATATTATCAATCTAATCAGACTCATACGCACACATGTTCCATTCCACAGACTACTGACACATCAATGTATATTTCTAAGTCTGATCACACTCTACAACATACTGATTGTACTTCTTATTGTGATGCATTCGCATATATTATAAATCACACCAATTACATTTAACACTATGAAGTGTACACAACAAGTATGCATAACACAGATTACATTTAACTATGAAGCACAAATATCGATTATAAATAACACAGATTATATTCACTCGACAAAGTATCAACATATATTATTAATCAGATTTACATTCACTCGATGAAGTATGAACATAGATTATGAATAACACAAATTCCCTTCATTCGAAGTACACCACAGATTATGAATTATAAGAGTACATTCAATCGACGAAAGAACACCATACATTATGACGCACACAAATTACATTCTACAGGAGGTTGAAGTATTAATATAGATGTAGAGGGTAGGCAGTGAAGGACTGCGTTGAAGTAAGGATACTGATATGAATGGGAGGCCGGTCACATGCTGTCATGGGGTGACCTCTGACCCACGTGGTCTCCAGTAGACTACGTGAAAGAACTATTATTTCACAATATAATATCAGTATTTCCCATCATCATTTATTCCTCCGAATTACCCATCTCATTCTATAATTATATTCTTCACAGGCGATATATTATTCTAGTAGATATTATATTAGTCCCTAGTTAAATATCAAGCTTCATTGCCTGACCATTCTTTGATAGTCCAGTGCCCGCCTGCTAGATTTCGCCATTTTGTGTGTCGCTGTTCCCTTCATTATTCATTCCTCTATTTTCGGTCTTAGTATAAGCGGCGTCTCCATTATTTATATATTTATTCCGGTTGTAGATAGCGATTCCTGCTTGCTACTATTAATTATCGTATATTTTCACCACTGAATCTTCACCACACTTACCGGTGTACATGTAAATTTGTACTAATTAACGCAACGTACCTTCAAAATTTTTGTGATCACACCTATCAACGGGGGAACAGTGGCCACTAACTTATTAATTTCTAGATATTTGTGGTAGTCAAATATGTCTCAAATTGGTTCTCTCGAACCTATGGCTTAATATAGCCGGGTAGTGTTTTTCCTTTTAGTTACAAAGTATTGTACAGCTAGTTTATGGCTCTCCTGTGTCCTGCCCCATCAAGTTTTCGGTGAAATGAATGATCTGCCGGCTGACGACAACTGGCCAGGCAGATTCTCGTGTGGCCACAATGTTTGCAGGCCAAACTGAGTATGTTACCCAGCCAAACCTGCGCTGTGGCCGAATACACAAACAACAACTGTTCCTATACTATAATGTATAATATATATATAGTTAAAGAAACATAGAATATGTACTAGGTTTACAGGAGTTTAACTCCTTGCCCAATATACATGAATATCTATGGATTTATACAAACATAGGAATAGATCGTTTTTCTAGATATATCTAAAATGAAAAATACATTCTTAACCGTAAATTAAGCACAACTAGAGGGGAGACCGTCTATTACGTCACACACAGATCCAAGTATGTTTCTTTATACATTGATCCATGTATGTTTGTATAAATGCTGATCCATGTAAGTTTCTTTATACACAGATCCATGTAAGTTTCTTCATACACTGATCCATGTCAGTTTCTTTTTACACAGATCCATGTAAGTTTGTTTATACACTGATCTGTGTAAGCCTGTTTATACACAAATCCATGTGTCAGGTATCTAGAGAGTTAATTATGGCTGAAAGGCATAGAGTTAATTATGGCTGAAAGGCGAGACTTTCAGAGTTATTACAGTACTCTTCCTGATGGCAGTGAAACCTGTTCAACTTACTCACACCAAGAGAAATGTTTAAACAACTTTCATATGCAGTATCTGTGAAGAATACTTGGTATTAAGTGGCAAGATAAGATCACTGATATCAAAGTATTGGAAAGATCAGGTTTTGTGACGGTTTGTTCCATGATCAGGCTTCGTAAACTTAGATGGATAGGACACATTAGGAAGATAGCCAATTGTAGAACACCAAAAGGACAACTTTTTTGGTGAATTACAGCTAGGTAAAAGATCTCATTGTCTGCCTTCACTACGATACACAAATGTATATAAGCGGAAGATAAATGTTACAGGCATTGATATTGCACCTTGGGAGCAAGTCGGTGCTGATCAAGTTCAAGAGTGGAATGAAGACAAAGTAGAAAATGATTGCAGATAGGTCACACACTGAGCGTTTTAGACGTCAAATGGTGCATGATGGTGGAAATGACCATGTTTTCTTTTCACATGCATCCATAGTAGACAAACATTTATCACACATATTGGTCTGTTACTTCACAATCGCTACTGCCATCTATTGCAGTTATGCTTTTTTTAAAGCACAGTGTAACAAACTATCTGTTAAGACAGCCAGGTGCCAGTACAAAGTAAGTTTGGAACACAAGGTGGTCCGTAATATTCAGATTCTTGAATTGATTTCCTGTCATCCTTGAACTCACCAGGTATTTGAGAAGCTGGCTCTTCTGCAGCCTGCAGTCTGCCACGGACACATCTTGATGACACCCAGTACTGACACGGTTCTCAAGACCAACAGGTTTGATGTTTACCTCCATTAGTTAATCCATTGACACGACCAACAAGTTTGATGTTTACCTCCATTAGTGTGTCCATTGACATGACCAACAGGTTTGATGTTGACCTCCATTAGTTAATCCATTGACACGACCAACAAGTTTGATGTTTACCTCCATTAATGTATCCATTGACACGACCACCAAGTTTGATGTTTACCTCCATTAGTTAATCCATTGACACAACCAACAAGTTTGATGTTTACCTCCATTAGTTAATCCATTGACACGACCAACAAGTTTGATGTTTACCTCCATTAGTTAATCCATTGACACGCCCAACAAGTTTGATGTTTACCTCCATTAGTGTGTCCATTGACACGACCACCAAGTTTGATGTTTACCTCCATTAGTTAATCCATTGACACGACCAACAGGTTTTATGTTTACCTCCATTAGTTAATTCATTGACACGACCAACAAGTTTGATGTTTACCTCCATTAGTGTGTCCATTGACTCGACCAACAAGTTTGATGTTTACCTCCATTAGTGTGTCCATTGACACAACCAACAAGTTTGATGTTTACCTCCATTAGTGTTTCCTTTGACACAACCAACAAGTTTGATGTTTACCTCCATTAGTTAATCCATTGACACGACCAACAAGTTTGATGTTTACCTCCATTAGTTAATCCATTGACACAACCAACAAGTTCAGTGTTTACCTCCATTAGTGTGTCCATTGACACGACCAACTAGTTTGATGTTTAACTCATTAGTTAATCCATTGACACGACCAACAAGTTTGATTTTTACCTCCATTAGTGTGTCCATTGACATGACCAACAGGTTTAATGTTTACCTCCATTAATGTGTCCATTGACATGACCAACAGGTTTGATGTTTACCTCTATTAGTTAATCCATTGACACGACCAACAAGTTTGATGTTTACCTCCATTAGCTAATCCATTGACACAACCAACAAGTTCAGTGTTTACCTCCATTAGTATGTCCATTGACACGACCAACTAGTTTGATGTTTAACTCATTAGTTAATCCATTGACACGACAAACAAGTTCGATGTTTACCTCCATTAGTTAATCCATTGACACGACCAACAGGTTTGATGTTTACTTCCATTACTTAATCCATTGACATGACCAACAAGTTTGATGTTTACCTCCATTAGCTAATCCATTGACACAACCAACAAGTTCAGTGTTTACCTCCATTAGTATGTCCATTGACACGACCAACTAGTTTGATGTTTAACTCATTAGTTAATCCATTGACACGACAAACAAGTTCGATGTTTACCTCCATTAGTTAATCCATTGACACGACCAACAAGTTTGATGTTTACCTCCATTAGTTAATCCATTGACATGACCAACAAGTTTGATGTTTACTTCCATTAGTTAATCCATTGACACGACCAACAGGTTTGATGTTTACCTCCATTAGTTAATCCATTGACATGACCAACAAGATTGATGTTTACCTCCATTAGTTAATCCATTGACACGACCAACAAGTTTGATGTACATGTGTGTGTGTGTATACGTGCACACATGATACACATGTGTTATTAAATCTGGTGTTACAATTGTTCTATTACAGGGATCAATCTGCTAAAGTTAGGTTGTCCGTGAAGGAGACCAACTCAGAGACTGCAGTAGTGCGACTGCTGGACAATGGTCAGCTGAGGTCAGGCCCCACTCCTGGCAGTGCTGTCTTACATGTTGTTGCTAAGGAAGAATTTGGTATCAACCAGACTCTTGTTGTTCTAGTGAAGGTAAGCACATGTGTCATTTGATGTCATCTACATGTGTCATTGTGTTGGCATATACATGTGCCATTCTGTCATCTACATGTTATTATGGTGGCATATACATGTGTCATTCTGATGGCATCTACATGTCATTGTGATGGCATATACATGTATTATTGTGATGGCATATTCATGTGTCATTCTGATGTCATATACATGTCAATGTGATGGCATATACATGTGTCATTCTGATGTCATATACATGTCATTATGACGTTATTTTTGTGTGTAATAATGATGTCAAATCAAATCAACTTTATTAGGGTCACAAATTGGGCGCGCAGGCCCGTCTTACATTCGGCCCTTCCAATCACTCGTCTTTCGTTCATCAAGAGCATTATACATTTACATAGGAAGAAAAATAAACATTGTGAAATGAATGTTGTAAACATAAACAAGGCTAATTACCATGTTATGAGGCCCATCTCCCACCTATCCATACATCACCCCACCCACACCCCCACCTACCCACACACACGCGCACCAAGGGACACATAAACACCCCCACCTACCGACACACACGCACACCAAGGGACACATACATACCCCACCAACCGACCCATCCCCCTCCCGCACATCCCCCACCCACACACACTGCCCTCACCTGATCCCCCAACCAAAACACACTCGCCACCCACAAATATTCCTCCACCAACCCACACATCCCACGCCCATCCACATCCTACCCCACACATCCTCTCCCCACCCACACCTCAAACCACCAATCCCCCAGCCACATCTCCATCCACAACATATTCCCCACCCACACACACAATCCCCCACCAACCCACACATCGCACATCCACTCACACATCCCCAAACCATACACACACATCCCCACCAACTGACATGTCCCTACCCCCCCCCCCCCCACACACACACACATCTCCCTAACCACCCATACATCCCCAATCCACTCACACACACCCCACCACCCACACATACAACTTCCACCCACCCACACATGCCTTAACCTAATCCCCCACCACACAATCCCCCACCCGCACATCACATACACCCCCTACCACGCACTATTCCCAACCCACGCACCACACACACATATCCCTCACCAACACATCCCCACTTACACACCACACACATATCCCCCACCCAGATACCACACAATATTCCCACCCACATCCACACAGATACCCTTACCCATCCACCCCACATACCCCCACTCACACACCACAAACATCCCCCACCCACACACACATACCTCACCCACACAATATCACCAACCAACACACCACACACCTCTACCCACCCACACACGCATTCCCTACCCGTCCACCAACACACACTCACTCACGCATACATCCTCCACTACGCACCCACACACCCCCACCCACCCACTCCCAACCAAACATCTTTCGATCACAATACCCCTACCCCCACACACATCCTCCACCCACTCACACATCCCACCCCGACACATACAACTCCCTCACCCACCTACACATCCCTAAGCCACTCACACACCCCCACCCTCACATTCCCCATCCACATACACACATCTCCCACCCACACTCCCCCACATACTTCCCCCAACCACCACAATCCCCTGCTCACCCACACATATACCCCACCCATACGCACATTCCCCACACCCATCACACACATCCCCCACACCACACACTATCCTCCACCCATACCACCACAAACATACCCTCCACCCACACATCATTCACACATCCCCCACCAACACACCGCACACATATCTCAAACCCACACACCATACACTTCTCCCCACCCGCCCTTCCATCCCAAATCCACCCAACACAATCCCCTACCAACACAACCCCGCCTCCCACACATACTTCCTCAAACCATCCACACATCTCCACCCACATAAACACACATCCCCTGCATCCGTCCCATACACATATCCTCCACCCATACACACATCCCCCACACCCATTCCAACACCCCTACTTTCACCCCCACACATCCATCCACACATCCCACCAACACCCACAAATACCACTACCCACCAAAACCCACACACCCCAACCCATCCAAATGCATACCCCCACCCACACACACCCCACCCACACATATCCCCACACTCACACACATCCTCCACATACACTCACACTTCCTCACATCTAGACACATACAAAATGTCTCACGTTAGTATTGAAACTAGTATGAACAAACTCCCACACTTTACTCACACACATACACTGACACTTGTCATGAGCAGTCTCATAAAAATGTTAAACATGGAGAAAAATGTGTACATAAAATGTATGTGACGTAAAAATAGTGATGCTCTCTCTCTCTCTCTCTCTCTCTCTCTCTCTCTCTCTCTCTCTCTCTCTCTCTCTCTCTCTCTCTCTCTCTCTCTCTCTCTCTCTCACACACACACACACACATTCACTCTCACACATTCACTCTTCCGCTCATTCACTCTCACGCTCACTCATTCACTCTCCCGCTCACTCATTCACTTTCCCGTTCACTCATTCACTCTCCCGCTCACTCATTCACTCTCACGCTCACTCGTTCTGTCTCTCATTCACACTCACTGACTCACTCACTCAAACTACAGTAATGAACATGAGTTTATATTATGCATGATAAAATCAAATGGTATTTAACTGATAATATGACAGATGAGAATACACAAACATATGGATTCGCGTGTTACATAACATGCGTGTTACATGACATGCATCTGCTCAGCTCTCTCTCTCTCTCTCTCTCTCTCTCTCTCTCTCTCTCTCTCTCTCTCTCTCTCTCTCTCTCTCTCTCTGTATTCTTTCATATACACACACTCACACGCATGCGCGCGCTCACACACACACACACTAACACATCAACTCTCCCACTGTCTCACTCTCTAACACACAATCCTTCACACACACACACACTCACTCTCTCAATCACACTCTCTCACACATACACATGAACGCATGCACGCACGCATACACTCCCTCACTCACTCTCACACATACACGTACGAATGCATGCACTGACACATTCCCCCACCATTTCTCGCTCAATCACTCTCTCCACACACACGCATGCACGTGCGCACACACGCATTCACTCTCTCCCTCTCACTGACACCCACTTTCTCTCTCTCTCTCTCTCTCTCTCTCTCTCTCTCTCTCTCTCTCTCTCTCTCTCTCTCGCTCCCACACGCACACACATATATAGTGTCATATAATGTCCAGCTGATGCTTCAGGCTCATTGTTGTGCAAAGCCTGGCTGATGTCATGCACTGTTGGACTGATGTCATGTAATGTCTGTTTGATATCATGTAATACCATGCTGTTATGTAATATCATGTAATTTCAGGATGTATTGTAATGTCATTCTGATGTCATGCAGTGGTGTGTTGTCATGTCACATCATATTTATATTATGTAATGCCTTGATGTTATGTAATTTTATGCTGATGCCATGTGTTTCCCAAGGTGAAACCAGTCCACTATCTGATGATCAACTCGGACACTGTGATTGAGACATCCTACCCAAACCATCTGTCAGCTGTGCCTGTTGGAGCAACACTGCAGTTGTCTGTCAGTTACCACGATGATATTGGAGAGGAGTTCTATGCCACCAATAGCCATCTGGGGGTCCGTTGTAGCAGGTGAGATATAATTGTCACATTCCCTGATATAGCACATCAGATATAATTGTCACATTTCCTGATGTTAGCAGGTGAGATATAACTGTCACTATCCCTGATGTAGCAGGTGCAATATAACTGTCACATTCCCTGATGTAGCAGGTGAGATATAATTGTAACATTCCCTGATGTAACACATGAGATATAATTGTAACATTCCCTGATGTAACTCATGAGATATAATTATCACATTCCTTATTGTAGCAAGTGAGCCAACTGTCACATTCCCTGATGTAGCAGGTGAGATATAACTCACATTCCCTGATATAGCAGGTGAGATATAACTGTCACATTCCCTGATGTAGCAGGTGAGATATAACTATCATATTCCCTGATGTAGCAGGTGAGATATAACTATCACATTCTCTGATGTAGCAGGTGAGATATAACTGTCACATTTCCTGATGTAGCAGGTGAGATATAACTATCATATTCCCTGATGTAGCAGGTGAGATATAACTATCACATTCCCTGATGTAGCAGGTGAGATATAACTATCACATTCCCTGATGTAGCAGGTGAGATATAACTATCACATTCTTTGATGTAGCAGGTGAGATATAACTGTCACATTCCCTGATGTAGCAGGTGAGATATAATTGTCACATCCCCTCATGTAGCAGGTGAGATATAACTCACATTTCCTGATGTAGCAGGTGAGATATAACTGTCACATTCCCTGATGTAGCAGGTGAGATATAATTATCACATTCCCTGATGTAGCAGGTGAGGTATAACTATCACATTCTCTGATGTAGCAGGTGAGATATAACTATCACATTCCCTGATGTAGCAGGTGAGATATAACTATCATATTCCCTGATGTAGCAGGTGAGATATAACTGTCACATTCCCTGATGTAGCAGGTGAGATATAACTATCACATTCCCTGATGTAGCAGGTGAGATATAACTATCACATTCTCTGATGTAGCAGGTGAGATATAACTGTCACATTCCCTGATGTAGCAGGTGAGATATAATTGTCACATCCCCTCATGTAGCAGGTGAGATATAACTGTCACATTTCCTGATGTAGCAGGTGAGATATAACTGTCACATTCCCTGATGTAGCAGGTGAGATATAATTATCACATTCCCTGATGTAGCAGGTGAGGTATAACTATCACATTCTCTGATGTAGCAGGTGAGATATAACTGTCACATTTCCTGATGTAGCAGGTGAGATATAACTGTCACATTCCCTGATGTAGCAGGTGAGATATAACTATCACATTCCCTGATGTAGCAGGTGAGATATAACTGTCACATTCCCTGATGTAGCAGGTGAGATATAACTGTCACATTCCCTGATGTAGCAGGTGAGATATAATTGTCACATTCCCTGATGTAGCAGGTGAGATATAACTATCACATTCTCTGATATAGCAGGTGAGATATAACTGTCACATTCCCTGATGTAGTAGCAGGTGAGATATAATTGTCACATCCCCTCATGTAGCAGGTGAGATATAAGGTAGCTTTAAAAGATTATCAGAATAGTTGACTACTGTTTAATTATTGTTTATGCCACCATACTTGTTTGGGCATTGCACATGATGATGATTACACAGATGAGACATTATCCAGGTGTCCGCCAGAATCAGCAGACACGCACGCAAGCACGGTCTCACACACGCACAGTCTCTCATACGCAGTCTCTCACACACACAGAGAGTCATGCACAGTCTCACACACACACACACAGAGAGAGTCATACACAGTCTCACACACACACACAGTCTCACACACACAGTCACACATACACACACACATTCAATCACATACACAAAGTCACTCATACAGTCACTCACACACACACATCCACACACACACACACAGTCGCACACACACACAGCTATCACTGTATTGATCTCAAGCCACACAGATCAGGTGGGGTAGTCAGGGGTTGGCACACATGTTGACCAGCGCAGTATTCAAGTATCTGTGGAGGTGGTCATGTGGTGTTGGGCTGACCGGGGCTGTCAGTATTCAAGTCTCTGTGGAGGTGGTCATGTGGTGTTGGGCTGACCTGGGCTGTCAGTATTCAAGTCCCTGTGGAGGTGGTCATGTTTTGTTGGGCTGTCAGTATTCAAGTTCCTGTGGAGGTGGTCATGTTTTGTTGGGCTGTCAGTATTCAAGTCTCTGTGGAGGTGGTCATGTGGTGTTGGGCTGACCTGGGCTGTCAGTATTCAAGTCTCTGTGGAGGTGGTCATGTGGTGTTGGGCTGACCTGGGCTGTCAGTATTCAAGTCTCTGTGGAGGTGGTCATGTGGTGTTGGGCTGTCAGTATTCAAGTCTCTGTGGAGGTGGTCATGTGATGTTGGGCTGTCAGTATTCAAGTCCCTGTGGAGGTGGTCATGTGGTGCTGGGCTGTCAGTATTCAAGTCTCTGTGGAGGTGGTCATGTGGTGTTGGGCTGTCAGTATTCAAGTCTCTGTGGTGGTGGTTACGTGGTGTTGGGCTGACCTGGGCTGTCAGTATTCAAGTCCCTGTAAAGGTGATCATGTGGTGTTGGGCTGTCAGTATTCAAGTCTCTGTGGAGGTGGTCATGTGGTCTTGGGCTGACCTGGGCTGTCAGTATTCAAGTCCCTGTGGAGGTGGTCATGTGGTGTTGGGCTGTCAGTATTCAAGTCCCTGTGGAGGTGGTCATGTGGTGTTGGGCTGTCAGTATTCAAGTCTCTGTGGAGGTGGTCATGTGGTCTTGGGCTGACCTGGGCTGTCAGTATCCAAATCCCTGTGGATGTGGTCATGTGATGTTGGGCTGTCAGTATTCAAGTCCCTGTGGAGGTGGTCATATTTTGTTGGGCTGTCAGTATTCAAGTCCCTGTGGAGGTGGTCATGTTTTGTTGGGCTGTCAGTATTCAAGTCCCTGTGGAGGTGGTCATGTTTGTTGGGCTGTCAGTATTCAAGTCCCTGTGGAGGTGGTCATGTGATGTTGGGCTGTCAGTATTCAAGTCCCTGTGGAGGTGGTCATGTGGTGTTGGGCTGTCAGTAGTCAAGTCCCTGTGGAGGTGGTCATGTGGTGTTGGGCTGTCAGTATTCAAGTCTCTGTGGAGGTGGTCATGTGGTGTTGGGCTGTCAGTATTCAAGTCTCTGTGGAGGTGGTCATGTGGTGTTGGGCTGTCAGTATTCAAGTCTCTGTGGAGGTGGTCATGTGGTGTTGGGCTGACCTGGGCTGTCAGTATTCAAGTCTCTGTGGAGGTGGTCATGTGGTGTTGGGCTGACCTGGGCTGTCAGTATTCAAGTCTCTGTGGAGGTGGTCATGTGATGTTGGGCTGTCAGTATTCAAGTCTCTGTAGAGGTGGTCATGTGATGTTGGGCTGTCAGTATTCAAGTCCCTGTGGAGGTGGTCATGTGGTGTTGGGCTGTCAGTATTCAAGTCTCTGTGGAGGTGGTCAAGTGGTGTTGGGCTGTCAGTATTCAAGTCTCTGTGGAGGTGGTCATGTGATGTTGGGCTGTCAGTATTCAAGTCTCTGTGGAAGTGGTCATGTGATGTTGGGCTGTCAGTATTCAAGTCCCTGTGGAGGTGGTCATGTGATGTTGGGCTGTCAGTATTCAAGTCTCTGTGGAGGTGGTCATGTGGTGTTGGGCTGTCGGTATTCAAGTCTCTGTGGAGGTGGTCATGTGGTGTTGGGCTGACCTGGGCTGTCAGTATTCAAGTCTCTGTGGAGGTGGTCATGTGGTGTTGGGCTGACCTGGGCTGTCAGTATTCAAGTCTCTGTGGAGGTGGTCATGTGGTGTTGGGCTGTCAGTATTCAAGTCTCTGTGGAGGTGGTCATGTGATGTTGGGCTTTCAGTATTCAAGTCCCTGTGGAGGTGGTCATGTGGTGCAGGGCTGTCAGTATTCAAGTCTCTGTGGAGGTGGTCATGTGGTGTTGGGCTGACCTGGGCTGTCAGTATTCAAGTCCCTGTAAAGGTGATCATGTGGTGTTGGGCTGTCAGTATTCAAGTCTCTGTGGAGGTGGTCATGTGGTCTTGGGCTGACCTGGGCTGTCAGTATTCAAGTCCCTGTGGAGGTGGTCATGTGGTGTTGGGCTGTCAGTATTCAAGTCCCTGTGGAGGTGGTCATGTGGTGTTGGGCTGTCAGTATTCAAGTCCCTGTGGAGGTGGTCATGTTTTGTTGGGCTGTCAGTATTCAAGTCCCTGTGGAGGTGGTCATGTTTTGTTGGGCTGTCAGTATTCAAGTCCCTGTGGAGGTGGTCATGTGATGTTGGGCTGTCAGTATTCAAGTCCCTGTGGAGGTGGTCATGTGGTGTTGGGCTGTCAGTATTCAAGTTCCTGTGGAGGTGGTCATGTTTTGTTGGGCTGTCAGTATTCAAGTCTCTGTGGAGGTGGTCATGTGGTGTTGGGCTGACCTGGGCTGTCAGTATTCAAGTCTCTGTGGAGGTGGTCATGTGGTGTTGGGCTGACCTGGGCTGTCAGTATTCAAGTCTCTGTGGAGGTGGTCATGTGGTGTTGGGCTGTCAGTATTCAAGTCTCTGTGGAGGTGGTCATGTGATGTTGGGCTGTCAGTATTCAAGTCCCTGTGGAGGTGGTCATGTGGTGCTGGGCTGTCAGTATTCAAGTCTCTGTGGAGGTGGTCATGTGGTGTTGGGCTGTCAGTATTCAAGTCTCTGTGGTGGTGGTTACGTGGTGTTGGGCTGACCTGGGCTGTCAGTATTCAAGTCCCTGTAAAGGTGATCATGTGGTGTTGGGCTGTCAGTATTCAAGTCTCTGTGGAGGTGGTCATGTGGTCTTGGGCTGACCTGGGCTGTCAGTATTCAAGTCCCTGTGGAGGTGGTCATGTGGTGTTGGGCTGTCAGTATTCAAGTCCCTGTGGAGGTGGTCATGTGGTGTTGGGCTGTCAGTATTCAAGTCTCTGTGGAGGTGGTCATGTGGTCTTGGGCTGACCTGGGCTGTCAGTATCCAAATCCCTGTGGAGGTGGTCATGTGATGTTGGGCTGTCAGTATTCAAGTCCCTGTGGAGGTGGTCATATTTTGTTGGGCTGTCAGTATTCAAGTCCCTGTGGAGGTGGTCATGTTTTGTTGGGCTGTCAGTATTCAAGTCCCTGTGGAGGTGGTCATGTTTGTTGGGCTGTCAGTATTCAAGTCCCTGTGGAGGTGGTCATGTGATGTTGGGCTGTCAGTATTCAAGTCCCTGTGGAGGTGGTCATGTGGTGTTGGGCTGTCAGTAGTCAAGTCCCTGTGGAGGTGGTCATGTGGTGTTGGGCTGTCAGTATTCAAGTCTCTGTGGAGGTGGTCATGTGGTGTTGGGCTGTCAGTATTCAAGTCTCTGTGGAGGTGGTCATGTGGTGTTGGGCTGTCAGTATTCAAGTCTCTGTGGAGGTGGTCATGTGGTGTTGGGCTGACCTGGGCTGTCAGTATTCAAGTCTCTGTGGAGGTGGTCATGTGGTGTTGGGCTGACCTGGGCTGTCAGTATTCAAGTCTCTGTGGAGGTGGTCATGTGATGTTGGGCTGTCAGTATTCAAGTCTCTGTAGAGGTGGTCATGTGATGTTGGGCTGTCAGTATTCAAGTCCCTGTGGAGGTGGTCATGTGGTGTTGGGCTGTCAGTATTCAAGTCTCTGTGGAGGTGGTCAAGTGGTGTTGGGCTGTCAGTATTCAAGTCTCTGTGGAGGTGGTCATGTGATGTTGGGCTGTCAGTATTCAAGTCTCTGTGGAAGTGGTCATGTGATGTTGGGCTGTCAGTATTCAAGTCCCTGTGGAGGTGGTCATGTGATGTTGGGCTGTCAGTATTCAAGTCTCTGTGGAGGTGGTCATGTGGTGTTGGGCTGTCGGTATTCAAGTCTCTGTGGAGGTGGTCATGTGGTGTTGGGCTGACCTGGGCTGTCAGTATTCAAGTCTCTGTGGAGGTGGTCATGTGGTGTTGGGCTGTCAGTATTCAAGTCTCTGTGGAGGTGGTCATGTGATGTTGGGCTTTCAGTATTCAAGTCCCTGTGGAGGTGGTCATGTGGTGCAGGGCTGTCAGTATTCAAGTCTCTGTGGAGGTGGTCATGTGGTGTTGGGCTGACCTGGGCTGTCAGTATTCAAGTCCCTGTAAAGGTGATCATGTGGTGTTGGGCTGTCAGTATTCAAGTCTCTGTGGAGGTGGTCATGTGGTCTTGGGCTGACCTGGGCTGTCAGTATTCAAGTCCCTGTGGAGGTGGTCATGTGGTGTTGGGCTGTCAGTATTCAAGTCCCTGTGGAGGTGGTCATGTGGTGTTGGGCTGTCAGTATTCAAGTCCCTGTGGAGGTGGTCATGTTTTGTTGGGCTGTCAGTATTCAAGTCCCTGTGGAGGTGGTCATGTTTTGTTGGGCTGTCAGTATTCAAGTCCCTGTGGAGGTGGTCATGTGATGTTGGGCTGTCAGTATTCAAGTCCCTGTGGAGGTGGTCATGTGGTGTTGGGCTGTCAGTAGTCAAGTCCCTGTGGAGGTGGTCATGTGGTGTTGGGCTGTCAGTATTCAAGTCTCTGTGGAGGTGGTCATGTGGTGTTGGGCTGTCAGTATTCAAGTCTCTGTGGAGGTGGTCATGTGGTGTTGGGCTGACCTGGGCTGTCAGTATTAAAGTCCCTGTGGAGGTGGTCATGTGGTGTTGGGCTGACCTGGGCTGTCGGTATCCAAGTCCCTGTGGAGGTGGTCATGTGGTGTTGGGCTGACCTGGGCTGTCAGTATTCAAGACCCTGTGGAGGTGGTCATGTGGTGTTGGGCTGTCAGTATTCAAGTCTCTGTGGAGGTGGTCATGTGGTGTTGGGCTGACCTGGGCTGTCAGTATTAAAGTCCCTGTGGAGGTGGTCATGTGGTGTTGGGCTGACCTGGCCTGCCAGGTTGACCCCATCTAACATAAGTTAACCCGGTCAACAAATGCCTGAAGAAATCGGATGTGTCGGCTGAATGGTACATATATCGAAGCTCTGCTGTAAACAGGCACAACACAGTTACGTCCAAAATAACATTTTGGATGAAGGCAGAAAAAGAAGAAGTACTAGAAATGTGTGTGGTGTTTGTGAGAGGGAGAGACATCATCCAGGTCTCTGCTGGAGCCAACAGTTGCACCAACACATGCACACACATCATATGCAACACTGTCTATTTGTGTGTCTCCTACTGGAACCAACAGTTGCCCAACACATGCACACACATCATATGCAACACTGTCTATTTGTGTGTCTCCTACTACACAGGTCGGACATCATCCAAGTCTCTGCTGGAGCCACCAATCACACGCTGATAGTGCGTGCTACAGAAGCTGGTCACACAGTCCTGAAGGTGAGTGTACACATGTACATATTGACATCTGAGCAATCACGTACAGGGGATGTTAGAAACTTGATATAGTCCCTTGTGTAGGAATGTGCATTTTACAACTTAGATGTTGATGTTAGAAACCTGATGTAGTCACTTGTGAAGGAATGTGCATTTTACAACTAAGATGGCGATGTTAGAAACTTGATGTAGTTTCTTGTGTAGGAATGTGCAGTTTACAACTAAGATGGTGATGTTAGAAACCTGATGTAGTCACTTGTGTAGGAATGTGCATGTTACAACTAAGATGATGATGTTAGAAATCTGATGTAGTCCCTTGTGTAGGAATGTGCTTTTATAACTAAGATGGTGATGTTAGAAACCTGATGTGGTCCCTTGTGTAGGAATGTGCTTTTATAACTAAAATGGTGATGGTAGAAACCTGATGTGGTTCCTTGTGTAGAAATGTGCATTTTACAACTAAGATGGTGATGTTAGAAACCTGATGTAGTCACTTGTGTAAATGTACATTTTACAACTAAGATGGTGATGTTAGAAACCTGATGTAGTTACTTGTGTAGGAATGTACATTTTACAACTAAGATGGTGATGTTAGAAACCTGATGTGGTCCCTTGTGTAGGAATGTGCATTTTATAACTAAGATGGTGATGTTAGAAAGCTGATGTAGTCACTTATGTAGGAATGTGCATTTTACAACTAAGATGATGATGTTAGAAACCTGATGTAGTCACTTATGTAGGAATGTGCATTTTACAACTAAGATGGTGATGTTAGAAACCTGATGTGGTCCCTTGTGTAGGAATGTGCATTTTACAACTAATATGGTGATGTTAGAAAGCTGATGTAGTCACTTATGTAGGAATGTGAATTTTACAACTAAGATGATGATGTTAGAAACCTGATGTAGTCACTTGTGATATCTGATGAACACAACACACAGGCAGGCATCTCTGTGAGATAGATGATGAACACAACACACAGGCGGGTGTCTCTGTGAGATAGATGATGAACACAACTCACAGGCGGGTGTCTCTGTGAAATAGATGATGAACACAACACACAGGCAGGTGTCTCTGTGAGATAGCTGATGAACACAATGAATGCAACAGATGAAATACTGAAGCCCAGAGACCCAATTCTTTCAGCTGCAGTTGGAAGGTTCCTGCCAGACGGGATCAGTCTGATAGTCATAAGCAGGGGATACAGTAACTAATGTGTCCTGATGACCAACAAATGACAATATTGAGTACTCACTGGCTGACCATGTCACTGACATATCAGTGTTGTTAGATATATACATGGTGTTTTACTTGTACATCACAGTTGCCATATGCATGTGTGAGTGAGAGAAATATGGATCAACAGAGATGTCTTTACTTAGATGTCAATGCTTTTATGAATGTAATGATACTCTCAGAAATCAGTTGCCATGCAAATGTAGATGGAAGTCACAGAACTGATTGTTTGTCTTGCACAGTTCCCATGTTGGGAATAAATGACCAGCAGTGGCCAGGAGGCATGTCTGGCTATGTGCTACCTGAGGACCAACAGTAGCCAGGAGGCATGTCTGGCTGTGTGCTACCTGAGGACCAACAGTAGCCAGGAGGTATGTCTGCTACCTGAGGACCAACAGTAGCCAGGAGGCATGTCTGGATGTGTGCTACCTGAGGACCAACAGTAGCCAGGAGGCATGTCTGGCTGTGTGCTACCTGAGGACCAACAGTGGCCAGGAGGTATGTCTGCTACCTGAGGACCAACAGTGGCCAGGAGGCATGTCTGGATGTGTGCTACCTGAGGACCAACAGTGGCCAGGAGGCATGTCTGGCTGTGTGCTACCTGGAGACATGGCTGTCAATGCAGCACAGATGCTAGCGGGTCAGAGTCAAACCTAGAACCACAGCTAGAGAATTTATGACATGAAGCACCAGGGACATCATCATTCTCCAGGAATGATCCACATCTATGCATTCTAACCAGGAAAACCAGAGGCTGAAAAACCATCATTCTTCAGGAATGATTAGTATCCATACAACAGAACTGTTTTCACATAGCTCCTTTCTATATTGCAGGTGTGGGACAAGAACAGGCCAGAAGTGACTGACTATGTGAGCATCCCTGTTGCCTCTGCCATTGAGCCTGGCCAGGTGTCTGTCACACTGGGCTCCATCATCTGCTTTAGCTCACCCATCCTGGCAGACAAAGGTCAGCACTGACCATACACCTGACACAACTCACTCAACCAGCTCAACATTTCTCACAACTTACACAAGAATTCACACAACTCACTCAACCAACTCAACAATTCTCGCAGCTTGTACATGCATTCACACAACTGACTCAACAACTCACACAAAAAGCTTAACAATTCTCACAAATCCTACAGCAGTTCACAGACCCACTCAAAAACTCACAACTAGTGCAACAGTTCTCACAACTCATACACAGGTTCACACAACAGTTGATACACCTCACATAGTCATCACAGACATTCTCACAGCTCATATTTACATTCACATAGTTAACACAACAATACTCACAGCTCATATTTACATTCACACAGTTAACACAACAATACTCACAGCTCATATTTACATTCACATAGTTAACACAACAATTCTCACAGCTCATATTTACATTCACACAGTTAACACAACAATTCTCACAGCTCATATTTACATTCACATAGTTAACACAACAATTCTCACAGCTCATATTTACATTCACATAGTTAACACAACAATTCTCACATCAGTTCCCTCTACTCACTCAACACCTGACATTCTCATAGGATTTTATGTTGAAGTTTATAGTCATGAGATCTCATCTCATCTTGTTCCTCTTGTACCTTGCGGTGTCGAGGTGAAGTATAAACAGAGAGAGAGTACCTGTTTATGGACTTCGTGTATCGATATTCCCATGAACTCTGCTATTCCCTGCGTCCATCGTTTATGTGGTCGGCCTCTTCCTCTGCTTCCATCTTGTCCGTACATCATTGCTTGTTGTGGTATACTGTTAGTTGGTAACCTACTTGCATGGCCAAACCATTTGTTATGCTGCCTTCTAATAAAATCTGGCGCTGCTATAACCCCCACTTTAGTCTTGATTGTTTTTCATTTCTGATTTTCTCTTTTCTTGATGCATTGAATATTCTTTTCAGGAATCTAATTTCTGTTGTGATTTTTATTTTCTCTTTTTCTGTCATTGTCCAGGTTTGGCATTGGTATCATAGAGTTGGTAGGAAGATTGTGTTGTAAAGTGCTTTCTTAGTAACTATTAATACATGTTTGTTCTTTAGTATTGGTGCCATTTGTCCAATGAGTTGGTATGCCTTATTGCATCTATTTTCGATTTTGTCTTCTGATTTGCCATTTGATGATATTATACTTCCTAGGTACTTGAAGCTCTTTACTTGTTTCAGGGGGTGTTTTTTTAGGTAGATCATTGTTGTTTTTTCTTCTTTGGTTATAGTAATTATCTGTGTTTTACTTGTGCTAATTTTCTTGTTATGTTCCCTACACATTTCGTTTTGACTATTCATGTGGTCTTGTAATTCAGCTTCTGATTTTGCTATTAATGCTTGATTGTTCGCAATGGTGTAATTTGCCGATGGGTCTTCTTCTGTGTTCTGTTTGTTATGTGGTGTTCTTGTGGTTCTTGTGGCATGAGAGGGGACAGGACACAACCTTGTTGTACTCTGGATCTTATGGTGAAAGGTTCTGAATGTCCTCCAGTTCTCACTATGCATTCACTGTTGTTGTATAAGATTTTACATAAGTTTGTTATGTGTGTACTCACTTCATATCGTTTAAGGATTTCCCACAACTTGTTTCTAGCTACTCTTTTCTTGGTTGACAAAGGCTAAGTAGAGTATTTCATTACATTTGATTGATTTTTCTATAAATTGTCTAAGAGCAAAAATGGCATCTGTGCATCCTTTGTTTTTCCTAAATCCAAGTTGTGTTTCACTTCGCTGAGGTTCTATAGTAGTTTGTAATCTTTTCTCAAGAAGTTTGCAAAATATTTTCCCAGTATGATTCAAAAGGGAAAGGCCTCTGTATTATGTACAGTCTCTTTTACTGCCTTTGTTTTTCCAAATTGGAATAATTTCTCATTCTCAGTCTTATGGTGTCTGTTGTTCCACCCAAACATGGTTGAATAGTCTATGTAGCCATGCTGTTCCTTCTTCTCTTGCTGCTTTAATTAGTTCATTTGGTATTTCATCTTGGTCAGGTGATTTATTCAATGGGGCTAATCTGACGGCTTCTCCAATTTCTTCTTTCAGTATGTCTGGTTCTAGTTCTTCAGTGGCATCTGTGTCGGTTTCCTGAATTCCTGTGGCATCTGATGGAATGTTGAGAAATTGTTCGAAGTACTGCCTCCATCTCATTAGGATTTGTTTTGGTTACTTCTTAGTTTTTGTACAAGCAGTATATAATTGCATCTCCTATTTGTTATCACTGTCAGGTTCGAGTATTAGTGTCATGTTGAAGTATCAGCTTGAGATGTCAGTGTCATGTTGAGGAATCAGGTTGAGATATCAGTGTCAGGTTGTGATATTGGTGTCATCTTGAAGTATCAGTGTTGTGTTGTGTTATCAGGTTGAGGTATCAGTATCATGTTGTATCAGGTTGAGGTATCAGTATCATGTTGTATCAGGCTGAGGCATCAGTGTCATCTTGAGGTATGAATGTCATGTTGTGGTATCAGGTTGAGATAACATATCAGGTTGAGGTATCAGTGTCATCGTGAGGTTATAAGTGTCATCTTGAGGTATCATTTAGAGATATGAGTGTCAGGTTGAGACATCAGTGTCATCTTGAGGTATAAATGTCATCTTGTGGTATCAGGTTGAGATAACATATCAGGTTGAGGTATCAGTGTCATCATGAGGTTATAAGTGTCATCTTGAGGTATCAGGAAGAGATATCAGTGTCAGGTTGAGGCATCAGTTTCATCTTAAGGATAAGTGTCGTCTTCAGGAATAAGTGTCGTCTTGAGGTATGAATGTCATCTTGTGGTATCAGGTTGAGATAACATATCAATTTAAGGTATGAGTGTCATCGTGAGGTTATGTCATCTTGAGGTATCAGGTAGAGATATCAATGTCAGGTTGGGGCATCAGTGTCATGTTGAGATATCAGTTTCAGGTTGAGATATCAGTGTCATCTTGAGGTATCAGGTTGAGGCATCAGTGTCATCTTGAGGTATCATTGTCATCTTGAGGTGTCAATGTCATCTTGAGGTATCAGTGTCATCTGGAGTTATCAGTGGCATTTGGATGTATCAGTGTCATCTGGAGGTATCAGTTTCATGTTGAGAAATCAGTGTCATCTTGAGGTATCAGTGTCATCTTGAGGTATCAGTGTCATCTTGAGGTATCAATGTCATCTGGAGGTATCAATGTCATCTGGAGGTATCATTGTCAGGTTGAGGTATCAGTGTCAGTTTGACATATCAGTGTCAGGTTGACATATCAGTGTCTTCTTCAGCATTCATCTGGAGTGTTTTTTCAGATGTAATTGCGGTGTGTTGTTATGCACACTTGGGCCTGAAGCCTTAGGCCAACTCATCCAACTTTTGCGTCCGTTTGTTACCAGGTTAGCATTCCTGGGTATCAGTGTCAGGTTGAGATATCAGTGTCATGTTGAGGTATCAAATATTTGAGCTCAATGCCAAGCTCGGCTAGCAACAGCAAAGCAGAAACTTTGTAACAGTCCAATTCTATCCAAAATTTGACTACATTTGTGAATTATACTTTTCGTATTTAAAGATGTTATAATTCTCAGCTTACTTTTCACTCTTGGTGAAGAATATTCTCTGTGTCAATCAAGATGACGGAAGCGAGTCGTGGACAATTAGTAACAAGTGAGGAAATATGGGATAGAAGAATGGTGAGAACACCATGGATGGATGGAAAGAGTGATGAAGATATCTTGGAAGAAGTTAACGGACAAAGAGAACTGGTTACTGGCATCAGAAGACAACAATCCATGTTCTTAGGGTATGTCATGAGAAGAGGACAGCTGGAGTATGTTGATACAATGGGACAGTTGTATGGGGAGAAGAAGCAGGGGGAGACTATGAGAGAAGATGCTGGACAGTCTGACATCATGGCATGGAGGAACATCAGTATCAGACATGATTAGCAGTACGTGAGACAGAAGGCTGTGGACATACATGATCACCAGTGTCACTTGGCATGGACTATATCATTTTTATGACAAGTTGAGATTTATATTTTCATATATCATTGATGACAAGTTGAGATTCATATTATCATATACCATTGATGACAAGTTGAGGTTTATATTATCATATATCATTGATGACAAGTTGAGATTTATATATCATATATCACTGGGAAGAAGGAAATACCACAATGTGATATACGAGTAAATGGATATATTCTTAAGCAAGTGAATCGATACAGTTATCTCGGAACAGTCATAACATCTGATGGGAGATGCCTTGAAGAGATTAGAACAAGAATTGTCATTGCGAAGGTAGCCTTTTGAAAGATGAAAAGCATACTGACCAATAAAAAGATATCAATTGAAATGAGAAAAAGAGTGTTGAAGTGCTACATTGAACCTGTACTTTTGTATGGATGTGAAGCGTAGACAATGAGCAGTCGAGCTGAAAAACATCTAATAGCTGTGGAAATGTGGTTTTTCTGAGGAAAATGCAAAGAATACCATGGACAGACAGAAAAACCAATGAACAAGTCCTTCAAGAAACAAATAAAGATCGTAAACTGATTAGAAGTATTCTTCTGCGTTCATCCGGATTTTTTTTCCGGATGTGACTGCGTTGTGCCTGTTTACAGCAGAGCTGCGTTCTTGCGCCGTTAGGCCGACACATCCGACTTCTGCGGGTATTTGTTGACCGGGTTAACCTTCCCGGGGGTTTCTTAGGACGTATGAATCTCATTCCCCGGGAAGGTTAACCCGGTCAACAAATGCCCGCAGAAGTCGGATGTGTTGGCCTAACGGCGCAAGAACGCAGCTCTGCTGTAAACAGGCACAACGCAATCACGTCCGAAAAAAACCTCCGGATGAACGAAGAAGAAGAAGAAGAATCTCAGCTGGCCCATATAGAACATCCAAAGACATCCTGGTCAACCCTCAAGGGAAGGCAGGGGCAGACCATGGGCATTCCCCGCCATCCAAGGAGGCTTCCATACTTGCAGAGCCATCACACAGCGCTCTGGTACTGGGCTCACCCAAGGAATCGTCACGTCCTGCACATGGCTGCTTAGCCTCACTTCCGTATATTGGGCCTTCCGTTCACCATAGGCTGTTCCTCTGGAAACCAGAAGAATGCAGTCTGCAGATGACATCCACACAGTGAGCTTTCGATTCAAACTTTCCACGTAATGGATTTGCTATCCAAGCAATATTCCATTTCATGCCACTAGGACACTTTTTCCACCTTTTATGAAGCCCACACAGTTAGCTTTCGATTCAGACTTTTCACGTAATGGATTTGCTATCCAAGCAATATTCCATTTCGTGTCACTAGGACACTTTTTCCACCTTTTACGAAGCCCACACAGTGAGCTTTTGATTCAGACTTTCCATGCCTCTGGGACGCTTTTGTAACCGACATACCTGTGGTATGAAGTGTGGCAGTCTAAATACATCTTCATGCACCTTTAGATGTCAACCTGAATGTAGTTAAAGTAAGCTGTAGTCAACTTGAGCTTGTTGATATCTCCATAGAGCTTGTCCTCAAATGAAGCAGGCGTGGGCCAAAATATCTTTCTCTATTCTGCATATATTGGGCACTCCTGCAGCAAATGTTTAGCTGTCATTTTACCAGTTCCACAATTACATTCATCGGTATCTCCTATCTTTAGTTTATTGAACAAGTGGTGTTTCAGCCTGTTATGTCCTGTGCGGAGTCTGAAGATTGCTACTTGTTCTCTTCGGTCGAGTTTGTAATATGCATCATCCTTCTGGTGGCCTGGATGCTCTGATTCCCATTTGGTTCTATAAGTGCTTTTTATAAACCTTTTTGCCTCATTATAGGTTATGTCTATGTCAGGCTGTGGTAATCGTCCACCCTCTTCTGCTAGTCTGTCAGCCTCTTCATTTCCAGGTATACTGCAATGTGATGGGATCCACTGTATTACAACTTTTTTGGATTTCTGGCATAGACCATGGAGTGCTGCTCTTAGGTCAGCTAGTTCTGTGCTGTTTTTGCTCTTCAGTATTGAGACAGCTGACTTTGCATCTGTGAAGATAGCTATTTGCTTCTCTTTATTTTCCTCCATCAAGAGCATTTCTGCTGCAGTTTTCAAAGCCTCTACCTCCGCTTTGAAGTTACTTGAACATTTTCCAGTTGCCACTGACTGTGTTTTTATCGCTCCATTTTTTAAATTAAGGAGAATTCCTCCTCCTCCATTTTTAATTGAATCTTTGGCTGATCCATCTGTATATGCATGGGTCCAATTGCTGCTTGGGTAATGTTCTTTCATGTAATTGAGGGTTATTTTTCTTCTTTCGGTTTCATTCTGAGTGTTCTTTTTCTCAATACCAAGAATGTTTTCTATCATCTCAGGCAGTTGCTGCTGTCTCCAAGCTGGGAAGTTGTGTGCATTGTAAATGGGCTTGACTGTTATGTTAAGTATGGGATCTGCCCTAATCTTTCGTTTTGCAGTTTCTACAAAGTTGCTATGCTTCAGTCTTCCTTTTCCAAAACCATTAAACCTGTTATACATAGGGTGGTCTGTCAATCTTCTAAATTTTTCTGCTTGTTGCTGGGCTCTGCTATCTCTTCTGTCCTGCATTGGTTGTAAACAAGTGATCTTTTCTAGTTCATTAATAGGCGTTGTCTTCAGGCTTCCAGTTATGATCCGCATTCCTTGGTTTTGGACTCTACTTATTTTGTTAAAGTTTGACTTAGCTGCTGTTGCCCAAGCTGCAATGCCATATTCCAGTACTTACCTCACCCGTCCAGTATATAACTTCTTGAGAACTTTCTCATCTGCTCCCCACGTTGTACCAGCAAGCTTATTCATGATAGCCATTCTCTGCCTTGCTCTTGTTCGATTTTTCTCAACCTGTGTCTTCCATGTCAGGCGACGATCAAAGGTGACTCCTAGATAGTTTGGATTTTCTTCATGGCGCAATATTTTTCCATTCAATACCAGCTTAGGTTGCTGAGTTTTATTTGAGAGGGAGAACACTGTGTATGTTGTTTTCTCCTCACTTATCTTCACTAGCCATGATTTTGACCAGTCCTCTAGCGCTAATAAGGCTTGCTGTATTCTGCTGTTAGCTGTACTAATATATTCTTCAGATGTCCATATGGCTAGGTCATCTGCAAAGGAGGATGTGTGTACTCTGGCTGGAAAATTTTCCGTGATGTCATTTATATATGCTAGGAATAATGTTGGTGAAAGAACTCCTCCTTGGGGGACACCTTGCTCCAACAGCATCATTTTGCTTGTTTGTCCTTGTACTTTTGTCCTGGCAGTTCTGTTCTCAAGGTAGTGGCTGATCCATTTATACATTTTTCCACAAACATGCATTTTTTGCAGTTTTACTTTCAGTTCTTCCTTCCATACTTTATCAAATGCTTTTACTAAATCTATCCAGACTGCTAGTGTGTGCTTTTTCTCTTGGAAGGCATCCTCTATTTCCTGAGCTATATAGGTTATTTGATCTTCAGTGGATCTCTACTTTCTGAATCCTGCTTGGTGTGGTGTTAAGAGTTTGTTTTCTTCCAGATGCCATGTTAGCCTGCCATTGATAATGCGTTCCATTAATTTTCCTACACAGCTAAGTAGACTGATAGATCGATAGCCATTTGGTTCTTCCAGGCCTTTTCCTTTCTTTGGGACTGGTATTAGTATAGCTTCCTTCCATGCTTGTGGGACTATTCCTCTCTTCCAGCTGTTATTGAGGACTGCTAGTAGTTTCTTCTTTGCCTTGGTGCCTAGTCCTATTAGCATTTCATTTGTGATTCCATCCTTTCCTGGCGATTTCTTCTTTTTTAGGGTATTCATTGCCTGTTCCATTTCTTCCATCGTTAGATTTGTCATCATATATTCTGCTGCTGTCTCTGTATTTCTATGATGTATCTGTTTGTCTTTGATTGCTTTCTTCTGTTCGGTTGTAATATCAATGTGGTTTGCATTTGCATAGTGTTCCATTAGTGCATTTGCAGCCTTTTTTCCTGTAAGCAAGGCATTTCCTTGTTTAATTGTTATTTGTTTGTTTCTAGGTCCTTCATTGTTCATGGCTTTCACTAGTTTCCATAGTTTGTTTCCATCCCTGTCAAAATTCAGGTTCTCTGTTTTTTCCCTCCAACAATCTCTTGTTGTTTGATTTACTGTTCTTTTATATTTTGCTGAGATGGCTTTGAGAGAGATGTTCGCTTCAATTGTTTGTTCTCTCTCTGCTGTCTTCCTGGCATCTTCAACTTTGTCCTCCAAACTTTGTAGTTCTTCAGTCCAGTATGGTTTGTAATTTTTCCTCGCTCCTCTTGGAATGGACTCGGTGGCTGCCTGTATTGTCGCTCTGTTTAGACTTTCCACCATTTGCTTTATGTTGCCATATCGTGTATTTATGTTTTCACAATATTTGTCTGTTAGTATGGCAAATCTGTCCCAATCTGCTCGTTTGTAATTCCAGCGGGGCAAGGGCTTTTGCTCCTGTGGAACATACTCCATATTAATTACAAGCTTGATTGGTCTGTGGTCACTACCTGCTAATTGGTCCAGCACATGGCGATCGATTTTGTGGAGGATGTCTCCTGTGCAGAAAGCTAAGTCTGGAGTAGAAGTGGTAAGCCATCTTCTGGAGTAGAAGCTCGGTGTGTCATCCGCTTTGTTGAGTAGATGGAGATTTGAGTCTATTTCCCAGTCCTCCAATTCATCTCCTCTTTTGTCAGTATCTGGGTATCCCCATCTTTCTGAATGGCTATTAAAGTCTCTGACAATAATGCAGTTTGTGTCAGTTATTTTCATGTTTGAGAGTGTAAGGTCCTTATCTGCTGGGCTATACAGATTGTAGATTCTTATTTTCACTTCCTTTATCATTATATCAACACCTATAATTTCCGTTTTGTTGTCAGTGATCACAGATACTTCGCTACAAGGTATTGTATTTCGTGTAAGTATTAGAACTCCTCCTTTGTGTCCTTCGTGGTCGAAACGTGTGGCCTGATATCCTCTGACTGAGAATTTGTGATTGGCGTTGAGGTGTGTCTCTTGAATGCATGCCACATCTATTCTATCTTTATGAAGACGCTGTGTTAGGGAGACTTTCTTCTTGTAAACTCCTTCAGCATTCCACTGTAGTATGTTGAGTGTCCGGGGTATTTGGTCAATAGCTCTTAACCTACTCCTCTGTGCCTTGACTCCACAGCACAGGGGAAGGTGACCACCAGTAGTCATGGGTGGACCCCCTCGAGGCAGGGGGCCCGGCACTATTGCCGCCTGATGGGACTTCGCGGGATTAGCACCATAACGATTAATTTTGATTTGTGACATCATGAATTAAGTTACGTTGCACTGCTTTGTCAAGCCTGTGGCTCAGTACATCCGATTTCGACAAGCATTTATTTGGGATGCTTTCCCTAGCCTTTGACTGTCCCAAGTCTACCTACAAGGCAGCAGATTTGTGTGTCTCTTCGTCTGGTCCCTCTCCCTTGACCTGTCCGACATGGGTGGCCCTACCAGTAGCTGTGCTACTGTCGGCATAGCTCTTGGGGTCATTGTGATGCTGATTAGAGGTATTAGACGTAGACAGTCACAATTTTTTGGGCATGTTATGAGAAGAAATGACTTGGAGAACTTGATTGACGGGAAGAGACCAAGGAGAAGACTGAGAAGTAAATACCTGGATGGCTTGGCCACATGGCATGGTCGAGACAGAAACACAGAGCTGATCCACGACTCTGGTGATCGAATGAGATGGTAGAACATGACTGCCCACGCTTATCGGCATGGCACATGATGGATGGATGAATATCATTGATGACAAGTTGACATTTATATTATCATATATCATTGATGACAAGTTGAGATTTAAATTATCATATATCATTGATGACAAGTTGATTTATATTATATTTTGTTGATGTCAAGTTTAGATGTCATGTGGAATCCTTCTGGTTTATTTGTTGTATTTCATTCATAAAAACACTGTTTCTCTACTGTTGTAGAGAATATCATTTCTGCTTATGTTGAGCCTCCATGTTCCCATCAGTTTTATGACAGTGTGTTTATTATGTGAGTATATCGGTGCACTGACACTGTTGTGGTCCTGCAGGTACTTGGGGCAGGTGGAGAGCCTCATCAGGTCTGCTGGATGTGGATGCCAAGTCTGCTATTGCTGTTAGCACTGCTGTGGGCCAGTCAACTGTTGTTTATTCATTTTCATCCCACTCCTCCACAAAAACTGAGGTATCTTGATGTGTTTCTTTGTTTGCATGTGCTTGCATATACTGGCCTCTGTTGAACTGGATATGCAGTTGTCTCCTCTATTCACAGTCTCAGACTGGGTGATCTGTATGTCTCAGCTGTGCCTGTATCGGACTGGGTGATCTGTGTGTCTTAGTTGTGCCTGTATCATACTGGGGGATCTGTGTTTGTCAGCTGTGCCTGTATCAGACTGGGGGATCTGTGTGTCTTAGCTGTGCCTGTATCATACTGGGGGATCTGTGTTTGTCAGCTGTGCCTGTATCAGACTGGGGGATCTGTGTCTTAGCTGTGCCTGTATCATACTGGGGGATCTGTGTTTGTCAGCTGTGCCTGTATCAGACTGGGGGATCTGTGTGTCTCAGCTGTACTTGTATCAGACTGGGGGATCTGTGTGTCTCAGCTGTGCCTGTATCAGACTGGGGGATCTGTGTCTCTCAGCTGTACTTGTATCAGACTGGGGGATCTGTGTGTCTCAGCTGTACTTGTATCAGACTGGGGGATCTGTGTGTCTTTGCTGTACTGTTATCAGATGGGGGATCTGTGTGTCTTAGCTGTACATGTATTAGACTGGGTGATCTGTATGTCTCAGCTGTGACTACCAGACTGGGTGATCTGTATGTCTCAGCTGTACATGTATCAGACTGGGTGATCTGTATGTCTCAGCTGTGCCTGTACCAGACTGGGTGATCTGTATGTCTCAGCTGTACATGTATCAGACTGGGTGATCTGTATGTCTCAGCTGTACATGTATCAGACTGGGTGATCTGTATGTCTCAGCTGTACATGTATCAGACTGGGTGATCTTATGGCTCATCTGTACTAGTACCAGACTGGGTGATCTGTATGTCTCAGCTGTGCCTGTATCAGACTGGGGGATCGGTGTGTCTCAGCTGTACTTGTATCAGACTGGGGGATCTGTGTGTCTCAGCTGTACTTGTATCAGACTGGGGGATCTGTGTGTCTCAGCTGCGCCTGTATCAGACTGGGTGATCTGTATGTCTCAGCTGTACCTAGTACCAGACTGGGTGATCTGTATGTCTCAGCTGTACATGTATCAGACTGGGTGATCTGTATGTCTCGGTTATCATCAATTTCGGCTTTTATCAATTTTTCCTCTCAAAAATCTGTCTCGGTTTTCGTCAGTTGCCTCGGAGTTTATCGACGTGCCCACATGACCTTGTTGCTAATTTTGTGAAAACAAAGGTACCCACACATTCGTCTGCTCAGTTTGGCTTTGTGTTTTGTTGTGTGAGCAATTGCTGAAATATGCTGCATGTACAGGAAGTCACCAATCACAATAAGTTCCATTGTGGCAAAAAAAAAAGGAAGCAATAAAGGAGGCTATTGTAGTGAAAGGCATGAATGTGCCAATGAAACAGAGATCACAAACAATTGAAGATGTCAAACAATTATTATTAATTTGGATGAATCGAAACCAGTTAGATGGCGATTCTGTTTCAGGAGGCAATCATATGTGAAAAGGCCAGACTGTTGAATACCGATCTCATTAAGAAAATGCCTGGGACGAGTGCTAGTGTACTTAGTGATTTTAAGGCAGCAGAGGATGGTTTGAAAAATTCAAGAGGCGCACTGAGATGCACAGTGTTACTAGGCACGGCGAAGGTGCGAGTTCTGACTAATCTGGGGCCAAAAAATAGTATTAAGCACTATATTTATTCTCTATTAAATGTGTTTTTGGTATATTTTTTAGTGTCTAGAACAAATTAATTGGATTTACATTGATTCATATGGAAATAATTGCCTTGGTTTTCATCATTTCAGATTTTGCCGATTGTTTTTTGGACTGATTATTGACAAAAACCTAGGTTCCACTGTGTTATTATACCCTTGATATTTTCAATTGCCTTGATATATTCTTATGCCCTTGGTATACTCTAATACCCTTGATATTTTCAAATGCCTTGATATAAACTTATGCCCTTGATATACTTTTATACCCTAGATATTTTCAAATGCCCTTGGTATACTTTTATACCCTTGATATTTTCAAATGCCCTTGATATACGTTTATACCTTGATATTTTCAAATGCTCTAGATATGTTCAAATACTCTTAATATATTCTTATGCCCTTGATATTTTCAAATACCCTTTATATATTATTCATTCATCATATGCCATGCCGATAAGCATGGGCGGTTATGTTTCGCCATCTCACACATCATCACAGTCACGGATCAGCTCTGTGTTTTTTTTTTTTTAATTATGCCATTTACCTCTCCACCTTCCCCTTGTTCTTTCCCCCTCAATCTTGCTAGTTGTCACCAAGTTCTCCAGTTTGTTTCTTCTCATAACATGCTAATAAAATCTTGACTGTCTTCGTCTAATTTCTCTAACTAGTTTACTGTTGTTATTTGCTTCTTGTAGTACTTGCTCACTGGTTTTTCTGTCTGTCATTGGTATTCTTTGCATTTTCTTCAGAAACCACATTTCCACTACCATTAAATATTTTTCAGCTTGTCTGTTCATTGTCCATGCTTCACTTCCATACAAAAGTATTGACAATTGACACCTTTTAAATTGCTCAGTACGTTTTCCATCTTGCAAAAGGCTACCATTGCCATAGCAATTCTTGTTCTAATCTCTTTGGATGATAAGACTGTTCCTAGATAGCTATACCAATTTACTTGTTTAAGAATATTCCCATTTACCTGTATATTACATTGTAGTATTTCTTTCTTCTCAGATATGACCCAAATCTCTTCTTTTTACAGTTTAATTCTAACCCATTTGTTCACTGTGTACAATACCCGCATCTACTAAATGATGCAGATTCTGTTTGTTTTCTGCAGTCAAAACTGTATCATCTGCATATCTAATATTATTGATATGTTCCCTAATGGCAATTCCTCTCATTCTTATACTCTTGATATATTCTTATATCCTTGATATATTTTTAAAATCTTTGTATATGCTTATTTTTTTTTTTATTTTGCATATTCCTTACAGGACATTGCAGTCAACACCAGCAGTTTTCAGCTGCTGTTAATGTACTAGGCAAGTTTTTACGTTCAGTAGTTTGCCATTGCTTTCTGAACGACCGGCTCCCATACCAACAGGCTATAACACAACGCGACACGGTCTGCTGCACAAATCAGTTGCGGCTGCGTTTCGAACACCTGGTAAGTGGCTCACGAACCGCGTTCGCAAGCCTTTGGCCATGGAGACCAGTCTATATGTATATGCTTATACTCTGGATATATTCTGATACTCTGGACATATGTTTATATTCTGACACTCTTGATATATTCTTCAGATAACCATAGAGCCTATTAACTCTATCAGTATTGGCCAAGGTGCTGGATACCTCACAAATTCAATCAGCAGAGGAAAGATCCCTTTCTTCCCAGTCACATTCAGTGACGGGGGGAATATAGTAGGTGAGTAGGTATGAAGAGACTCAGTGGGTTATATTATAATACACTACTTTTAGTAAAAGTATTCTGGTTAAGGCGATGTGAGGCAGAAAAAATTCAATTTTATAATATTTTATTTCTAGTTCTGTTATGGTATAGGGTTTGATACCGAAGACTGCTGATCAATAAAATACTGTCAAATTGACTTTGCACTTAACGGTTGCTATGGAAACCAAGATAAACAATGGCCATATTGGATTCCTTAAGTGGATCTAAAACAGTCATGTTTTAATGTACACGATTAAATTTTTGATATATATGTACATAAATATATCCTTTACATTTTGACAGAAGCTGTTAATGATATCATATGGCATTTGTTTTTCTTCATAATTTAAAAAAATATTTTCAAAATTTTCCTTGACAGTTTTTGTGGTTTTTTTTTTTTTTTTTTTTGACTGCTGCACAAAAACTAAATCTTAGTTTCACAAATTCTCTTGTCAGAGTGTAAATAATATAATGAAGAATAAATATACAAAGTTTCATTATAATCTAACAAAACAGTCATTGTGAAAAATTGAACCAAAAGTTAAAAAAATAGCAAAATGAGGAAACGGGGAAAAACAGAATATTTTCATGCTTTTTTATACTAATAAAATTATTTTACACAGAAAAACGGTTCCAATGCATTTACTGACGTGGTTGATACACTCCTCATAGTTAATCTGAATGTCCTCCCCATATGGTTTAATCTTGGTAAGCTCCGCAAATATTTGGCATCACATCAGAAAGTATTGATGTATAGCGAAGCTTATGACGGGCCACAGACCGTCGCCACAGAACCTTGCAGCCTCCGTCATTCCAGCAGATCCTGTGAAATTGTTATCACGCTTTGGAAAATGTTCTGCCTTCCATGCTTCAAATGCATCTGGTTTGTCTCTGGAAAGTGTCTTACCAGGGATTTCACACACCTGGCAATATGCAAACATAACATGCACATCTATGCAAAGTCCTTAAGTACATTCACTGCACAGCCAACTCCAATGTGGGATGTGTGGCTTCTGGTTAGCCAAGTGCCATCAAAGCTGACACCAATATCTAGCACATAATTGTCATGTAGAGTGATGCCTGACTGTTGTGCATGAGCCTGTCGAACATACTTTACGGTTTGAGAGAAAACTGTCCTCCAGATCTTCTAACTGTGAATATAGTTTATTCACTTTGTTGTGAAATGTTTTATGATGAAGACTTGCAGGTTCATACTTTCACAAAAATTATTGAATGCTGTTGCACCCATCCCACAAACTAATGCAGAATATACAGACTGGCTGTTGATGGCAAAATGATCTATCCCTATCCTTACTTCTTGCAGATAGGTATCTTCCACAAACTTCACAAGAACATAAACTTCTGCATGCACAGCTAATCCTTTGGCTTTCTTGTTGTCAGTTTTAAAAATAAGACTTGTATTTTTACATACTGGACAATACAACATTTTGATGATTTCATCTTTCTGTCATAAAACTGGTACTGACTGCTCTGTGTTCCAGTTGTTTGTAAACATTGTCATCAACAGAAACATACTTGCTGCTAGAAGAGGTTGTATATTTGTACATATTTTTTATTGGTTTTGGGTTTTTTCTGCAATTAAAGAGTCACTTCCACAACTTTGAGAAGAACATGATGGTACTGAAAAACTGAATCATTCAGATTCACCACAAAAACACTTAGAAATGGCATGTGCTTTTAGCTGGGTCGCATTCAGAATTTTCTGTAATATTTCTGATGCTCTGGTAGGCTTTTCGATGCTTACTAGAATTTGCCAGTTGAAGACTATATTTCTTACGTTTAGCAGCTGACTGGGGGTTAAATTTCTGGGAACTAGACATTTTTCAATTTGTAGTGTTGAGTGTTTGTCAATGTAAACAAATCAAAACCGCCCTCTTGGAAAAAATCAGATACCCACGTGATCAGTCTCAGCCAACGAGAATTGCACATTGCTTATGATAATGAGTAGAGTTTCCATATATGGAAGTTTCCAGAAGATTGTTGGCGTGAAAGGAGATAGGTAAGCTCTCCTTTATATAGGAGAGTTCGCATTTATACAATCTCAAAAATTCCCGAACTGCAATGAGATGATCTTTACGAATACATCGGTGTATGGTACATATAGTTACCTCTTTGCGAAACTACCACTTCTATAGCTTGAAAACCGCCAATTTCGTAAAAAAAAATTTAATAAGTAGACAATTTGACACCTAGGGTAGGTTCAGTAAAATAAGAATATTGCATTAAAATAAAATGTTTTAAAATCAAAAACAAGCACCAAATCTGATAGAAGACATGCTGAGGTGTGTAAAAATGGACTATTCTAAAACTAGGCGATCTGACCCAAATTTGTTATTTTTGTCTGCCGCACATAACCTTAATGTTATTTCAGAGTTTGTTAAACTTATTTAGAAAACATATGTATAATTACATATGTAATTCATCATAGTACATCATCATCAGTTTCAAGAATTTAAAAAATATTACACTGGCATCTTGGAGAAAAATGTTTTCAGCATTATAGGTGAGATATTATTATGTAGTTATACTACCTGTAGTTGAATTTGTCCAATCTTGTATTGAAACACACAAGTTACAGAATGACACAAATATCTAAACCAATCTTGTATTGAAACACACAAGTTACAGAATGACACAAATATCTAAACCAATCTTGTATTGAAACACACAAATTACAGAATGACACAATTATCTAAACTAATCCTAATGTTCATGGTCCTTCCATTGATCTTCCCATGTAGTCTTGTAGATTCCACTAGGTCTTCGATGATCTGAAGTAGATTTCACTAATTTTTTGGTGAGCTGAAGTTGATTCCAATTTGACAAGTTGAAGTAGATTTCAGTTGCTCTTCAGCAAGATGACATTTCTATTGTCATTTCTTCTTCTTCTTCTGCGTTCATCCAGAGTTTTTTTGTTTTTTTTTTTGGTGTGATTACGTTGTGCCTGTTTACAGCAGAGCTGCATTCTTGTGCCGTTAGGCCGACACTTCCAACTTCTGTGGGCATTTGTTGACCAGGTTAACCTTCCCGGGGGTTTCTTAGGACGTTTGACTCTCACTGTTGTGGTGTTATCCCCCATCCCAGCTGGCCCATTTAGAACAGCCAAAGACATCCTAGTCAACACACAAGGGAAGGCAGGGGCAGACCATGGGCATTCCCCGCCATCCAAGGAGGCTTCCATAATTGCAGAGCCAACACATAGCGCTTTGGTACTGGGCTCACCCAAGGAATCGTCACGTCCTGCACATGGCTGCTTAGCCTCACTTCCGTACATTGGGCCTTCCATTCACCATAGGCTGTTCCTCCGGAAACTAGAAGAATGCAGTCTGCAGATGACATCCACACAGTGAGCTTTCGATTAAGACTTTCCACATAATGGATTTGCTATCCAAGCAATATTCCATTTCGTGCCACTAGGTCACTTTTTTCACTTTTGATGACGCCCACACAGTGAGCTTTCGATTCAGACTTTCCACATAACGGATTTGCTAGCCAAGCAATATTCCATTTCATGCTTCTGGGACGCTTTTGTAAGCGACATACCTGTGGTATGAAGTGTGGCAGTCTAAATACTTCTTCATGCACCTTTAGATGTCAACCTGAATATTGTCATTTGATCCTCTGGAATAGGATAGTTCAGTTCATCATGGGATGGGTGCTTGACAGCGTTAGAGGATTATTTCATTAGTCTGTTAGATACTATTGCAATTATCATGATTGTGCTTTATAGTGGTTGCTACTTATCAGCATATGGCGCTGAAATGTCCAGTTTCATCTGGATAGTCTGAGAATGACATGATCTTGGTCATGTACGACAACTAATGTCAGTTCACTTGTGAGAATGACATGATCTTGGTCATGTACAACAACTAATGTCACTTGTGAGAATGACATGATCTTGGTCATGTACGACAACTAATGTCACTTGTGGGAATGACATGATCTTGGTCATGTACAACAACTAATGTCACTTGTGAGAATGACATGATCTTGATCATGTACAACAACTAATGTCACTTGTGAGAATGACATGATCTTGATCATGTACAACAACTAATGTCACTTGTGAGAATGGCATGATCTTGGTCATGTATGATAACTAATGTCACTTGTGGGAATGACATGATCTTGGTCATGTACGACAACTAATGTCAGTTCACTTGTGAGAATGGCATGATCTTGGTCATGTACGACAACTAATGTCACTTGTGAGAATGGCATGATCTTGGTCATGTACAACAACTAATGTCACTTGTGGGAATGGCATGATCTTAGTCATGTATGACAACTAATGTCACTTGTGAGAATGGTATGATCTTGGTCATGTATGACAACTAATGTCACTTGTGGGAATGACATGATCTTGGTCTTGTATGACAACTAATGTCACTTGTGGGAATGGCATGATCTTGGTCATGTACAACAACTAATGTCACTTGTGAGAATGGCATGATCTTGGTCATGTATGACAACTAATGTCACTTGTGAGAATGGTATGATCTTGGTCATGTATGACAACTAATGTCACTTGTGGGAATGACATGATCTTGGTCTTGTATGACAACTAATGTCACTTGTGGGAATGACATGATCTTGGTCATGTACTACAACTAATGTCACTTGTGAGAATGGCATGATCTTGGTCATGTACAACAACTAATGTCTGTTCACTTTAGAGTGAACATCTGGATAGTGTGAGAATGGCGTGATCTTGTCATTTATGATAGTGTTTTTGATAGTTGACATATAAAATGGACTTGTGTGGTTGTAGTGTTTAGTTTAGTTTACATAAATAAACACACATAGTATTATTTTGTGCTCACAGAAGGAAATAGAGACTAGAAGATGCACTAGACAACATAAAATTTGAAAGCTATAGTTACCGACCGTGATCGAACCTGTCACCTCCAAATGACGACGGCGCCTCGCTGCAGGAACAAGTGTACTTCGACACATGACCAACTAGACACTTTAGTTTAGTTTAGTCGATGGATCAACATCACGGCACACGGGTGCGACCCATAAGTGCTCCGTTCTCCTCCTAGCTCAAACCTGAGTCTGGAGAAACTCAGCTCAGTGCACGAACTCCGTAGCACCGGCGAGGATCCTGAAACACTTTGGGTAGATTTTTAACTCAAAATTTTGCCCGTTCAGCGCCGTTAGGCTACTCTTTTTTGATTTCCAACTGCCAAGGGATTTTTTTTGTGTGCGCAACAATACACATGGGCGTCCGATCTCACTAAACAGAAACCAGGGACAATGTTAATACTAGAAGTCCACGAGAAAAAATCCCGGTCATCACCGGGGCTTGAACCTGGGACCTCCAGCACTTGAGGCGGACACCATACCTCGAGACCACACTATGATAGTTGACATTACCAGGGAAAATGTTAATACTAGAAGTCCACGAGAAAAAATCCCGGTCATCACCGGGGCTTGAACCTGGGACCTCCAGCACTTGAGGCGGACATCATACCTCGAGACCACACTATGATAGTTGACATATAAAATGGACTTGTGTGGTTGTAGTGTTTATGATAGTTGACATATAAAATAGACTTATGTGGTTGTAATGTTTATAATAGCTGGCAAATAAAGTTGATTCATGGTATTTTGTGTCACCAGAAAATTGATTATTACATGTTTTTACAGGACCAAACTGCAGCTCAGTAATAATCAGAGAAGACTTTACTCCTGGCTTCATGCCCTTCACCTGCCATCTTGAGTTGATGCAGCAAGACCTGGACATTATCACGGGAGATCTCTTCACAGTGGCATCTCACTTTGACAAGGACAACAGTCAGTTGATGTTGAATGTTTTGTTGTTGAGTTTGTTCTTGTTAGGTTGGTGATGTTGAGTTTATTGATGTTTAGCTTGTTTATATTGAGTCTGTTGATCTTGAGACTGTTTTATAAGTCAGTTAGTGTTGAGTGATTCGATGATTCTGTTAATGTTGAGACTGTTGGTTTGTTTTTAATCATAAGCTTGTTGATGTTAAGACTGCCTCTCTCTCTCTCTCTCTCTCTCTCTCTCTCTCTCTCTCTCTCTCTCTCTCTCTCTCTCTCTCTCTCTCTCTCTCTCTCTCTCTCTCTCTCTCTCTCTCTCTCTCTCTCTCTCTCTCTCTCTCTCTCTCTCTCTCTCTCTCTCTCTCTCTCTCTCTCACTCACGTGCGCTCTCGCTGTCAGCATAGCCTTCCTATCTTTCAACTTTAACTTTTTTCATTCAAAATATCATCTTTTATTTTTTAAATATCATCTTTCACTTTAAAATATCAGCTGTACTTATGACATTAGATGCAGTTCTTTCATCTTTTTGTCATTTGCTTTGGGGACTCAGTATTTTTGGTCGATGTAATGGGGGGGGGGGGGGGGGGGGGGGGGGGGGAGAACAAAGAATGATACATACACATAACAATATTAATGTTTCATTTTGTTTCACAAACAAAAAGACTGAATGGTCAGTGGATGTGTTTGCTATGTGTGTGTGTGAGAGAGAGAGAGAGCAATGAAAAAGATGTACACACAGCAGTATTAATTCTTAATATGTTTATGAACAAACAGATTGGACAGTCAATGTGTGTGTTTATATTCTGTGTGAGTTTGTGGTGTGTGTGAGTCATGTGTGTGCCTGCACTGTGTTGTGTGGAAACACTTTGTTTCATATGTGAGTGTATTGCTGTCCCACAGGCCTGCATGGATGTTTGGTCTCCCACAACCCAGCAAGCCACCTCTCACAGCTGGTTGCCACGTTGGACACTAGTTTTGTGCTGTCAGTACGGGTACCTCCCAGCACCGGCCAACCTGAGATCGTATCTGAGCCTTTGACCTTGGATTTCTTGCCAGCTTTCTATGTACACAATGCAGAAGTACATCTCAGCACAATGTCACCACTATCTTCCATCCGTATCTCAGCTAGTGCTAAGGTGATCTCAGATATTCAGGTAAGACACGCTTATCTTGCGACATCTCAGACATGCGATATACTTATTGTGTGGCATTGCAGGCATGTGACACAATTATCATGTGACATTTCAGGCATGCAACGCACATGTACCATGTGATATTTTAGGCATGTGACATGGAAAAGAAGAAGTAACAAAGACATTTATGATCTGTTTTAAGTCCCCGCTAATCACTGGTATCATGAAGGCTAATAGACTACAATGGCTGGGGCATATAGAAAGAATGGAAGATAATAGGGAAACAAAACTTGCTTACACTCAGGAAATAAATGACCGTAGACCCCGAGGTAGACCAAGAAGACGGTGGGGAGATAATATATATACAGACCTACAAGCACTTGGATTCAACGACTGGCAAGAGAAGGTCAACCAGAGAGACGAATGGAGACGGATTGTATCTGCAGCAAAGAACCTCAATGGCTCGGAATGCTGAAGAAGAAGAAGACATTTCAGGAATGTGACACACACTTATCATGTGATATCTCAGACATGTGATATCTCAGACATGTGATATCTCAGACATGTAACAAATACTTATTATGTGACATTCTAGACATATGACATCTCAGTCATGTAACACACACTTATCATGTGACATATCAGACATATGACACGACTTATCATGTGACATCTCAGACATATGACACGACTTATCATGTGACATCTCAGACATGTCAGGCAGATCTGAAACATTCATATTTGACACATTTGTCATAGATCTTTTTATGTGTATGTTGTCATCAATGCATGTATCTGTGACAACATAAATATTAAGCTGCTGTCAGCAAGTATGTGTTAGCACATTAGTGTTCAAGACTGCACATAGTCTGTGTTGTTTTCATATGCTGTGATATGCTAAGATGTTGATTTGTGTTTTATGATGAACACAGTAAAGTGTCTATAACTAAGATCACATACACAATGTTGATTTTGAGTGTTTTGATGCAAACATCTCCATCTAGGTTGTGGTCACTGACCCTATTCTGATCCAAGTCCTGAGCCCAGAGCGAGACTCCAACTCTAACAATGTGATCCTGTTTCCTGTACGTCTGCTGGATTCACTGACTCTGTGGGAGAGGGAACACCTGGACCTGGCTGTTGAGGCTGTACACACACGCACAGGTCACACTGTTCGAATCCCTGTCATTGTCAAGCTTATTGGACAAAAGCCAGAGATACCTCGTAAGATGACATGTAGTCAGTAAACACAGTGTTGCCCTAACTTAGGTCTGTCTAACTTGTGTTGTCATAACCTGTGTCTGCACTGTATTATCCTGTGTCTGTCTGCACTGTTATACTGTGTCTGTCTGCACTGTGTTATCCTGTGTCTGTCTGCACTTTGTTGTTGTAATCTGTGTCTGTCTGCACTGTGTTATCCTGTGTCTTGTCTGCACTGTGTTATCCTGTGTCTGTCTGCACTGTGTTATACTGTGTCTGTCTGCACTGTGTTATCCTGTGTCTGTCTGCACTTTGTTGTTGTAATCTGTGTCTGTCTGCACTGTGTTATCCTGTGTCTGTCTGCACTGTGTTATCCTGTGTCTGTCTGCACTTTGTTGTTGTAATCTGTGTCTGTCTGCACTGTGTTATCCTGTGTCTGTCTGCACTGTGTTATCCTGTGTCTGTCTGCACTGTGTTATCCTGTGTCTGTCTGCACTTTGTTGTTGTAATCTGTGTCTGTCTGCACTGTGTTATCCTGTGTCTGTCTGCACTGTATTATCCTGTGTCTGTCTGCACTGTTATACTGTGTCTGTCTGCACTGTGTTATCCTGTGTCTGTCTGCACTGTGTTATCCTGTGTCTGTCTGCACTGTGTTATCCTGTGTCTGTCTGCACTGTATTATCCTGTGTCTGTCTGCACTGTTATACTGTGTCTGTCTGCACTGTGTTATCCTGTGTCTGTCTGCACTGTATTATCCTGTGTCTGTCTGCACTGTTATACTGTGTCTGTCTGCACTGTTATACTGTGTCTGTCTGCACTGTTATACTGTGTCTGTCTGCACTGTTATACTGTGTCTGTCTGCACTGTTATCCTGTGTCTGTCTGCACTGTGTTATCCTGTGTCTGTCTGCACTGTGTTATCCTGTGTCTGTCTGCACTGTATTATCCTGTGTCTGTCTGCACTGTTATACTGTGTCTGTCTGCACTGTGTTATCCTGTGTCTGTCTGCACTGTGTTATCCTGTGTCTGTCTGCACTGTGTTATCCTGTGTCTGTCTGCACTGTGTTATCCTGTGTCTGTCTGCACTTTGTTGTTGTAATCTGTGTCTGTCTGCACTGTGTTATCCTGTGTCTGTCTGCACTTTGTTGTTGTAATCTGTGTCTGTCTGCACTGTTGTTATCCTGTGTCTGTCTGCACTGTGTTATCCTGTGTCTGTCTGCACTGTATTATCCTGTGTCTGTCTGCACTGTTATACTGTGTCTGTCTGCACTGTGTTATCCTGTGTCCTGTCTGCACTGTGTTATCCTGGTCTGTCTGCACGTTATCCTGTGTCTGTCTGCACTGTGTTTCCTGTGGTCTTGTCTGCACTGTGTTATCCTGTGTCTGTCTGCACTGTGTTATCCTGTGTCTGTCTGCACTGTGTATCCTGTGTCTGTCTGCACTGTGTTATACTGTGTTCTGTCTGCACTTTGTTTGTTGTAATCTGTGCTCTGTCGGCCACTGTGTTATCCTGTGTCTGTCTGCACTTTGTGTGTTGTAATCTGTGTCTGTCTGCACTGTGTTCTCTGTGTCTGTCTGCACTGTGTTATACTGTGTCTGTCTGCACTTTGTTGTTGTAATCTGTGTCTGTCTAGCACTGTGTTATCCTGTGTCTGTCTTGCACTGTGGTTATACTGTTGTCTGTCTGCTACTTTGTTGTTGTAATCTGTGTCTGTTCTGCACTGTGTTATACTGTGTCTGTCTGCACTTTGTTGTTGTAATCTGTGTCTGTCTGCACTGTGTTATACTGTGTCTGTCTGCACTTTGTTGTTGTAATCTGTGTCTGTCTGCACTGTGTTATACTGTGTCTGTCTGCACTTTGTTGTTGTAATCTGTGTCTGTCTGCACTGTGTTATCCTGTGTCTGTCTGCACTGTGTTATACTGTGTCTGTCTGCACTTTGTTGTTGTAATCTGTGTCTGTCTGCACTGTGTTATACTGTGTCTGTCTGCACTTTGTTGTTGTAATCTGTGTCTGTCTGCACTGTGTTATCCTGTGTCTGTCTGCACTGTGTTATACTGTGTCTGTCAGCACTTTGTTGTTGTAATCTGTGTCTGTCTGCACTGTGTTATCCTGTGTCTGTCTGCACTATGTTATCCTGTGTCTGTCTGCACTGTGTTATCCTGTGTCTGTCTGCACTGTGTTATCCTGTGTCTGTCTGCACTTTGTTGTTGTAATCTGTGTCTGTCTGCACTGTGTTATACTGTGTCTGTCTGCACTTTGTTGTTGTAATCTGTGTCTGTCTGCACTGTGTTATCCTGTGTCTGTCTGCACTGTGTTATCCTGTGTCTGTCTGCACTGTGTTATCCTGTGTCTGTCTGCACTGTGTTATCCTGTGTCTGTCTGCACTTTGTTGTTGTAATCTGTGTCTGTCTGCACTGTGTTATACTGTGTCTGTCTGCACTGTGTTATCCTGTGTCTGTCTGCACTTTGTTGTTGTAATCTGTGTCTGTCTGCACTGTGTTATCCTGTGTCTGTCTGCACTGTGTTATCCTGTGTCTGTCTGCACTTTGTTGTTGTAATCTGTGTCTGTCTGCACTGTGTTATACTGTGTCTGTCTGCACTGTGTTATCCTGTGTCTGTCTGCACTTTGTTGTTGTAATCTGTGTCTGTCTGCACTTTGTTGTTGTAATCTGTGTCTGTCTGCACTTTGTTGTTGTAATCTGTGTCTGTCTGCACTTTGTTGTTGTAATCTGTGTCTGTCTGCACTGTGTTATCCTGTGTCTGTCTGCACTGTGTTATCCTGTGTCTGTCTGCACTGTGTTATCCTGTGTCTGTCTGCACTGTGTTATCCTGTGTCTGTCTGCACTTTGTTGTTGTAACTCTGTGTCTGTCTGCACTGTGTTATACTGTGTCTGTCTGCACTGTGTTATCCCTGTTGTCTGTCTGCACTTTGTGTTTGTATCCTGTGTCTGTCTGCAGCTGTGTTATACTGTGTCTGTCTGCACTTTGTTGTTGTAATCTGTGTTCTGTCTGCCACTGTGTTATCCTGTGTCTGTCTGCACTTTGTGTTGTAATCTGTGTCTGTCTGCACTGTGTTTATACTGTGTCTGTCTGCACTGTTGGTTGTTGTAATCTGTTTGTCTGTCTGCACTGTGTTATACTGTGTCTGTCTGCACTTTGTTGTTGTAATCTGTGTCTGTCTGCACTGTGTTATACTGTGTCTGTCTGCACTTTGTTGTTTAATCCTGTGTCTGTCTGCACTGTGTTATCCTGTGTCTGTCTGCACTGTGTTATACTGTGTCTGTCTGCACTTTGTTGTTGTAATCTGTGTCTGTCTGCACTGTGTTATACTGTGTCTGTCTGCACTTTGTTGTTGTAATCTGTGTCTGTCTGCACTGTGTTATCCTGTGTCTGTCTGCACTGTGGTTATACTGTGTCTGTCTAGCACTTTGTTGTTGTAATCTGTGTCTGTCTGCACTGTGTTATCCTGTGTCGGTCTGCACTATGTTATCCTGTGTCTGTCTGCACTGTGTTATCCTGTGTCTGTCTGCACTGTGTTATCCTGTGTCCTGTCTGCACTTTGTTGTTGTAATCTGTGTCTGTCTGCACTGTGTTATACTGTGTCTGTCTGCCACTTTGTGTTGTAATCTGTGTCTGTCTGCACTGTGTTTATCCTGTGTCTGTCTGCACTGTGTTATCCTGTGTCTGTCTGCACTGTGTTATCCTGTGTCTGTCTGCACTGTGTTATTCCTGTGTCTGTCTGCACTTTGTTGTTGTAATCTGTGTCTGTCTGCACTGTGTTATACTGTGTCTGTCTGCACTGTGTTATCCTGTGTCTGTCTGCACTTTGTTGTTGTAATCTGTGTCTGTCTGCACTGTGTTATCCTGTGTCTGTCTGCACTGTGTTATCCTGTGTCTGTCTGCACTTTGTTGTTGTAATCTGTGTCTGTCTGCACTGTGTTATACTGTGTCTGTCTGCACTGTGTTATCCTGTGTCTGTCTGCACTTTGTTGTTGTAATCTGTGTCTGTCTGCACTTTGTTGTTGTAATCTGTGTCTGTCTGCACTTTGTTGTTGTAATCTGTGTCTGTCTGCACTTTGTTGTTGTAATCTGTGTCTGTCTGCACTGTGTTATCCTGTGTCTGTCTGCACTGTTATACTGTGTCTGTCTGCACTGTGTTATCCTGTGTCTGTCTGCACTGTGTTATCCTGTGTCTGTCTGCACTGTTATCCTGTGTCTGTCTGCACTGTGTTATCCTGTGTCTGTCTGCACTGTGTTATCCTGTGTCTGTCTGCACTGTGTTATCCTGTGTCTGTCTGCACTGTGTTATCCTGTGTCTGTCTGCACTTTGTTGTTGTAATCTGTGTCTGTCTGCACTGTGTTATACTGTGTCTGTCTGCACTGTGTTATCCTGTGTCTGTCTGCACTTTGTTGTTGTAATCTGTGTCTGTCTGCACTGTGTTATACTGTGTCTGTCTGCACTTTGTTGTTGTAATCTGTGTCTGTCTGCACTGTGTTATCCTGTGTCTGTCTGCACTTTGTTGTTGTAATCTGTGTCTGTCTGCACTGTGTTATCCTGTGTCTGTCTGCACTGTGTTATCCTGTGTCTGTCTGCACTGTGTTATCCTGTGTCTGTCTGCACTGTGTTATCCTGTGTCTGTCTGCACTGTGTTATCCTGTGTCTGTCTGCACTGTGTTATCCTGTGTCTGTCTGCACTGTGTTATCCTGTGTCTGTCTGCACTGTGTTATCCTGTGTCTGTCTGCACTGTGTTATCCTGTGTCTGTCTGCACTGTGTTATCCTGTGTCTGTCTGCACTGTGTTATCCTGTGTCTGTCTGCACTGTGTTATCCTGTGTCTGTCTGCACTGTGTTATCCTGTGTCTGTCTGCACTGTGTTATCCTGTGTCTGTCTGCACTGTGTTATCCTGTGTCTGTCTGCACTGTGTTATCCTGTGTCTGTCTGCACTGTGTTATCCTGTGTCTGTCTGCACTGTGTTATCCTGTGTCTGTCTGCACTGTGTTATCCTGTGTCTGTCTGCACTGTGTTATCCTGTGTCTGTCTGCACTGTGTTATCCTGTGTCTGTCTGCACTGTGTTATCCTGTGTCTGTCTGCACTGTGTTATCCTGTGTCTGTCTGCACTGTGTTATCCTGTGTCTGTCTGCACTGTGTTATCCTGTGTCTGTCTGCACTGTGTTATCCTGTGTCTGTCTGCACTGTGTTATCCTGTGTCTGTCTGCACTGTGTTATCCTGTGTCTGTCTGCACTGTGTTATCCTGTGTCTGTCTGCACTGTGTTATCCTGTGTCTGTCTGCACTGTGTTATCCTGTGTCTGTCTGCACTGTTTATCCTGTGTCTGTCTGCACTTTGTTGTTGTAATCTGTGTCTGTCTGCACTGTGTTATCCTGTGTCTGTCTGCACTGTGTTATCCTGTGTCTGTTCTGCACTTTGTTGTTGTAATCTGTGTCTGTCTGCACTGTGGTTATCCTGTGTCTGTCTGCACTCGTGTTATCCTGTGTCTGTCTGCACTGTGTTATCCTGTGTCTGTCTGCACTTTGTTGTTGTAATCTGTGTCTGTCTGCACTGTGTTATCCTGTGTCTGTCTGCACTTTGTTGTTGTAATCTGTGTCTGTCTGCACTGTGTTATCCTGTGTCTTGTCTGCACTGTGTTATCCTGTGTCTGTCTGCACTGTGTTATCCTGTGTCTGTCTGCACTGTGTTATCCTGTGTCTGTCTGCACTGTGTTATCCTGTGTCTGTCTGCACTGTGTTATCCTGTGTCTGTCTGCACTGTGTGTATCCTGTGTCTGTCTGCACTGTGTTATCCTGTGTCTGTCTGCACTGTGTTATCCTGTGTCTGTCTGCACTGTGTTATCCTGTGTCTGTCTGCACTGTGTTATCCTGTGTCTGTCTGCACTGTGTTATCCTGTGTCTGTCTGCACTGTGTTATCCTGTGTCTGTCTGCACTGTGTTATCCTGTGTCTGTCTGCACTGTGTTATCCTGTGTCTGTCTGCACTTTGTTGTTGTAATCTGTGTCTGTCTGCACTGTGTTATCCTGTGTCTGTCTGCACTGTGTTATCCTGTGTCTGTCTGCACTGTGTTATCCTGTGTCTGTCTGCACTGTTATCCTGTGTCTGTCTGCACTGTGTTGTAACTTGTGTCTGTCTGCACTGTTATCCTGTGTCTGTCTGCACTGTTATACTGTGTCTGTCTGCACTGTGTTGTTGTAACTTGTGTCTGTCTGCATTGTGTTGTTGTAACCTGTGTCTGTCTTCACTGTGTTGTTGTAACGTGTGTCTGCACTGTGTTGTCCTGTGTCTGTCTACACTGTGTTGTCCTGTGTGAATAGGTCATTTTTACCAGAAGATAATTACTAGTGACAGAATGGATGTTGCAGCTAGAAAGCCTTCATCAGCACACAAAAACTATATGTGTGTGCATATAAATATATATAAATCAGTATGTTATTATGTGTGTGTTGTGACAAGTGTATCAGGCTGCTGGAAGTATCCGTCACTTATCATAACTGATTCACAGATCTGAACACCTTCCGCCAGGATCTGAGCTGGTCTACCATACTCTCTTCATTGGTCAGTAATTACCAGTCTGGGTTGGTCATCTGCTTCATCCTCATTCTGATTGCTACAACCACAATGATTGGTGAGTGTTATCATCTGTGTTTGTTATAGTTTTTGTTGATTGCCACAACCACAATGATTGGTGAGTGAGTGTTATCATCTGTGTTTGTTATAGTTTTTGTTTATTGCTACAACCACAATGATTGGTGAGTGAGTGTTATCATCTGTGTTTGTTATAGTTTTTGTTTATTGCTACAACCACAATGATTGGTGAGTGGGTGTTATCATCTGTGTTTGTTATAGTTTTTGTTGATTGCTACAGCCACAATTATCTGTGTTTGTTATTGTTTTTGTTGATTGCTACAACCACAATGATTGGTGAGTGGGTGTTATCATCTGTGTTTGTTATAGTTTTTGTTGATTGCTACAGCCACAATTATCTGTGTTTGTTATTGTTTTTGTTGATTGCTACAACCACAATGATTGGTGAGTGAGTGTTATCATCTGTGTTTGTTATAGTTTTTGTTGATTGCTACAGCCACAATTATCTGTGTTTGTTATAGTTTTTGTTGATTGCTACAACCACAATGATTGGTGAGTGGGTGTTATCATCTGTGTTTGTTATAGTTTTTGTTGATTGCTACAGCCACAATTATCTGTGTTTGTTATAGTTTTTGTTGATTGCTACAACCACAATGATTGGTGAGTGAGTGTTATCATCTGTGTTTGTTATAGTTTTTGTTGATTGCTACAGCCACAATTATCTGTGTTTGTTATAGTTTTTGTTGATTGCTACAACCACAATGATTGGTGAGTGAGTGTTATCATCTGTGTTTGTTAGAGATCAGGTTGCTGTAGAACTACAAACCGAACTCAATCGCATAAGCACTTGGTATGTTGAAGCTGGGGCAATGGTCAACCCAACAAAGGCAACAGTGACATGGTTCTCTTTAAATAACCATATTGTCAACACCCCAAATCTAACTGTAAACCTGGGTTCAGAGATGGTGGAAAGAATGCAGGCAATGAATTACCTGTGGATGTGATTTTATCGAAGCCTAGCTTATACTGAGCACGTAGACCAGCTGATAACAAAGGCCAAGCGGGATTTGGCTGCGATGCGGGTGATGGCAGCGGCAAACTGTGAGCAGCGCCATCTATGACTTCTTTATGAGGGGCTGGTCCTTTCTGTTCTGGAGTATATGATGGTGATCCTGACTCTCAGCCATAAGCAGATAGAAAGGATGGAAAGGATACAGAACAAAGCTATAAACTATAAGCTGTGAAGTTGGAACCGTGACTAACTAACTAACTAAACATCATTCTTGGATGTACAAGAAATACAGCATGCAGGGTGCTTGCTTGTGTTCGTTGGCTTGAGTTCCAACGCAAAGTCCTGTATGTCGGATGAAGGCATCCTGTTGTCCAACATCAGTGTGATGTCATACAGGACCTGAGGTTTGCGTGAGTATCCGTTGTCCCATGTCTGGCTTATTGGTGCGCAGACTGGTGGTTCCTCGCCGTACAGGCAGACACTCTCCGACTTTGGAGGAATCGGCGATCCTATTGACTTCAGCCAGGACCCCGAAGGGACCTGTTGCCCATGATGCTCGACGAGGACGCGTCAATAGGTCTTAGCCAGTATATAACCCGGCCCTGGTGCCTTGGAAACACCTCTGCATGCAGGGTGATGCGCTACCTTCTTGATTTTCCAACCATGAGGGACAGAATACAAATTTGCCAAGCATGTGCCTATCTCAGAGTCAACGCAAACACACAGCATCCACTGCATAGCAAGATTAAGAAGGTAAAGGGCAGCAGGTTATAAAGAGGAAAGTCATGGATGGGTCAAGCCAAAGACATTCTTCAGCAGGTGTGTTCAGTTAAGGACGTAGAACCTAGCCAGGAGGGGGTACAAGTGCGAACAGAGTTCTATGCATCCTTTTCAGTTTGCATCCAACTAGACAGGAAATGCAGACAAGAAAATCCAGCTGCTGTGGAGGCGGAAGTACAGGCTCTGATCTTTGAGAATTCTTTAGAGGATGATGCTGTCATTGACACGGATGGGTCAGTCGTTCGAGGAGTGAGAAGTTTTCATTCATGAAGAACCCTGCATTTCATGTATTTTTAAGTTGATTTTCTTTAGGATCCCATAGTGCCTCATCAATTTCCAAAGAGATCCCTATCAATGCTGTCAAAGTTGTTGTGTTGAGCTAAGAACCCACATCACTGCACTCAGGACATTCCCATATGCGCTCTGTCTCCTCGTTCAACAGTCAGTGAAGAGTCACGCTACTAATCGTTCCCACCGCTAACAGATTGAAAGTTTTGGTCTTCCCTCTCTTCTACCAATCCCTCGCAATTTCATCCTTTCCACATATGGGTTCTCACTCTGTTCCTCCACCTGGTCTCACAGGCGCACGACCACCTCTTCCTTGTCCATAGATAATCAACCACCAAGAGATGCATTCCCTGCCCGTCTATCAGCCTGTTTATTCCCCCGCACTCCCACAAGGCCAGGGCAAAAAATCCATACAATTCTTACAGTCTATGACCTCTTAAGTGAGGCGAGCCATTCCACACGAAACATTCCTTTCTCCACTTTACTAAGCATACGTTTTGAGTCTGTGATGAAGACAATGTGTGTTGCAGGGTCTCCTCTAACCAACGGAATGTCACTGTAACTGCTTCCACCTCCGTTCTTATGCTGGAAGTCGTAGCCTCATATGCCATACTCTCCTTTTTCAAGAATCATCCATTAGCCTTCGCAATGAAACCCCAACCACTCCACCTGTTTCTCACCACTGACCCATCAGCATAGATGACTATGTCACCTTGATGTGTATTACTTTGGATCAGTTGTTGCACCTCAAACTCAGTGCGGCCCGCCGCCCATTCTCTTCACTCACGGCCCAGTGTTACTATTACATTATGCCAGTCCGTCCTGTCTGCCAGTACTTCAACCCACTCTTTTTCACAATTGATGGTCTCTAGATCACAAACCTGACGTATATATATATATATATATATATATATATATATATATATATATATATATATATATATATATATATATATATATATATATAAATATATTTTTCCGCCTGTGCCTTCCAGGACCTGTCTCGTCTTTGTCTATGACCATTGACCATATCTATGGCTTCATGCAGGGAGTGATCCCTATCTGCAGCACCTCTAAGGTACCATTTGGCCTGAAAGACCCTATGCCTATCCGTCATTGTTGGTAGTGCCAGGATGTGCCTCATGCATATAATTGGTGTGTCCTTTGTCAAAGACCTTTTTATAATCTATGAATCCAAAATAGTGTTGAATCCAGTTAAATACTGTGCTCTAATTTTATGAGTCTTGTAGCTGTCTGATCAGTGCAGGATCTATTTGGTCAGAATCCAGCTTGTTCATCCCTGAGTAGGTTGTCAGTGACATCTCTTAGTCTCTCCAGAATGATCTTGCTTAGTATTTTCCTAGAAATTGACACTAGCATAATTCCTCTATAATTGCCACACTCCTATAGATCCCTCCTTTTTTAGGGCAGCTTCACCATATATCCTCTCCAGCCTGTTGGTATTTCCTTGGTCTCCCAGATGTTGCTAAATAATGTGTGCAGTCATTCACTAGGCATGTTTATATTGGCTTTAACAGCCTCTGCTGGGATATCATCTGGACCAGCAGTGTTCCCATCCTTGAGAAGCCTGATAGCTTTACTAATTCCTTCTTTAGATTGGTCTTACACCTGCCTGTGGTTTATATTTTGGTGTCTTACATATGCCTAAGGTTTATATTTCACCTTCATACACCTGCCTGTTTTATATTTCACTGTCTTCCGTCTGGTTGTTTGCCTGTAGTTTATATTTCACTGTCTTATGTCCTGTGGTTTATATTTCAGTGTCTTATGTCCTGTGGTTTATATTTCAGTGTCTTATGTCCTGTGGTTTATATTTCAGTGTCTTATGTCCTGTGGTTTATGTTTCACTGTCTTATGTCCTGTGGTTTATATTTCACTGTCTTATATTTCAGTGTCTTACCATTCTCCGGGCCGGTCTCTCTGGCCGAGGGGTTACACCACTTTCTCTGTAATCCCGTTTATCACGCAGAGTCTCGTAGCGGGTGAGAACTGGAAGCGGTTCTACCCCCGCTGGTGACTTGCGGGATAACTGAGCCGGCCGCTCAGAAAGCAATGGCAAACTACTGAGCGTAATCTTGCCAAGAAATCAACAGACAGCTGAAAGATGCTGCTGTTGACAGCAATGTCCTGTAAAGGATATGCAAATTTTTAAAAAAAAACATTCTCCAGTGTTTGATGTAACATTGAAATTTTTACTGTAAACATTTAATTACTAGGCTACCATGCTGTCGCTGGACCCAAGTACAAGACAACATCAAACCCCAATGTGTTTCTTAACTCTGGTACAGTCCAGCCATCACCAGCATCCTCCTTTATACAACCATCAGTGACAGGTAAGGTATCTATAACCCAATCATTTTTGCTAACTCTGGTACAATACAACCATCAGTGACAGGTTAAAAATAACCTGAACGTGTTTCTTAGCTCTGGTAACATACAATCATCAGTGACAGGTTAGATATAACCTGAGCATGTTTCTTAGCTCCGTTACAATGCAACCATCAGTGACAGGTTAAATATAACTGCAACATATTTCTTAGCACCGGTACAATGCAACCATCAATGACAGGTTAAATATAACCTGAATGTGTTTCTTAGCTCTGGTAACATGCAACCATCAATGACAGGTTAGATATAACTTGAGTGTGTTCCTTAGCTCTTGTAAAATACAACCATCAGTGACAGGTTAGATATAACCTCAACGTATTTCTTAGCTCTGGTACAATGCAACCATCAGTGACAGGATAGATATAACCCCAACGTGTTCCTTAGCTCTGGTTCATTACAACTATCAGTGACAGGTTAAATATAACCCCAGCATGTTCCTTAGCTCAGGTACAATGCAACCATGAGTGACAGGTTAAATATAACCCCAATGTGTTTCTTAGCTCTGGTAAAATACAACCATCAGCGATAGATAAGATTGTCTACCTAGTTTGTTAACTGTCCCTCATTGACACTGATATGTCCTTGTGGTAAGGTTGTCTACTTAGTTTGTTTACTTCTCTCATTGACACTGATATGTCCTTGTGGTAAGGTTGTCTATCTAGTTTGTTTACTTCTCTCATTGACACTGATATTTCTTGTAATATTGTCTACCTATAGTGTGTTTTTTTTTGGTTGCCTCAATACAAAATTCAATATCTCAGTAACCAATTGAGGGAAAATGATGAGATTTAGCATATAACCTTATAATTATGTCCACCCAACAAAAAATTTTTTGTTCTGGAGATTGTACAGCAGATTTCAATGTTTGGTTATATGCGGTATATATTTTTGGGACCCCGCACTCATTCCATCATTTTAAGAGTATTACCGTTTCAACAAGACACACCCCCAAATTTTTTTAATTTGTCTGCGCGATTTTGCTTTTGGCGGACTGAGGAAATTTATATGGGGTAGGTTCAGAGGTGTCATTAAACTGTGGGTTCTTTCATGAAACGTGATTATATAAACTAGCTGGCTCGGCCCGGCTCCTGGCGGGGATCTATCTATCTGTCTATCTATCTAATCTACCTGCCGGCCGACCGATCGACCGATATCTATCTATCTACCTGCCGGCCGACCGACCTACCGATATCTATCTAGCTATCTATCTATCTAATCTATCTACCTGCCTGCCTGCCGGCCGACCTATTGATATCTATCTATCTAGCTAGCTTTCTATCTAATCTATCTACCGGCCGACCGACCGACCTACCGATATCTATCTAGGTATCTATCTTTCTATCTAATCTACCTACCTGCCTGCCTGCTGGCCGACCCACCCACCCACCCAGTCAGCCATCCACCCACCCACCTTTCTGCCTACCTACCTTTCTGTCTGTCTGTCCGCGCTATTAAATATTGATAAAAGTTACTGGAAAAAACGTCAGGACCATGTGTTGAAAGAGGAAGAGGACTATTGGAGAAAGGATGGATTGAATTTTATGCAACCGAGAGCAATCATCAACCTACTGGAATCGTCCGACACAGATTAAGGTATGAGCAGATCGCAGACCTTAATCTACGTACACACTTACTGGGATATTTTGCTCCAACTATTCAGACGAATTTGCAGGCCCTAAACATTACAGCATCAGCATCAGCTGAAGAAACAAGAAGGCAATGAAAAATAAGGTAAGAAATATATTCCTTCTACTTTCCGGTTAATTTACAAAATATTTACCCCGTGCCTCTGTAAATTCTCTGTCTTTACTAATATTACACATTGCACCCCTCTCGGGATTCTCCGTGGTGAAGTGGTCAAGCCGTGTGACTCGGGCTCCGAAGGTTGTATGGTCGATTCCGGGCCGCGTCCTTCATTTCACGGGTGCATTTTTTCGGAGACTCCCGAGGGTCGTCGCTAGAGCTACGGAGTTCGTACTTTGTGCGACACTTTCCGCGCTGCGGAAAGAAACTGAGCCATATGGGATAAACACCCGGTGCAATGCAGCCAACCCTGTCGATTTTAAGCCAATTCTTTCTTTGCACCCACTCTCATACGAATCCGGATACGCCTTTGTGTGTCAACAGAATTGACATGCCTCACATTACCGTAAAAATAACTTCGTTAGCGAGAAATCACTAGTTGTTCAGCAAAAGATCAAAGGAATGTCGCCGCTTTCAATGATTTAAGTTGTTTTTGGACCTTTCAAAGACATATTCCTTGGGTGGGGGTAAATATAAGACGGCGGGAAAAATTTCATAACGATGCAACAGACAGTTTTCAAAATAATTGATCGTGAATGACGGCATTAATTTCCGGACAGACTATAGTTTGTTAACTGTCCCTCATTGACACTGATATGTTCTTGTGGTAAGGTTGTCTACCTAGTTTGTTAACATCTCTCATTGATACTGATATGGTCCTGTGGTAAGGTTGTCTACCTAGTTTGTTAATGTCCCTTATTGATACTGATATGTCCTTGTGGTAAGGTTGTCTACCTAGTTTGTTAATGTCTCTCATTGATACTGATATGTCCTTGTGGTAAGGTTGTCTACCTAGTTTGTTAACTTTTCTCATTGACACTGATTTCTTGTAATATTGTCTACCTAGTTTGTTAAATTGAACTAACAGACTAACTTTTCAGACATAGTTCATCCAGTATAAAAGACAGATGTAACTAATACACTGTACAAACATCTACTATCATCAGTTTGATGTGTCTCCTTGTCTCTCAGGTTCAGCATCCTTCACCAGTCCAGGCAGGCTGTCCCCGACTACCCCCAAGTTGTGGTCTGTGTCCTACAGTCAGGACTTGAGGACTTCACCCTTCCAGAGAAATTCTTACTCAGGAGCCAAGACATAACACGATGATGATATACCAAGATATTGCCTTTGTAAAACTAATGTAACATAGGATAATGACACCAGACATAGCATGATGACACCAGACATAACAGATGACACCAGACATAGCATGATGACACTAGACATAACATGATGACACCAGACATAACATGATGAGATAGAATTGACACCAGACATAACATGATGAGATAGAATGACACCAGACAACATGATGAGATAGAATTGACACCAGACATGACATGATGAGATAGAATGACACCAGACATAACAGATGACACCAGACATAACATGATGACACCAGACATAACATGATGAGATAGAATTGACACCAGACATAACATGATGAGATAGAATGACACCAGACATAACAAGACAATACCAGATGTAATATAACAACAGCAGGCATAACATGATATCACAAGAAATAATAGATGATAAAACTAGGCATACCAGATTATGACACTAAGCCTTTCAGATGAGGACGCCAGACATAACATGATGAGAAAAGACAAATACCAGACATAACATGAAGACTTAAGACAGCAGATGATCTCAACAGACATTACATGATAACAGATGTTGACACACAAACATATTGCTTTGTAAGACTATAGAAAGGCCTCATCCTAAGTGTAAGTTTTTCCTGAACTTCCTTCAAAAGGTTTGTTTACTTGATGTGTGTATACTTGATGCCATGTGAGGTTGTGATTGTGTATAACTGACGTCATGTGAGGTTATGAATGTCTGTACGCTTGATGTCATGTGAGGTTATGACTGTGTTTCTTGATGTCACGTGAGGTTATGAATGTGTGTCTACTTGGTGTCATGTGAGTTTATGAATCTGTATCTACTTGATGCCATGTGCGTTTATGACTGTATACTTGATGTCATGTGAGGTTTATGACTGTATACTTGATGTCATGTGAGTTTATGAATGTTTGTACACTTGATGTCATGTGAGATTATCACTGTATACTTGATGTGTGTTTATGAATTTGTGTACACTTGATGTCATGTGAGGTTTATTACTGAATACTTGATGTCATGTGAGGTTTATGAATTTATGTACACTTGATGTCATGTGAGGTTTATGACTGTATACTTGATGTCATGTGAGGTTTATGACTGTATACTTGAATGTCATGTGAGTTTATGAATGTTTGTACACTTGATGTCATGTGAGGTTATCACTGTATACTTGATGTGTGTTTATGAATTTGTGTACACTTGATGTCATGTGAGGTTTATTACTGTATACTTTATGTCATGTGAGGTTTATGAATTTATGTACACTTGATGTCATATGAGGTCACGTTAAATTACGACCGTGAGTGGACTTGTCGTTTGTTTATTCTGTACATGGGCATTATTGATATCGCTTGATTCTGACATCAGTCTAGTCTTATGTATGGGTTGACAAGTGACAAGACAAGGTCAGAGATGTAGTACCTTGTAACCAAACTGTTGCAGACCTCCTGCTGTTGATGATGTTTGTTGCATTAAACAGTGCTTATTTGTTAGTCTCCACAATCTTGACTTAACAGTTGCCTCCCCTGTAACCTTCACCTGGCTTAATCATTGCTGCTTCTGTAACCTCCACATGACTCATAAAAACAAAAAACCAGTTTGTCTGATACAGGTGAAATATGAGAAAACACTGACACTGTTGAAACATGAGAAAACACTGACATAGGTGAAACATGAGAAAACATTGTGAAACATAAGAAATCACTTTGTCTGACATGTGAAACATGAGAAAACACTGTCTGACACAGGTGAAACATGAGAAAACGCTATCTGACACAGGTGAAACAAAACACTGACACTGTTGAAACATGAGAAACCACTGTCTGACAAGGTGAAACATGAGAAAACATTGACACAGGTGAAACATGAGAAAACACTTTGTCTGACAGGTGAAACATGGAGAAAACACTGACACAGGTGAAACATGAGAAAACACTGTCTGATACTGTTGATTGATTGATTTAGGAACCGACATCACAGCATTCAGGGCATTCCCATAAGCACTCCGTCCCCATCCTCAGAAGCCAGCAAAGAGTTCCAACCCCAATATTACCAGTAGCAATCTGATTATATGTGCGTCTCGCCCCTCCTCTAAGTGTCGAGCCTCGGCCAGATCCCCTTGTCACTCCACGCTGTCGCATTCTTGCCAGACCATGGTGATCCATCCGCTCCTCCGAGGTGCACACGCGCTCCCACAAGGCCGCAACCATGTCCGCCCTATCATGCATCAACACTCCACCAAGTCTTTCAGAGCCAGCCAATCTGTCTGCCTGTTCATTCCCCAACACACCAGCATGCCCCAGAGAAAATATCCAGACGATGCTCGCCACCCGCGACCCCCGAAGCGAAGCAAGCCACCCAGCACGAAGCCTGCCAGTCCACACCCTACTCAGCATGCCCCCTGAGTCAGCCACAATCACGATGTGTGTATGTACCGTATTCTCCATCAAGCGGGAAGCTGCACCAACCACCTCCACTCCCAAGTCAGATGCTGTGGCATCATACGCCAGGCTCTTCTGCACCAAACATCGACCATCAGCCTTTGCCAAGAAACCCCAGGCACCTCTACCACCTCTCAACACCAAACCATCCGTGTATACAATCACATCACCCGGGCGAGCACTATCCTGAAATAGTTGCTGGATTTCCACTTCCGTGGCCCCCGCTGGCCACTCCCTGCTCAATGTGATCATAACACTGCACAAGTCTGACTGCTCCGCTGGCACCCCGACCCGCTCCCTGCCAATGTTCTCCAAGAGGCACACCTGTCTGATCGTATCCTCCGCCTGAGCCATCCATGACCTCCCTCCTATCAGTCACCGGCCCCCAACTGCGTCCAGTGCCTCATGCAACGGGCGATCCGCGTCAGCAGCCACTCTGAGGCATGCCCTCACCCGCATCACTTTGAGCCTACCGGCAACAGTCGGCAAACCAAGGATGTACTACATACACACCACTGGGGTGTCTCTGGCGCATCCCAGAATGACCTGCATGGCCTCTGTTGAAACATGAGAAAACACTGACACAGGTGAAACATGAGAAAACACTGTCTGATACTGTTGAAACATAAGAAAACACTGTCCAAGACTGTCCTAAATGCGACATAGAGAAACAGCATTAGAACTTTATCGACCACTGAGTGAAATGACACAGGTGAAACATGAGATAACACTGACACAGGTGAAACATGAGAAAACACTTTCTGGCACAGGAGAAACGAACACTGTTTGACACTGGTGAAACATGAAAAAACATTGTCTGACACAGTTAAAATACCAGAGAACATTGTCTGACACTGCTGAAACATGAGAAAGCACTTTGTCTGACACAGGTGAAACATGAGAAAACACTTTATCTGACACTGTTGAAACATGAGAAACCACTGTCTGACACAGGTGAAACATGGGAAAACAGTCTGACACAGGTGAAACATGTGAAAACACTGACACAGGTGAAACATGAGAAAACACTGTTGGACACAGGTGAAACATGAGAAAACACTGACACAGATGAAACAGAAAACACTGACACTGTTGAAACATGAGAAACCACTGTCTGAAACAGGTGAACACATGACAAAACACTTTGTCTGACACTGATAAAACATAAGAAAACACTTTGAAACATGAGAAAACACTGACACAGGTGAAACATGAGAAAACACTGTTTGACACAGGTGAAACATGAGAAAACAGTCTGACACAGATGAAACAGAAAACACTGACACTGTTGAAACATGAGAAACCACTGTCTGAAACAGGTGAACACATGACAAAACACTTTGTCTGACACTGATAAAACATAAGAAAACACTTTGACACGGGTGAAACATGAGAAAACACTCTGACATGGATGAAACATGAGAAAACAGTCTGACACAGGTGAAACATGAGAAAACACTTTGTCTGACACAGGTGAAACATGAGAAAACACTTTGTCTGACACAGGTGAAACATGAGAAAACACTTTGTCTGACACTGGTGAAACATGAGAAAACACTTTGTCTGACACAGGTGAAACATGAGAAAACACTGTCTGACACAGGTGAAACATGAGAAAACACTGTCTGACACAGGTGAAACATGAGAAAACACTGTTTGACACAGGTGAAACATGAGAAAATACTTTGTCCTACACAGGTGAAACATGAGAAAACACTTTGACACTGGTGAAACATGAGAAAACACTGTCTGACACAGGTGAAACATGAGAAAACACTTTGACACAGGTGAAACATGAGAAAACACTTTGTCTGACACAGGTGAAATATGAGAAAACACTTTGTCACAGAAATGGTCAACCATTTCTGCTCTGACATGGGAACCAAATAGTTGTGCCTATTTTATTGTTTTTTTAAAAAATATATTTGTGTTGTCCTGTCCTTGACAAAGATTCTTAGAATCAAAACGTCTGTCTCCTTTGGGTCCTATAGTACTTATTTTTTTAAATTTTATTAATTCATTTGATATATTTATTGATTGTTTCTGATTTTGGATAAGTCACACTTTGTTTTCACCTGTGTATGATGGAGTTCTTTGTAAGGTATGTACATTGTGTCTGTGTTTTTAGTAGGTCTCCTTTCGCAGGAGTTAAATATACCTAATTGTTTGCAATTCAAGAGAACACTTGGTATGATACTGCTGAAACATGAGAGAACACTGACACATCAACATCAGTGAAACATAAGAAGACACAATTTGTCTATTTTATTATGTTCAAATACCAGTCTATCTATGAGAACAATGGATAAAGTAAGCATAAGACAATGTACAATCTTAGAAAAAGTAAACATCAGATTATGTACAATCTACATATTAACAAACAATGTAAAGAACATATGAGTAATCAACTATGTACATACAGTTTAGGGGTCAACTTCAGCTGTGAGTGTTATGTACATAAATGCATGATAAAACCACTAACATAAGACTGCTGTGTCACACAAGGACACCAACACTGGGGGAACACATACCTATCATGTGTAGACACTGGATATAACATGCTCTTCTGTAAGACACCATGAATAACTAGTTGTCTGTCAACAGAGAGAATGTCCATACATTGTTGTTCCGTGAGTGACAATAATCTCTCCCATAAGTAGAGTGCCTGTACACCACTGCTTTGGTGAGGATGTGAGTACTTTCTACACACAACAATGTGTGTGAGGTCAACACTTCCTACAGTACACATCACATGTTACTAAACATGTCATCACCCACATACACAGCTCATGGCTCCACACAATCAGTTCACGACTTTACAGATTACAGTCAAGATTCTTCCCCAAATAGTTCATGATTCAATAGATTACAGTCACGTAGTCTCTTCCTCACATACACCGTCAACAGATTACAGTCACATAGTCTCTTCCTCACATACACAGTCAACAGATTACAGTCAGTCACTCTGGCCTCACCCAATAAAGCCAGAAGTCGACTGCATCAAATAAAAAGAGCATGGCTGATGCTCCTGAGAAACTAAGAGACTGACACATGTCTATCTGGCGCTACAAACAAGCATCAGATGCTACAATAGACATAAAATTTGCATGGTTCAGTTGCCCTCTGCCATCTTCACCTCACTAATCATATATTTCCTGTCACAACATGACAATACTGAATCACTTCCCGTCACAATACTCTACTTGAAAATAGATATACAAGAAATTCATTGTGATGATAGTCATGATGACCGACTGATTTCTGTAATGAGTTTAGTGGTTGTCTTGACATGCTGTCCCGTGCAGTAGTGTCACCTCATAGATGCTATACTCACTAACAGTGTCCGCACTGCAGTCTGATGTTTGACTGTGGTCAAGGACTAAGTGTATCCATGCATGAATGTAGATGACACGTTCATGCATTCAGCAGCATGTCCTTCGCACAACCTCGCTCCCATAACAACCTTCCTGAAAACTTCTGGGTCATAAGCAAGATGTCCCGCATCCGATACACCCATGTGGAGATCATCCGCCACATCCTGCACCCATCCTCTCTTTGGCCTTCCTTTTCCTCTCATCCTGGGCGTATACCCCTCCATTATTGTTCTCTCCAAACATGACGTTTCAAGTGACGAAAATATTTCAATTTTCTTTGTTTTATCGTCTTTAGTAGCCAACCTGCTTCAATATTCAGATCTTGTTGCATGGATGCATTTGTTCTTTTCTGTATCCAAGACATTTTTAGAGCCCGTCTATAACATTTATATTCAAAGGCATTTCTGCGCTGTTCAACATTGGACATATATAAACAGAAAATATGCAAGCTTGCAGTCGGATGTTTGTGTGTGGTCAAGGTTCTACAGTGGCTGATTTCTGCATGGCAACACAAAATCTGAATTAAATTTCGGCAGGGCAGGTCGTGTGATAACACTAGCGGGTCGTTTTGTATTTAGAACAGGCTCTACGCTATCCTGAGCCATGTCTCGCTGCTCTGCTGCATATGCATCATGTAGGCGTGAGAGGATCTGTGAGGAGGCTGTGTGTCTGGAAGCTTCCAGCACTACACTTCCATGGTGAATATTCAGTTCTCCGCTACATGGATGGATGTTGTCAGCTGTGTTGCTTGCGTTGTCAAGTCCAAACCTGGAGTTCACTGTCTGGTCAATGGAAGACTGTTGGAGAGATGGGTTGTTTACTGAAGATGCATCTGCGCTGGCAGCTGGATTCAGCAATACCTCTGATTGGTGACCAGCAGCATCTCTGGGTAGAACATCAGCACAATCTGTGGGTATATTAGCATCTAACCTCAAGCTGTCCTCATCTCTGACCACCAATGGTCTGTGGTCTAGACTGGTGATATTTCCGGCTGCTGAAGCTGAACTACCTGCAGGACAACCATCATCTGTGTGGATCACATTCTGTCCACAGGCCTGGCTTTGCCTTGACTGAGTGTCCTGATTCTTGTGGGAAACTTCACTAACAGATGCAATACAACCAGAAGGGCTATCTGTGGCCAACAGAAACAGACAATCAGAGATTCCCCCAGCAGTGCTTTCCTCAGAATTCAATCTGTCTCTGGATGTTCTTACTGAGCTTGTCCTGTCCGAGAGAGATTCCTCATGTTGATGACATCCCAACAATGGAACACTCAAGTTATCTAACTCTGATGCACCATTTTCTGCAAAAGATGATATTGTGCCAGGACTGTAAAGGACAGCAGGACCGGTGTCAGAGCAACCAACAGGGTTGTGATGAATAGCTCTAGACAAGTCACGGACATTGACAGAAGTGACAGTGTTGTCACGGACAATGACAGGGGCAACAGTGTTGCCATGTTCAGCTACTACTACTACTACATCTGGGATGTTGGCAACATGCTGAATCATGCTCCTGTTATGAACAAACTGGTCTTGATCACCCGACATGTTCTCTATATGAGTGTCCTGCCTGGCTGCCTCAGCATCCACACCAGGGCTTCTGTGAGTGGGAACCAGAGACTTATGCTGTGAGGTTTGTGTGCTGCTGGATATTGTATTTGGAGCTGGTCTATTGCTGTTCATCACTCCAACCCTGGCTTTCAGAATATGAGTACCAACCTGGCCCCTGGCTGGCCATCCATCAGCTGGGGCAGACAATGATTGGAAACTGTTGTTGTAGCCATCAGTGGCTGGTGAAGCCTCACACTGAGAGCCCAGCAGAGATTGCAGGAACCTGGGCGTGATACCAGACAAACTCTCCCAGTCCTGAACTTGGCTCCCAGCATGATACAGCCGTCCGTTGTTGGCGTTCCCTACACAAATACAAGGATCAGTGTGTCCAGGCACTGCTGCCCCACCATGTTCTGTGCTCCTGACGCCGGCCGCACAGTTCTGTACCGATGAAATAGATATACTCTGTGGACCAGCTTGACCTTCAGATGGTTGAGCCTCACAAGTCTGTTGTCTGGTGTTGCTGCGGTCAAGGGTGCTGTATGGAGGAGGCTGTGACTTCAGGTCTCCACCACTACACTCAGAGTATGGCGGTGGAACAGCCACAAAGAGAGAATAGTCATAGCCAGGTAAATACTGCACTCCGTTGTTGACATTAACAATAATGTTACCATAGTGATGTGAACCTGATGGAAGAAATGGGCGCTGATCACTTGGAGCTTCATCACCCTGACCTGAAGAGGTGGCCTCACGTGATTCACCTGTAGAAGGGACAAACAATGGTTTCAGATTATGTCACTCTCTTTGGTACTGTTGTTAACATTCACCTGTAGAAAGGACAAACAATGGTTTCAGATTATGTCACTCATCTTTGTTACTGTTGTTAACATTCACCTGTAGAAGGGACAAACAGTGGTTTCAGATTATGTCACTCATCTTTGTTATTGTTGTTAACATTCACCTGTAGAAAGGACAAACAATGGTTTCAGATTATGTCACTCATCTTTGTTACTGTTGTTAACATTCACCTGTAGAAGGGACAAACAGTGGTTTCAGATTATGTCACTCATCTTTGTTACTGTTGTTAACATTCACCTGTAGAAAGGACAAACAATGGTTTCAGATTATGTCACTCATCTTTGGTACTGTTGTTAACATTCACCTGTAGAAAGGACAAACAATGGTTTCAGATTATGTCACTCATCTTTGTTACTGTTGTTAACATTCACCTGTAGAAAGGACAAACAGTGGTTTCAGATTATGTCACTCATCTTTGGTACTGTTGTTAACATTCACCTGTATAAAGGACAAACAATGGTTTCAGATTATGTCACTCATCTTTGTTACTGTTGTTAACATTCACCTGTAGAAGGGACAAACAGTGGTTTCAGATTATGTCACTCATCTTTGTTACTGTTGTTAACATTCACCTGTAGAAAGGACAAACAATGGTTTCAGATTATGTCACTCATCTTTGGTACTGTTGTTAACATTCACCTGTAGAAGGGACAAACTGGTTTCAGATTATGTCACTCATCTTTGTTACTGTTAACATTCACATGTAGAAGGGACAAACAGTGGTTTCAGATTATAGTCAAAGTATATTTTTAAAAAGTATATTATCTAGGAAAACTTGCGCAACAATTTCAGAACTTGAGAGCTACCAAACCATGTAAGCACACACGCAATAGTTTCACACAAAAATAGAAAGTCACAGATGTGAGTCAATCAATAAGACAATTGCATATATTTCAAAAACAGACCAAAATATTTCACAGATGCCTGTGAAAACAACAATGTCACAGATGTGTGTGGAACAGCAGACAATGCCACAGATGCGTGTGAAAACAGCAGACAATGCCACAGATGCGTGTCAAAAACAATGTCACAGATGTGTGTGAAAACAACGGACAATGTCAAAGATGTGTGTCAACAGATAAAATAATGACATATATGTGTCAAAGACAAGAGAAAAAAATTTCACAGATGTGTCAACAGCAGAAAAATAAAGTTTATGATGTGTGTGTCAGCAGGCAGACAATGTTACAGATGTCTGTCAACAATGTTTACTAGAAAATTACAGATGTGAGTCAATAAAACAATCGCATATATGCCAAAAACACACCAAAATATGTCAGATGCCTGTGAAAACAGCAGACGACATATATGTGTCAAAAACAGGCAAAACATGTCACAGATGTATGTCAAAAACGGTCAATGTCACAGATTTATGTTAAAACAACAGACAATATCACAGATGTGTGTGAAAACAACAGACAATGTCACCGATGTGTGTGAAAACAACAGACAATATCACAGATGTGTGTGAAAACAACAGACAATGTCACAGATGTGTGTGAAAACAACAGACAATGTCACAGATGTGTATGAAAACAACAGACAATGTCACAGATGTGTGTGAAAACAACAGACAATGTCACCGATGTGTATGAAAACAACAGACAATGTCACAGATGTGTGTGAAAACAACAGACTATATCACAAATGTGTGTGAAAACAACAGACAATGTCACAGATGTGTGTGAAAACAACAGACTATATCACAAATGTGTGTGAAAACAACAGACAATGTCACAGATGTGTATGAAAACAACAGACAATGTCACAGATGTGTGTGAAAACAATAGACAATATCACAGATGTGTGTGAAAACAACAGACAATGTCACAGATGTGTGTGAAAACAACAGACAATATCACAGATGTGTATGAAAACAACAGACAATATCACAGATGTGTGTGAAAACAACAGACAATGTCACCGATGTGTATGAAAACCACAGACATTGTCACAGATGTGTGTGAAAACAACAGACAATGTCACAGATGTGTGTGAAAACAACAGACAATATCACAGATGTGTGTGAAAACAACAGACAATGTCACCGATGTGTATGAAAACAACAGACAATGTCACAGATGTGTGTGAAAACAACAGACAATATCACAGATGTGTGTGAAAACAACAGACAATATCACAGATGTGTGTGAAAACAACAGACAATGTCACAGATGTGTGTGAAAACAACAGACAATGTCACAGATGTGTGTGAAAACAACAGACAATGTCACAGATGTGTGTGAAAACAACAGACTATATCACAAATGTGTGTGAAAACAACAGACAATGTCACAGATGTGTGTGAAAACAACAGACTATATCACAAATGTGTGTGAAAACAACAGACAATATCACAGATGTGTGTGAAAACAACAGACAATGTCACAGATGTGTGCGAAAACAACAGACAATGTCACAGATGTGTGTGAAAACAACAGACTATATCACAAATGTGTGTGAAAACAACAGACAATGTCACAAATGTGTGTGAAAACAACAGACAATGTCACAGATGTGTGTGAAAACAACAGACTATGTCACAAATGTGTGTGAAAACAACAGACAATGTCACAGATGTGTGTGAAAACAACAGACTATATCACAAATGTGTGTGAAAACAACAGACAATGTCACAGATGTGTGTGAAAACAACAGACAATGTCACAGATGTGTGTGAAAACAACAGACAATGTCACAGATGTGTATGAAAAACAACAGACATGTCACAGATGTGTGTGAAAACAACAGACAATATCACAGATGTGTGTGAAAACAACAGACAATGTCACAGATGTGTGTGAAAACAACAGACAATATAACAGATGTGTGTGAAAACAACAGACAATGTCACAGATGTGTGTGAAAACAACAGACTATATCACAAATGTGTGTGAAAACAACAGACAATGTCACAGATGTGTATGAAAACAACAGACAATGTCACAGATGTGTGTGAAAACAACAGACAATATCACAGATGTGTGTGAAAACAACAGACAATGTCACAGATGTGTGTGAAAACAACAGACAATGTCACAGATGTGTGTGAAAACAACAGACAATGTCACAGATGTGTATGAAAACAACAGACAATGTCACAGATGTGTGTGAAAACAACAGACTATATCACAAATGTGTGTGAAAACAACAGACAATGTCACCGATGTGTATGAAAACAACAGACAATGTCACAGATGTGTGTGAAAACAACAGACTATATCACAAATGTGTGTGAAAACAACAGACAATGTCACAGATGTGTGTGAAAACAACAGACTATATCACAAATGTGTGTGAAAACAACAGACAATGTCACAGATGTGTATGAAAACAACAGACAATGTCACAGATGTGTGTGAAAACAACAGACAATGTCACAGATGTGTGTGAAAACAACAGACAATGTCACAGATGTGTGTGAAAACAACAGACAATGTCACAGATGTGTATGAAAACAACAGACAATATCACAGATGTGTGTGAAAACAACAGACAATATCACAGATGTGTGTGGAAAACAACAGGCAATGTCACAGATGTGTGTGAAAACAACAGACAATGTCACAGATGTGTATGAAAACAACAGACATTGTCACAGATGTGTGTGAAAACAACAGACAATGTCACAGATGTGTGTGAAAACAACAGACAATATCACAGATGTGTGTGAAAACAACAGACAATGTCACCGATGTGTGTGAAAACAACAGGCAATATCACAGATGTGTGTGAAAACAACAGACAATGTCACAGATGTGTGTGAAAACAACAGACAATATCACAGATGTGTGTGAAAACAACAGACAATATCACAGATGTGTGTGAAAACAACAGACAATGTCACAGATGTGTATGAAAACAACAGACAATATCACAGATGTGTGTGAAAACAACAGACAATATCACAGATGTGTGTGAAAACAACAGACAATGTCACAGATGTGTGTGAAAACAACAGACAATGTCACAGATGTGTGTGAAAACAACAGACAATGTCACAGATGTGTGTGAAAACAACAGACAATGTCACAGATGTGTGTGAAAACAACAGACTATATCACAAATGTGTGTGAAAACAACAGACAATGTCACAGATGTGTGTGAAAACAACAGACTATATCACAAATGTGTGTGAAAACAACAGACAATATCACAGATGTGTGTGAAAACAACAGACAATGTCACAGATGTGTGTGAAAACAACAGACTATATCACAAATGTGTGTGAAAACAACAGACAATGTCACAAATGTGTGTGAAAACAACAGACAATGTCACAGATGTGTGTGAAAACAACAGACTATGTCACAAATGTGTGTGAAAACAACAGACAATGTCACAGATGTGTGTGAAAACAACAGACTATATCACAAATGTGTGTGAAAACAACAGACAATGTCACAGATGTGTGTGAAAACAACAGACAATGTCACAGATGTGTGTGAAAACAACAGACAATGTCACAGATGTGTATGAAAACAACAGACAATGTCACAGATGTGTGTGAAAACAACAGACAATATCATAGATGTGTGTGAAAACAACAGACAATATCACAGATGTGTGTGAAAACAACAGACAATGTCACAGATGTGTGCGAAAACAACAGACAATGTCACAGATGTGTGTGAAAACAACAGACTATATCACAAATGTGTGTGAAAACAACAGACAATGTCACAGATGTGTGTGAAAACAACAGACTATATCACAAATGTGTGTGAAAACAACAGACAATATCACAGATGTGTGTGAAAACAACAGACAATGTCACAGATGTGTGCGAAAACAACAGACAATGTCACAGATGTGTGTGAAAACAACAGACTATATCACAAATGTGTGTGAAAACAACAGACAATGTCACAAATGTGTGTGAAAACAACAGACAATGTCACAGATGTGTGTGAAAACAACAGACTATATCACAAATGTGTGTGAAAACAACAGACAATGTCACAGATGTGTGTGAAAACAACAGACAATGTCACAGATGTGTGTGAAAACAACAGACAATGTCACAGATGTGTATGAAAACAACAGACAATGTCACAGATGTGTGTGAAAACAACAGACAATATCACAGATGTGTGTGAAAACAACAGAAAATATCACAGATGTGTGTGAAAACAACAGACAATGTCACAGATGTGTGTGAAAACAACAGACAATATAACAGATGTGTGTGAAAACAACAGACAATGTCACAGATGTGTGTGAAAACAACAGACTATATCACAAATGTGTGTGAAAACAACAGACAATGTCACAGATGTGTATGAAAACAACAGACAATGTCACAGATGTGTGTGAAAACAACAGACAATATCACAGATGTGTGTGAAAACAACAGACAATGTCACAGATGTGTGTGAAAACAACAGACAATGTCACAGATGTGTGTGAAAACAACAGACAATGTCACAGATGTGTATGAAAACAACAGACAATGTCACAGATGTGTGTGAAAACAACAGACTATATCACAAATGTGTGTGAAAACAACAGACAATGTCACCGATGTGTATGAAAACAACAGACAATGTCACAGATGTGTGTGAAAACAACAGACTATATCACAAATGTGTGTGAAAACAACAGACAATGTCACAGATGTGTGTGAAAACAACAGACTATATCACAAATGTGTGTGAAAACAACAGACAATGTCACAGATGTGTATGAAAACAACAGACAATGTCACAGATGTGTGTGAAAACAACAGACAATATCACAGATGTGTGTGAAAACAACAGACAATGTCACAGATGTGTGTGAAAACAACAGACAATGTCACAGATGTGTATGAAAACAACAGACAATATCACAGATGTGTGTGAAAACAACAGACAATATCACAGATGTGTGTGAAAACAACAGGCAATGTCACAGATGTGTGTGAAAACAACAGACAATGTCACAGATGTGTATGAAAACAACAGACATTGTCACAGATGTGTGTGAAAACAACAGACAATGTCACAGATGTGTGTGAAAACAACAGACAATATCACAGATGTGTGTGAAAACAACAGACAATGTCACCGATGTGTGTGAAAACAACAGACAATATCACAGATGTGTGTGAAAACAACAGACAATGTCACAGATGTGTGTGAAAACAACAGACAATATCACAGATGTGTGTGAAAACAACAGACAATATCACAGATGTGTGTGAAAACAACAGACAATGTCACAGATGTGTATGAAAACAACAGACAATATCACAGATGTGTGTGAAAACAACAGACAATATCACAGATGTGTGTGAAAACAACAGACAATGTCACAGATGTGTGTGAAAACAACAGACAATGTCACAGATGTGTGTGAAAACAACAGACAATGTCACAGATGTGTGTGAAAACAACAGACAATGTCACAGATGTGTGTGAAAACAACAGACTATATCACAGATGTGTGTGAAAACAACAGACAATGTCACAGATGTGTGTGAAAACAACAGACTATATCACAAATGTGTGTGAAAACAACAGACTATATCACAAATGTGTGTGAAAACAACAGACAATGTCACAGATGTGTGTGAAAACAACAGACTATATCACAAATGTGTGTGAAAACAACAGACAATGTCACAAATGTGTGTGAAAACAACAGACAATGTCACAGATGTGTGTGAAAACAATAGACTATGTCACAAATGTGTGTGAAAACAACAGACAATGTCACAGATGTGTGTGAAAACAACAGACTATATCACAAATGTGTGTGAAAACAACAGACAATGTCACAGATGTGTGTGAAAACAACAGACAATGTCACAGATGTGTGTGAAAACAACAGACAATGTCACAGATGTGTATGAAAACAACAGACAATGTCACAGATGTGTGTGAAAACAACAGACAATATCACAGATGTGTGTGAAAACAACAGACAATATCACAGATGTGTGTGAAAACAACAGACAATGTCACAGATGTGTGCGAAAACAACAGACAATGTCACAGATGTGTGTGAAAACAACAGACTATATCACAAATGTGTGTGAAAACAACAGACAATGTCACAAATGTGTGTGAAAACAACAGACAATGTCACAGATGTGTGTGAAAACAACAGACTATGTCACAAATGTGTGTGAAAACAACAGACAATGTCACAGATGTGTGTGAAAACAACAGACTATATCACAAATGTGTGTGAAAACAACAGACAATGTCACAGATGTGTGTGAAAACAACAGACAATGTCACAGATGTGTGTGAAAACAACAGACAATGTCACAGATGTGTATGAAAACGACAATGTCACAGATGTGTGTGAAAACAACAGACAATATCACAGATGTGTGTGAAAACAACAGACAATATCACAGATGTGTGTGAAAACAACAGACAATGTCACAGATGTGTGTGAAAACAACAGACAATATAACAGATGTGTGTGAAAACAACAGACAATGTCACAGATGTGTGTGAAAACAACAGACTATATCACAAATGTGTGTGAAAACAACAGACAATGTCACAGATGTGTATGAAAACAACAGACAATGTCACAGATGTGTGTGAAAACAACAGACAATATCACAGATGTGTGTGAAAACAACAGACAATGTCACAGATGTGTGTGAAAACAACAGACAATGTCACCGATGTGTATGAAAACAACAGACAATGTCACAGATGTGTGTGAAAACAACAGACTATATCACAAATGTGTGTGAAAACAACAGACAATGTCACAGATGTGTGTGAAAACAACAGACTATATCACAAATGTGTGTGAAAACAACAGACAATGTCACAGATGTGTGTGAAAACAACAGACAATGTCACAGATGTGTGTGAAAACAACAGACAATGTCACAGATGTGTGTGAAAACAACAGACTATATCACAAATGTGTGTGAAAACAACAGACAATGTCACAGATGTGTGTGAAAACAACAGACTATATCACAAATGTGTGTGAAAACAACAGACAATGTCACAGATGTGTGTGAAAACAACAGACATTATCACAGATGTGTGTGAAAACAACAGACAATGTCACAGATGTGTGTGAAAACAACAGACAATATCACAGATGTGTGTGAAAACAACAGACAATGTCACAGATGTGTATGAAAACAACAGACAATATCACAGACGTGTGTGAAAACAACAGACAATATCACAGATGTGTGTGAAAACAACAGACAATATCACAGATGTGTGTCAACAAATAAAACAATGACATATGTGTCAAAGATTGGGGGGGGGGGGGGGGAAGGGGGTGTGTGTGTTTACAGCAAAGTTAAAGATGTGTCAACAGGCAGACAATGTTACAGATGTCTTCAACAACAATGTCACAGTTGTATGTCAACAATAGCACAGATTTCTGTCAATAACATATAAACATTGTTACAGTTGTATGTCAACCACAGATGTATATGAACAACAGGCAAACAATTTTACAGATATATGACAACAAACATATGTGAACAACAGACAATGTCACTGATGTACATGTCAATAACAGACAATCTCAGAAGTTCATCAACAATAAGCAGACACTGTCAAAGGTATATGTCAACAACAGACAAACACTGTTACAGATGTATGTCAACAACAGATTGACAATGTCTTAGATATATGTGAACAGACAAAAACTGTTACAGATATATGTCAACAACAGACTATGTTACAGATGTCACCAACAGACAACATGACAGATGTGTGACAAATAACACAGGCTAAACTACCAGCCATCAACTCACCATGTCGATATATGCCCTCAAGTGCCCGAGCAATTCTTTGTTCCCGCTGTCTCTTCATCTTCACTCGGAACACAACAATCACAATGAAGGAGATGAGGATCACAGCTCCCACTGTGCTGGCAATCACTGTTGACATTGTGATCTTGAGCCATCCAAACTGGTTGTCCTCTGTCACTGGCTGAGTTGTGGACATTAACTTTCCTAAGACTAGAAACAAATTCAACCGCTGTGACACAGACACACATCTATGCTTTGAGCTGAATATACCTCACACATATGCCACGATTAAATTGTTAACAGTACATACTTCACACTGATGTTACAATTACACAGTTAACATTACATACAACACACCAATATCACAATACTATAGTTAACACAACGACTGCCTGAAACAGGCTTATGAAACTAGAACATTATATACAACAATAAGAAAGAGACAAACATCTTTCTTCGGCCATGTGATGAGAAGAGAAGCATTAGAGAACATCATGACAACTGAAAAGATCGAGGGGAAGAGAGGCAGAGGCAGACCAAGAGAAATTATGCTGATGGATTGAAATGGTGGCATGGAGGAATATCAACAGCAGAGTTGATCCAGAAAACGAAAGACCGAGATCTGTGGAAAGCCATGAACGCATACGCCGGATGGCAGGGCATTTGATGATGACGATGATAGTTAACACTGCAAACTTGACACTGAAGTCACAATTACACAGTTCACATGGCATCACAATTACATAGTTAACTGCATACTTAAATGGCATCACAATTACACAGTTTGCACTACATACTTCACATGGTATCACAACTACACAGTTAACAACATACTTCACATGGCATCACAATTACATAGTTAACACTACATACTTCACATGGCATCACAACTACACAGTTAACAACATACTTCACATGGCATTACAACTACACAGTTAACAACATACCTCACATGGCATCACAACTACACAGTTAACAACATACCTCACATGGCATTACAACTACACAGTTAACAACATACCTCACATGGCATCACAACTACACAGTTAACAACATACCTCACATGGCATCACAACTACACAGTTAACAACATACCTCACATGGCATTACAACTACACATTAACAACATACCTCACATGGCATCACAACTACACAGTTAACAACATACCTCACATGGCATCACAACTACACAGTTAACAACATACCTCACATGGCATCACAACTACAGTTAACAACATACTTCACATGGCATCACAACTACACAGTTAACAACATACCTCACATGGCATCACAACTACACAGTTAACAACATACCTCACATGGCATCACAACTACACAGTTAACAACATACCTCACATGGCATTACAACTACACAGTTAACAACATACCTCACATGGCATCACAACTACACAGTTAACAACATACCTCACATGGCATCACAACTATACAGTTAACAACATACCTCACATGGCATCACAACTACAGTTAACAACATACTTCACATGGCATCACAACTACACAGTTAACAACATACTTCACATGGCATCACAGTACATAGTTCATTACATACAACACACCGCTATCACAATTCTATAGTTAATATTGCAAACTTGACACTGAAGTCACAATTACATAGTTAACAACATACTTCACATGGCATCACAGTTACAAAGTTAACACTACATACTTCACACTAAAGTCACAATTGACAGACCAAGCACTATTTGATAGACCTAGCACTGTTGTACAATATTTGATAGACCTAGCACAATTGTGCACTGTTTGATAGACCTAGCACTGTTTTGCACTGTTTGGTAACCTAGCACTGTTTGATAGACCTAGCACTGTTGTGCACTGTTTGGTAGCCTAGCACTGTTTGGTAACCTAGCACTGTTTTGTAACCTAGCACTGTTTGATAGACCTAGCACTGTTGTGCACTGTTTGGTAGCCTAGCACTGTTGTGCACTGTTTGGTAGCCTAGCACTGTTGTGCATTGTTTGATAGACCTAGCACTGTTTTGCATTGTTTAGTAGACCTAGCATTGTTTTATAGACCCAGCACTGTTTGGTAGACCTAGCACTGTTGTGCACTGTTTGGTAGCCTAGCACTGTTGTGCACTGTTTGGTAGCCTAGCACTGTTGTGCATTGTTTGATAGACCTAGCACTGTTTTGCATTGTTTAGTAGACCTAGCATTGTTTTATAGACCCAGCACTGTTTGGTAGACCTAGCACTGTTGTGCACTGTTTGGTAGCCTAGCACTGTTGTGCACTGTTTGGTAGCCTAGCACTCTTTGACAGACCTAACATTATAACTGTGCACTGTTTGCTAGACCTGGCATTGATGTGCATTTAAATGAATAAAATGGCTAGGTTTCTGTATGCAGATTATGAATTGAGCACATATTAACGACACTATTCTAGGCAACATGTCACAGCTGAGACACAACATGTTTCACACTGACACAGACAGCCTTCCTAAAGGTCTTCCACTGACCCAGACAACCTTGCTAAAAGTTTACTACTGACCCAGACAACTCTGCTAAAGGTCTTCCACTGACCCAGACAACTCTGCTAAAGGTCTTCCACTGACCCAAACAACTCTGCTTGTAACAGAATATCAACACTTGTCTGGAGGCAGGAATGAGCAACGGCATGATAACGGTTACCATGCAGTGCATGAAGATTGAACATGTTACATCAGCAATATAAATAGTAGCAACAGTGTAATAATCGGTGGATCAGAACAGCGTAGGCAAGGTTACTGAGAAATTGGAAGACAAACGAAGAAAAGTGAATAATGCACTTCTCTAAGACCAGAGTGATGGAGAGCTGTAGTGAAGAATCTTGCTGACATCCCTCGTGACTGGAGCAAGTGTGAGAGGCCCACTACCCTGGTTCGCACGCTGACAAAGTGAGAGGAGATACGAGACATAAGTGAAGAAAGGACCTCTCTCCTGCTTGTATGGTCCAGCCGTACAGTTGGTGACAAACACAGAAGTCCTATCAAAACCGTGCTAGCTCAGATGATCCAAAGAAATGTGTATCTGTGACAAAGTCATTGTGACGCACCTCTCTTTTTGCATGTAGTAATGTATAACTTTAGAATATGTGTATAGATATATAGAGATCGTTTAATTTAAGGCTAATGCCAAATCAGCCAAACCCAGCCGGGCAACCTGGCAGATTGGCTACAACCACCCCGGCCAGGAGGCGCAACAGTCTCAAAACTTGTCCTTTCTAAAACCTGGTGCTGCAGAAGACAGTTGCAGGTAAAATCTAGTCCATCAGTCATTTTGAAAGTGAAACATAAAATACCTCATGGCTACATTTAGCCAGCACTGAATAAAGTAAACTAAAAGCACCGACTACTGCAGTGAAGGAGTTTATTCGCGGTAAAAACCGGATTGTTGTGTCATCGACCCCGACTACAACCACCGCGAGATCCGAAACCACAAATTAACATCCAATAAAATAAAAATAATATTACACTGGATAGGACAGTGCTGCCAGAGAGCATCATACAAAACCAATCAACGATTAAACAGCACTTTGCAGTAAAATCACTCAAGAAGATCGGTAGAGCACATAAAAGCAATTTAAATATCAGTGTGCTAAAGACAGAGCAAATTGAGATCGCAATATAAATATTAGCTAACAACAGCAAAAGCAGCCCATTCCTGCCAGACATAGTGAAACGTCATCAACAGTCAAGGGGAGGGAGAAGAGACCTGAGGACTCGCTACAGACATTTCTTGTGGATTGGAGGAAGCCAGATAAAAGCTGGACCAGCTTTATTCCAGCACCACTAACAACATTCAGCATTGCAACTTATTTAAATAAAATTCATCAACAATTTATTTCAAAAGTGATGCACGCTTAGCAAAAACATAAGACACATTTAATATGTTGTAAGATATCAACCAACAGTAATTCTGTAAAGCTGTTCATTGAGGAGCTATGTGTGAATTAAACCTTATCCTTCAAAAGATATATTTGTATAACCTAACTACTGGAAGTTGAGTAGTCTCCATTAATATAAATAATTAGATTTAGAGTATAGTGCATCAGGGTGAAAGTTTGTTCCAGTGTTGTCTTCCTATCGTCCTGTTGGCACAAAAGGAAGACTGGGGGGTTCATTTCTTTTTCAGGTTACACATAGGGGGAATAAATAAGTCTGCAGTCTTTTAAATAAAGTTGCTACTGTTCGCTTTAGTTTTCCTCAACCTGGCCAATGTAAGGAGTTAAAATTCTACTGGGATTTGCATGTTCATACATCCTAGCTATTCATGAGCCACTTCTATCATCACTTCCTTCAGTGGATAGACTTTCCTTCGATTAGTCTTCTTGTCACTTTTTATGTGTGTGAGAATTCTCTCAACTATCAGTGACCACACTATGGTATCTATTGACTGGATCTTTGCTAGTTCAGAGTGACCCAAAGAAATGTGTATCTTCTGACTGGATCTTTGCTAGCTCAGAGTAACCCAAAGAAATGTGTATCTATTGACTGGATCTTTGCTAGCTCAGAGTGACCCAAAGAAATGTGTATCTATTGACTGGATCTTTGCTAGCTCAGAGTGACCCAAAGAAATGTGTATCTATTGACTTGATCTTTGCTAGCTCAGAGTGACCCAAAGAAATGTGTATCTATTGACTGGATCTTTGCTAGCTCAGAGTGACCCAAAGAAATGTGTATCTATTGACTGGATCTTTGCTAGCTCAGAGTGACCCAAAGAAATGTGTATCTATTGACTGGATCTTTGCTAGCTCAGAGTGACCCAAAGAAATGTGTATCTATTGACTGGATCTTTGCTAGCTCAGAGTGACCCAAAGAAATGTGTATCTATTGACTGGATCTTTGCTAGCTCAGAGTGACCCAAAGAAATGTGTATCTATTGACTGGATCTTTGCTAGCTCAGAGTGACCCACAGAAATGTGTATCTACTGACTGGTACTTTGCTAGCCCAGAAACCATGAACATTTTGTTTCTTGGGAATGGGTAAGTTGAGCCATTTTAAATAGAATTTAGATTCTTCAACAGAAAAGCTGGACTGAACCACAGGCTATCTTTCGCAGTGGAACTCATGTTCACAGAAGAGGGAAGAACAGCAGCAGAAAGTGCTTTATGGGATATAAACATACTAAAGGAGTGAAAGAACAGAACAATGGCTTCTACAGAGTTCTGGAAGATACAAACTGATATATTATCCTATCCAGCCAGGATTCATAAATCATGTTGGTTCACACTTAACACACATTAAAAATATAGGACAACTACACATACATGTATAAACTAACACTCTGACATCACTATCAGGTGTTCCATGAATGCTGCATGTTCTGGGAGGGATTTTGGGGAAGGGGAAACTTAGATGTATTTATCAACAGGTGTTGGGAATATATCCCTGGACCATGTCTTCTAAATCTGTCTTCCCAAGACATGTCTGTTCATGTGCTGTTAGATGTGATTGTGAATCCATCCTCTTTCTGAAGATGAGGACACTTGTTACCTTGCTGTTTGAGGTACAGATCTTGCTGTCTGAGGTACAGATCTTGCTGTCTGAGGTACAGATCTTGCTATTTGAGGTACAGATCTTGCTGTCCTGTTATTCCTCACATTCTGTGTCTTTATGATTCTTGTCTGATCCACATATATCCCAAGTCTAACAGTGAGGAAATATATCACAGGGTGAAAACACCCATGCTATGTATATGTCTGATGTATAGCGCCTGTCATGCACAGTACTGTGGACCCACAGTTGTGGATTTGTTGGTTTCATTGTTAGGGTCCTAGCCCTGGCCACACCACAACTGTCAATACATTCTGTTTGTGGCAACACCATAGCAATGTATGCTTACAGGCTGTGTGCGCACAACTGATACAGCCTGACCTTTGTTGCTGTATGATGTCAGTACTGTCCATGAGGACTATAGGACAACTATGTCAGCATAAACTAACATGAAGTCATCCACACCAGATGAGTTAACTGTGTTTCCATGTTACAGCACCAGACATTGCCATCAGAGGATCCTAAGACTTTCTTGGAGGATATTAAGAACAGAGGAGTCAGATGATAATCCAATCTTTCCCAGTGCCTTGAAGATGTTTTGTGTGGAGTTATTGTGGTTTCCATAGATCTGTAATTCTGTCTTCTCTACCTCTTGGTGAAGTTAATTTGAATATATTCATATTTTATACCTTTCACCAGAAGAGTTGTTCATTTCCTCTAGTTTCAATTTTTGTTATGACAAGTTACTGTTGTTCTTAAGGGACCTTTAAATTACCAGGCATAGACTGTGGCCAAGAGTTTAGACCCTCTGTCAAAAGATATGAAGGATAAGAGGGTTCAAAACCTCACAGTCATTCCAGATGATGGTTGCTCACTACATGTTGCGGCTCCAATTCACCTAGACATTTGTTCAACTTTAAGCCTGTATATTTTTGTAAATGCAACTCATTGAGACAGGCCATCATCATGTAAATAACACAGTTTGACTTAGGGGTAAGCCAGGAAGGCCATCAGTTTGTTTGTTTGAAACCATAAACATTTTGCCTTCTCCCTGATGTCCTATCACATCACCCTGCTGGAGGTCTTCCCCTGAACCAGACAGACTACCCTGCTAGAGGTCTTCCACTAACCCAGACAGACTACCCTGCTAGAGGTCTTCCACTAACCCAGACAGACTACCCTGCTAGAGGTCTTCCACTAACCCAGACAGACTACCCTGCTAGAGGTCTTCCACTAACCCAGACAGACTACCCTGCTAGAGGTCTTCCACTAACCCAGACAGACTACCCTGCTGGAGGTCTTCCCCTGACCCAGACAGACTACCCTGCTAGAGGTCTTCCACTAACCCAGACACCCTACACTGCTAGAGGTCTTCCACTAACCCAGACAGACTACCCTGCTAGAGGTCTTCCACTAACCCAGACAGACTACCCTGCTAGAGGTCTTCCACTAACCCAGACAGACTACACTGCTAGAGGTCTTCCACTAACCCAGACAGACTACCCTGCTAGAGGTCTTCCCCTGACCCAGACAGACTACACTGCTAGAGGTCTTCCACTGACCCAGACAGACTACCCTGCTAGAGGTCTTCCACTAACCCAGACAGACTACCCTGCTAGAGGTCTTCCCCTGACCCAGACAGACTACCCTGCTAGAGGTCTTCCACTGACCCAGACAGACTACCCTGCTAGAGGTCTTCCACTAACCCAGACAGACTACCCTGCTAGAGGTCTTCCCCTGACCCAGACAGACTAACCTGCTAGAGGTCTTCCACTGACCCAGACTACCCTGCTAGAGGTCTTCAACTGACCCAGATAGACTACCCTGCTAGAGGTCTTCCACTGACCCAGACAGACTACCCTGCTAGAGGTCTTCCACTGACCCAGACAGACTACCCTGCTAGAGGTCTTCCCCTGACCCAGACAGACTACCCTGCTAGAGGTCTTCCACTGACCCAGACAGACTACCCAGCTAGAGGTCTTCCACTGACCCAGACAGACTACCCTGCTGGAGGTCTTCCACTAACCCAGACAGACTACCCTGCTAGAGGTCTTCCCCTGACCCAGACAGACTACCCTGCTAGAGGTCTTCCACTGACCCAGACAGACTACCCTGCTAGAGGTCTTCCCCTGACCCAGACTACCCTGCTAGAGGTCTTCCACTGACCCAGACAGACTACCTTGCTAGAGGTCTTCCACTGACCCAGACAGACTACCCTGCTAGAGGTCTTCCCCTGACCCAGACAGACTCCCTGCTAGAGGTCTTCCCCTGACCCAGACAGACTACCCTGCTAGAGGTCTTCCACTGACCCAGACTCCCTGCTAGAGGTCTTCCACTGACCCAGACAGACTACCCTGCTAGAGGTCTTCCCCTGACCCAGACAGACTAACCTGCTAGAGGTCTTCCACTGACCCAGACTACCCTACTAGAGGTCTTCCCCTGACCCAGACAGACTACCCTGCTAGAGGTCTTCCACTGACCCAGACTACCCTGCTAGAGGTCTTCCCCTGACCCAGACAGACTAACCTGCTAGAGGTCTTCCACTGACCCAGACAGACTAACCTGCTAGAGGTCTTCCACTGACCCAGACTACCCTACTAGAGGTCTTCCACTGACCCAGACAGACTACCCTGCTAGAGGTCTTCCACTGACCCAGACAGACTACCCTGCTAGAGGTCTTCCACTGACCCAGACAGACTACCCTGCTAGAGGTCTTCCACTGACCCAGACTACCCTGCTAGGTTGTGTTTTCCCAGCATAAATGCGTAAACTTGCTAGTGAAGCTTTCCTGGCGTGTGATTTCATGTAACAGGCTGACATATTGTTGACTGTCTACATGTCCATTTGTATCTTATAGTGCCCAACAACAGGAGGCAGACTAACACAAGCACAAAGAAGGTTTACAGCAAATGGTGCCCTCGTCTGAATGATCACCACAGTTGTCCACGTGGTTGCACACTTCCTGGTTGTCTATGCATCGACTGTTGTTGCATCGGAACTTGTTCAAACAGGGGTTGCCTGGTGAGGGACACAAGTTTACAGGTCAGCCAAAGAATAAAGGTCACATTTAGAACTGCAGCTAATATTTTACTACAGAATTACAGATCAACCCATACAACAATCCATTCATCTTAATGATCAACCCTGCAACAATACAAGTTGATCAACTGTAAACATGCTATAGCAAACAGCAACAGATTCAGGTTGTGCACTACAAGTTGTATATAGTTCTTATTTCTCTGTCATTACTCACAGGAAACAATTTTCTATATCACAAATAAGAAATTATAATTGTTCTATGCTACAAATTATGATTGTTCTATACCACAGACTACAAATTATGATTGTTCTATACCACAGACTATAAATTATGATTGTTCTATACCACAGACTACAAATTATGATTGTTCTATAAAATAGACTAGAAATGTTGATACAACCTGTGTATAAGATATGAACATGTGTATGTGGGTAATATTAAAGATATTTTGATGCATATTTACAAGATATGAACATATTTATGTGAACTCATGAAAGATACTTTAGAACAAGTGGCTTGTGAGATAAAAACATGTTTTTGTGGGACTATCAAAGACATGTTTAACACAAGTGGCTGATGAGATATGAACATGTATACACCCATTTATCCAAGACCTCTGGTAGAAGATGCACACAATCAACAGCAGATACTCACTCTCACAATCTTCGTCTGAGGCATCACCACAGTCGTCCTTGCCATCGCAGCGGTAACGCAGAAATATACAGTGTTTGGTCTTCTTGCACTTGAACTGTGTGATGCTGCAGGCAGCAGAGTTGGCATCTGGCAGACAGATTGTATGTTAGTTCAACATCTCAACTTTTGTTGTAGGTCTCGAATACACTCACCTATAGCAAATGTCATTCTGTAGTGCACAATAACAGCAACTAATATGTTACATGTTAACATTAACAGCAACTGTTATTTTATGTGTCAACAATAGCTTAAACTGGCATAATAAGAAAAAGGTAAACATAAAGCAGTGCCTAAAACAAAAAATGGTTTACAGCAAAGGCCTCAATAACACGGCAGTTTCAAGGAGACCAAGCAGGTGTTGGGGGGAAAGGTCATCATGTTGGGCCTGGGCTGTGTCGAGGGATGCTTTATGCACTCAGGACTTGACCTTACTTGTGCTGACTGATATCGCCTCATAATGAGTTGGATAAATGCGAGTGTTTAATGATGTTGCTGTAGATCATGTATTGACAATGATAAGCATGTGTATTACAACGATTTGCCGTTTACCTTTACCTTAGTGATTCTGGTTCTAATTCCTAGAAGTGTAAACAATATAAAATGACATAAAGTAGTGCAGCTTTACATAACAGAGTTAACCCTTTACAAGGCAGAACGGCCATTTCCGTCCGATACCGTAAACGGGCAAAACGTCCTAAACCGCCCGATACTATTATGCATTGTAAAAACACGATCTCTCGGCTTTCCGATACTTCCGACGGCTACTTTCACTTTCGCCGATAGCTTGACAACGTGGCCGCCATTTGTAAGCACCTACTATGAATTTGAACGGACTTTTTTTTGAAAGTTTTCGGGGTTTTTCCGCTTAGTTTTTCAAAGTGGATTTCGGCGATTCTTTAAGTGATAGCCGAGATTTCGCTAGGTTCATTAAAGTGACATTAAAGGGCATGAAGTTGACTATTAATCACAGCTAGATATCAGTGAAAAGCGTTACTTTGCATTAGCAGTCGAGAGTCGGACTTTAAAGAAAGTGATTATGATTCTGAAAATGTGTTTGTAAATTGCCGTATAGATGACGGAAAATCACAAACAATATGCTGTATTTCGTAAATATTTGTGTTCATATATGGATTACCGACAACAATCATATGAGTAACATATTTTGCATGCTTTTCCCTTCATTGTGTTGTTTATTTAACTAAAATCGGTTGACTAACACCTTATTTGTGATGTTTTTACTAACGCAACCCGAAATTTTACCGAACCTGAAAAAATCCTGCCCGTTCAGGGCTAAAAAACGGACAAGCGTCTGCCCTGTAAAGGATTAAGACACATACAGGACGTTGCGGCGATTAGCCTTCCAGCTTTACCGCAGTTCCACCAAATTTAATTCCTGGAAGGCATCTTTCATCACATGTTATGACATTCCAAGATAGTTGCTTACTTTTATCAAATGCTCTATTAATGTTCTCAGAAGAAAACACATAGCTATATTGTTCTTCCCCTATTTTGGGTTGCATTTTCTTCCTAACAATTTGCATGATGATTCTATCTATAACTGCAATGCTGTCTCTAGTATGAACTTAACTGTCTTCTTTTTTTTAAGCTCTTACAGTCTCTGAGAGATCCCATTCTCACAGTCTCTGAGGTTCTATTCTTCAGTTACTGAGGTTCCATTCTCAGTCTCTGAAGTTCCATTCTCAATCTCTGAAAGATCCCATTCTGAGTCTCCGAGAGGTCCTATTTTAACAGTCTCTGAGGTCCCATTTTCAGTCTCTGAGAGATCCCATTGTCACAGTATCTGAGAAATTCCATTCCCAGTCTCTGAGAGATCCCATTGTCACAGTATCTGAGAAATTCCATTCCCAGTCTCTGAGAGATCCCATTGTCACAGTATCTGAGAAATTCCATTCCCAATCTCTGAGAGATCCCATTGTCACAGTATCTGAGAAATTCCATTCCCAGTCTCTGAGAGATCCCATTGTCACAGTATCTGAGAAATTCCATTCCCAATCTCTGAGAGATCCCATTGTCACAGTATCTGAGAAATTCCATTCCCAGTCTCTGAGAGATCCCATTCTCACAGTCTCTGACAATTCAAATTTTCTAGTCTCTAGGAGATCCAACTCTCATCCCGTAATCAGGAATTTTATTTTTTATTATTTAGACAGTCACAGAGAAAACCCATTCTCACAATCTCCAAGAGATCCCGTCCACAGTCTCTAGGAGATTTCATTCTCAAACAGACGCCCCACTCCCAGTTGCTGCCTGGAACGCTTACCTTTGCGACGCACCATCAGCTCAAACTCAGCCACCTCCTCTGTGCCATCAGCCATGATCAGCAAACACTTGTAGCGGCCAGCGTGAGAGCCTTGCAGAGACGATATTGTCATGACAACCGTTGTATTGGTAACAAGGGATTGTTGGATGCCTGACTGATCTTCGTGAATAGGGATCCATTTCAGTGAATCCAAGGGTGATGTCACGTGAGCTGTACAGTTGACCTGTCATAAGGTTACATAATTAGAGTACAACCTATGCCTGTCATAAATATGAGTTACAGAATAACAGTACAACTCATTCCAGATATAAATACAAGTTACATAATTGCAGCACAATTTATACATGACATAAATACAACAGGTTACACAATTTATACATGACATAAATACAACAAGTTACAAATTACAGCACAAACCATGACTGAAATAAATTAAACTGTCATGTCTATCATTTACTGCCTATATAGTACCTTGCGGTGTATGGCGGTGGGGGGGGGGGAGGTGTCTTGAACCTGAGGGATTAAAGCCTCCTGGCTAGTGCAGTCTCCACAAACTGTGCAGGTTAGGGTTTAATTTTTGCCCCCAACAGAAAAACATCCACACCTTACCGAGGTCTCCCGAAGGAGAATCCGGCATTCTAGCCACTTGGCCAGCCACTCCTCAGCTACAAATTCAACAACATACATAATTACAGTAGAACTCTTGTCTGACATAATACAAGTTAATTACTGAACAACTCATCCTTGACATAAATTCAACAACTTACATAATCACAGTAGAACTCTTGTCTGACATAATACAAGTTAATTACTGAACAACTCATCCTTGACATAAATTCAACAACTTACATAATCACAGTAGAACTCTTGTCTGACATAATACAAGTTAATTACTGAACAACTCATCCTTGACATAAATTCAACAACTTTACATAATCACAGTAGAACTCTTGTCTGACATAAATACAAGTTAACTACCACACAACTCACAATCCAAAAATGTCATGTCCATGTGTTCATGACCCACTCCTAAGGTGACTGACATCAATCAGATAGGCAGGCAGACATGGACATATATTTAACATATTCAAATGTCACAATGCACACTACTGGAGCTGTGACATTTCTTAAGTGTTATGGTGACATGTGACACATAATGAAATGATCAGTTGAGCTTTGATTCACATAATGGAATGGTGGTGGCAATGTGTACTGGTCTATCACAGGTTACATAGGACTAAGGTCAATGAAGAATGACTACCAGAATGACACCAGTCTGATGAAAATGTAGACATTATGTGACAACTTGCACTTACACCAACACCAGGGGTTAAAAAAATCCAGGCGCCTGAATTTTCAAATTCAGTTCTAGAAATATATTGTTAAATATTTTGTGTCCCCTATTACACATGTCCATTACTTGTTTTTAAAATTAATACTGTATATGTTTTTGTTGATGTGTTTTCTGTTGCCGTGTATCTTGAAATCAGAATAATAAACATGACATTATACATGTTTGCAAGCTCATTTCTGCATCGTTATGTCACCCTAACACTAACTATAAAGTACCTGTTACTCGGATGGCAGAGTTAGTCATCCTGTTTCCAATAGTCACTTAGAATGTACTGAGACATCAGGCGCACACCACATGTCATCAACGTTTTTGCCATGTTGTGTTTTGTTTTACATTTACATAAATTGTAGAAAATAACAAATACATGTAAAACTGACCGGTGCAAGTATATAGAACAGCGTACTTTTACAGATTTCTTATTAAGTGGGCCGACTTTGCCCGAAAATGTACCACGAAGTGATAGAGAAAAGAATGAAGGTGAGAAGCCAGCCGATTCAAGCGCTGTATGTAGTTTGTAACTGTCAACATAATAATTACAATAATATAATATAATATAATGTAATGTAATATAATATAATGTAATATAATATAATATAATATAATATAATATAATATAATATAATATAATATAATATAATCATTTTATCAGAGCAGGGAAAGCAAAGGACACATTTCTTTCTATTGTGCCATTGTAAGATGCAACAGACGATTGTACTTGAAAGGTCTACTAGAGACATGTGAATAACTGAAGTGATCTCATATCTTGAACCGGGCTTCCAATAAATGAATTTAATGGTTCATTTCAAAATATGTAGCTTTGTCTGAGTTTGGTTCATGTTTTTCGTAGCCCGTGTTTAAAAAAAAATATGCTGGCTCCTGAGAAAAATGGGCTGGCTCCTGAATCATGTTTTGAATTTTCTACCCTTGACGAATACCATGCGTGCAAACCTGCTGCCTACTGTTACCTGCAGGAGATTGCCCTCAATTCCTGTTTTACGAGGTTCAGACAGCACCAGATGCTGGGACTTCTGACCTTCCACCACTGTCATACAAGCTGCCAAAGAAGAATTAATAAACTGTTAACATCAAACAAATGGTAGGGTACTACCAAATTATGAACATGTTTAAATCACACCAAATACTGAGTGTGCCAGAAAAATGTATACACAGTAATCGCCCACCAGTTTAAATGTAATAGCAGTTTTATCTTTGAACAATTACTGTTGCAATGTGTTGTATGATGTTATTAAAATAACAATCTGTACAAACATGTTGATACCATGTTTATTTGCACACGAAGAGATAAATACAAATTATTATTTACTTATACAGTTACCAGAGGTGCTCAAAGTGATTCCCATTAGCCTCCATACACTTATTAGTGTGACGAACCACTGCTCGCACTACGTTATCCAGTGTGATAGCTGCACATGCGGTTACAATTTCTTGCTGAAGAAGCTCAATTGTGGCCGGTTTTCTGTGATAAACAACATCCTTTAGGGTACCCCACAGGTAAAAGTCGAGGGATGTTAAATCGGGAGAATCCCCTCTGCTGTGTGTCCACCGTGACGAGGTAGAGGGGCTTGTGCGTCCCAATGACCCCAAGAGCTATGCCGACGGTAGCACAGCTACTGGTAGGGCCACCCATGTCGGACAGGTCAAGGGAGAGGGACCAGACGAAGAGACACACAAACCTGCTGCCTTGTAGGTAGACTGGGGACAGTCAAAGGCTAGGGAAAGCACCCCAAATACATGCTTGTCGAAATCGGATGTACTGAGCCACAGGCTTGACAAAGCAGTGCAACGTGAAACCTGCTGCCTTGTAGGTAGACTGGGGACAGTCAAAGGCTAGGGAAAGCATCCCGAATAAATGCTTGTCGAAATCGGATGTACTGAGCCACAGGCTTGACAAAGCAGTGCAACGTAACTTAATTCATGATGTCACAAATCAAAATTAATCGATATGGTGCTAATCCCGTGAAGTCCCATCAGGCGGTGATAGTGCCGGGCCCCCTGCCTCGAGGGGGTCCACCCATGACTACTGGTGGTCACCTTCCCCTGTGCTGTGGAGTCAAGGCACAGAGGAGTAGGTTAAGAGCTATTGACCAAATACCCCGGACACTCAACATACTACAGTGGAATGCCGAAGGAGTTTACAAGAAGAAAGACTCCCTAACACAGCGTCTTCATAAAGATAGAATAGATGTGGCATGCATTCAAGAGACACACCTCAACGCCAATCACAAATTCTCAGTCAGAGGATATCAGGCCACACGTTTCAACCGCGAAGGACACAAAGGAGGAGTTCTAATACTTACACGAAATACAATACCTTGCAGCGAAGTATCTGTGATCTCTAACAACCAAACGGAAATTATAGGTGTTGATATAATGATAAAGGACGTGAAAATAAGAATCTACAATCTGTATAGCCCAGCAGATAAGGACCTTACACTCTCAAACATGAAAATAACTGACACAAACTGCATTATTGTTGGAGACTTTAATAGCCGTTCAGAAAGATGGGGATACCCAGATACTGACAAAAGAGGAGATGAATTGGAGGACTGGGAAATAGACTCAAATCTCCATCTACTCAACAAAGCGGATGACACACCGAGCTTCTACTCCAGAAAATGGCTTACCACTTCTACTCCAGACTTAGCTTTCTGCACAGGAGACATCCTCCACAAAATCTATCGCCATGTGCTGGACCAATTAGCAGGTAGTGACCACAGACCAATCAAGCTTGAAATGAATATGGAGTATGTTCCACAGGAGCAAAAGCCCTTGCCCCGCTGGAATTACAAACGAGTAGATTGGGACAGATTTGCCATACTAACAGACAAATATTGTGAAAACATAAATACACGATATGGCAACATAAAGCAAATGGTGGAAAGTCTAAACAGAGCGATAATACAGGCAGCCACTGAGTCCATTCCAAGAGGAGCGAGGAAAAATTACAAACCATACCGGACTGAAGAACTACAAAGTTTGGAGGACAAAGTTGAAGATGCCAGGAAGACAGCAGAGAGAGAACAAACAATTGAAGCAAACATCTCTCTCAAAGCCATCTCAGCAAAATATAAAAGAACAGTAAATCAAACAACAAGAGATTGTTGGAGGGAAAAAACAGAAAACCTGAATTTTGACAGGGAAGGAAACAAACTATGGAAACTAGTGAAAGCCATGAACAATGAAGGACCTAGAAACAAACAAATAACAATTAAACAAGGAAATGCCTTGCTTACAGGCAAAAAGGCTGCAAATGCACTAATGGAACACTATGCAAATGCAAACCACATTGATATTACAACCGAACAGAAGAAAGCAATCAAAGACAAACAGATACATCATAGAAATACAGAGACAGCAGCAGAATATATGATGGCAAATCTAACAATGGAAGAAATGGAACAGGCAATGAATACCCTAAAAAAGAAGAAATCACCAGGAAAGGATGGAATCACAAATGAAATGCTAATAGGACTAGGCACCAAGGCAAAGAAGAAACTACTAGCAGTCCTAAATAACAGCTGGAAGAGAGGAATAGTCCCACAGGCATGGAAGGAAGCTATACTAATACCAGTCCCAAAGAAAGGAAAAGACCTGGAAGAACCAAATGGCTATCGACCTATCAGTCTACTTAGCTGTGTAGGAAAATTAATGGAACGCATTATCAATGGCAGGCTAACATGGCATCTGGAAGAAAACAAACTCTTAACACCACACCAAGCAGGATTCAGAAAATACAGATCCACTGAAGATCAAATAACCTATATAGCTCAGGAAATAGAGGATGCCTTCCAAGAGAAAAAGCACACACTAGCAGTCTGGATAGATTTAGAAAAAGCATTTGATAAAGTATGGAAGGAAGGACTGAAAGTAAAACTGCAAAACATGCATGTTTGTGGAAAAATGTATAAATGGATCAGCCACTACCTTGAGAACAGAACTGCCAGGACAAAAGTACAAGGACAAACAAGCAAAATGATGCTGCTGGAGCAAGGTGTCCCCCAAGGAGGAGTTCTTTCACCAACATTATTCCTAGCATATATAAATGACATCACAGAAAATTTTCCAGCCAGAGTACACACATCCTCCTTTGCAGATGACCTAGCCATATGGACATCTGAAGAATATATTAGTACAGCTAACAGCAGAATACAGCAAGCCTTATTAGCGCTAGAGGACTGGTCAAAATCATGGCTAGTGAAGATAAGTGAGGAGAAAACAACATGCACAGTGTTCTCCCTCTCAAATAAAACTCAGCAACCTAAGCTAGTATTGAATGGAAAAATATTGCGCCATGAAGAAAATCCAAACTATCTAGGAGTCACCTTTGATCGTCGCCTGACATGGAAGACACAGGTTGAGAAAAATCGAACAAGAGCAAGGCAGAGAATGGCAATCATGAAAAAGCTTGCTGGTACAACGTGGGGAGCAGATGAGAAAGTTCTCAAGAAGTTATATACTGGACGGGTGAGGCCAGTACTGGAATATGGCATTGCAGCTTGGGCAACAGCAGCTAAGTCAAACTTTAACAAAATAAGTAGAGTCCAAAACCAAGGAATGCGAATCATAACTGGAAGCCTGAAGACAACGCCTATTAATGAACTAGAAAAGATCACTTGTTTACAACCAATGCAGGATAGAAGAGATAGCAGAGCCCAGCAACAAGCAGAAAAATTTAGAAGATTGACAGACCACCCTATGTACAACAGATTTAATGGTTTTGGAAAGGGAAGACTGAAGCGTAGCAACTTTGTAGAAACTGCAAAACGAAGGATTAGGGCAGATCCTATACTTAACATATCAACAGTCAAGCCCATACACAATGCACACAAGTTCCCAGCTTGGAGACAGCAGCAACTGCCTGAGATGATAGAAAACATTCCTGGTATTGAGAAAAAGAACACTCAGCATGAAACCGAAAGGAGAAATAACCCTAAACTACATAAAAGAACATTACCCAAGCAGGAATTGGACCCATGCATATACAGATGGATCAGCCAAAAATTCAATAGAGAATGGAGGAGGAGGAATTCTCCTAAATTTAAAAAATGGAGTGAAAAAAACACATTCAATGGCAACTGGAAAATTTTCAAGTAACTTCAAAGCGGAGGTAGAGGCTTTGAAAACTGCAGCAGAAATGCTCCTGATGGAGAAAAATAAAGAGAAGCAAATAGCTATCTTCACAGATGCAAAGTCAGCTGTCTCAATACTCAAGAGCAATAACAGCACAGAACTAACTGACCTAAGAGCAGCACTCCATGGTCTATGCCAGAAATCCAAAAAAGTTGTAATACAGTGGATCCCATCACATTGCAGTATACCTGGAAACGAAGAGGCTGACAGACTGGCAAAAGAGGGCGGACGACTACCACAGCCTGACATAGACATAACCTATAATGAGGCAAAGAGGTTGATAAAAAGCACTTATAGAACCAAATGGGAATCTGAGCATCCAGGCCATCAGAAGGATGATGCATATTACAAACTCGACCGAAGAGAACAAGTAGCAATCTTCAGACTCCGCACAGGACATAACAGGCTGAAATACCACTTGTTCAATAAACTAAAGATAGGAGATACCGATGAATGTAATTGTAGAACTGGAAAAATGACAGCAAAACATTTGCTGCAGGATTGCCCAACGTATGCAGAACAGAGAAAGATATTTTGGCCCACACCTGCTTCATTTGAGGACAAGCTCTATGGAGATATCAACAAGCTCAAGTTGACCGCAGCTTACTTTAACTACATACAGGTTGACATTTAAAGGTGCATGAAGACCCAGAGGCATGAAATGGAATATTGCTTGGATAGCAAATCCATTATGTGGAAAGTCCAAATCGAAAGCTCGCTGTGTGGGCTTCATAAAAGGTGGAAAAGTGTCCTAGTGGCATGAAATGGAATATTGCTTGGATAGCAAATCCATTACGTGGAAAGTCCGAATCAAAAGCCCGTTGTGTGGGCTTCATAAAAGGTGGAAAAGTGTCCTAGTGGCATGAAATGGAATATTGCTTGGATAGCAAATCCATTACGTGGAAAGTCCGTATCTAAAGCCCACTGTGTGGACTTCATAAAAGGTGGAAAAGTGTCCTAGTGGCACGAAATGGAATATTGCTTGGATAGCAAATCCATTACATGGAAAGTCCGAATTGAAAGCTCACTGTGTGGATGTCATCTGCAGACTGCATACTTCTGGTTTCCGGAAGAACAGCCTATGGTGAACGGAAGGCCCAATATACGGAAGTGAGGCTAAGCAGCCATGTGCAGGACGTGACGATTCCTTGGGTGAGCCCAGTACCAGAGCGCTATGTATCGGCTCTGCAATTATGGAAGCTTCCTTGGATGGCGGGGAATGCCCATGGTCTGCCCCTGCCTTCCCTTGAGGGCTGACCAGGATCTTTGGCTGTTCTATATGGACCAGCTGGGATGGGGGATAACACCACAACAGTGAGAGTCAAACGTCCTAAGAAACCCCCGGGAAGGTTAACCCGGTCAACAAATGCCCGCAGAAGTCGGATGTGTCGGCCTAACGGCGCAAGAACGCAGCTCTGCTGTAAACAGGCACAACGCAATCACATCCGGGAAAAAACTCCGGATGAACGAAGAAGAAGAAGAAGAAGAAATCGGGAGAATGTGCTGGAAACTCAACTGCATCTCTTAATCCTATCCAGTGCCCTGGCAAACGGTCATCCAGGTAGGCATGCACGTCTCTATGATAGTGTGGGGGTGCTCTGTCTTGTAAGAAATATCCTTCATTATTATAAAGTGCATTTATGGCAGGTAAAATTGATGTGTCTAATTTTTCAAAGTATGATTGACCAGTAACAGATCCTTCAAAGAAGAATGGACCCACTAAGCCCCTTGATGACAATCCACACCAGATGTGATGGGATGCCTCAGGCAGCATCAGAATTCCACAAGTTTGAGAGGAAGAGTCCACAAGAAAAGTATAAAAAACGCAAGAGGAAAAAGAGAGACAGCACTATCATTTCTAAATGCTAAATTGTGCACGTAGATTGTAGATCAAAGAACCACTGCCTGGTTTCTACATCTGAGAAACCTTGACTTTGATGTCTTGATCAAAGGTCTAGATATACCAGCGGGAGACTGACATGTTAGTTTACAAACCTGCGGGAATAGGAATAAATGCCTAACACCTCACACAGGCGTGTGAGAGAAACACAGGGTCAAAATAGACTACATGCCTGACACCCTCGAAACAAATGGAAAGCGAGGATGTAACACCCAATTTAAACTTTTGCATGGTGCAATGTGACGTACATTCTCTGGGCAGTGAAACGAAGCACTGTTTCAGACACCTGTTTCAGACATGTGGCGAAGCGCTGGTAAATTTGATTGACAGATGAACCTACAATCCACGACGAAAAGAGAGGAGGGTTAAAAGAATTCAGGACTTTATACATCCCGGTAACTAGTCCTACGTGAAAAAGAGGAGGAGTTGATAGGAGACTGAACATAAGCAATTATTCCATTTGAAAAGAGGGAGAAAACGAAATCTCGCCATGGGAGAGCAGAATATTTAACAACAGGCATTGCCTACAATCCTCAGACGCAAACTCACGTATAGCAAAAGGATACCTAACTGGAGGAATATTATCATTCTGTTCTGTTCGACTTCTGTATGAAGTCTTGTGGCAGAATTTTATTATTCTGATAAGTTTGTCTGCTAGTCTGAGGCCTGTGTAGTTTTCTGTTTCTGTGTATTCTCCCAAACTTTACACTTGTGGATTTTCTTTGTGCTTAATGTTAAAGCTCTAACCTTAATGATTTCAGCATGAACTTTGTTTTATTCTTCTTCTTTTGCTGACTACTTTGTTTTCTGATTTGCTGCATGTGATAATTTGGAGAAATCCAACATTATCCAAGCCACGTTGAGTGTGAGGCCTATTCAAGTACAGAAGATAAATTTAGATTCATCCTGTATGAGGTTAACACATTGGGGAGACTGACTACTTAGGAGAAATTCCTGAGAGCGAACAGTCTATTGATAGCATCCCAAATAATGTGGTTATTTGGACCAACACTTTGAATGCCTACCAAGATTAGGGTGAAACCACTTGGAGGGGAAAATTTCACCAGTTCACCTTGTCTGCATGAGAACAGACATGACTTAGGACACCTTTTTTTTCCAGACAGGTGCAGGGAAGGCTGTTAATGTGTGACAGTAATGTACGACTGAAGCCCTTCCGACAAGACAGTGTGAAAGGGAGAGAGTAAGTAAGGTGAACTTATATAGGAAACACTCCATTATATAGGTAGTGGTGAATATGTGTGTTTTGAGCTATAGATGTTCTGAATGGTTTTATGAATGAATATATATATATATATATATATATATATATATATATATATATATATATATATATATATATATATATATATATATATATATATATATATATATTTAGAACTGACATATGTTTATGTAACATGAGATTAATGTATGTTTATATGAATGTATAGACATATGTGTTTTGAGATGTGTAGATGTAACCCATCTCAGTTCGTTTCATTCCAGCTCTCTTAGGAGCCATGGACAGTCAGCAACTCATATCAGGGAGTGACTGAGCCTAGTGAAGGGACCAATTTGGAAGCATCCAGAACTATACACCAGTAGGAGAAAATGACTTCTGACTGAGTGGTTGCCCACCTGGGAGCTACTTCAGCCAAATTAGTGACACCAGACATTGATACCCGGTAAATTAATGGCTTTGTCCACATGATCATGCGGTTTATTGGGTGCCCAATAAACACAATTATGATGATTCACTGTTCCATTAAGCTTAAATTGTGCTTCATCAGGCCACACAATTTTTTTCACAAACTTCTCATACTCAGGCACCATGTTTTGAAACCACTCACAATACTGGGAGTCTGCAATCAGGATCATCCTCGTTCATTGCATGCATTAATCTTGAGATGTAAAATTTCCACCTAGTTGCTTTAAGAAAGCGCCATATGCTTGTTCTACTAACTTCTGTCTCACGAGCACATTGTGTGGTAGACTTCTGCAGTGGCCGTGTAAAAAGTTCCAAGACTAAAGCTGAGGAAGCAGGATTTGTTGATGCTCGAAACCTCCTGGAATTTCCCTTATTAACATTACACACAGTACCATGGTTTTCAAATTTATGTACAATCCTGGAAATGGTAAAGCGTGTTGGGGGTACTGTTGCAAACTTATGTTTCCATTCATACTGAACTTGAACGTTCTCAAATTTGAGATGCTATTTCAAAATGGTTTTCCATTCCTCAAAAGGCAACCATTTATGCGCCATTTTGTTCAGTTTTCCCTGTTATGTTTGTAACATGCTTTTTTAAAATCTTTTAATTGTATTTCCTTTAATAAGACATCGCTGTCAACATCAGCTTCTTTCAGCTGATTTTTTATTTCTTGGCAAGCTCAGTAGTTTACCATTGTTTTCTGAGCGGCGGGCTCACATACCCGTAAGTCACCAACGCGGCGAGAACTGCTACCAATTCTCGTGCAGGTTACATTACTCACGAGAATATACGGGATTACATAGAAAGTCGCTAACCCCTAGGCCAGGGAGACTGGCAACATGCTGTTTACATCATCATTTTAAACATATCATGCAACACATTGCTACTGTAATGCGTTCTACAAATGGTGTAATATGACAAGTTTTGATGAAGTTATTAAAATAATATACTCAATTGAAATTTGATTACATTTAAACTGGTGGACGATTACTATGTATACATTTTTCTGGCACACTCAATATATATAGAAACCTGTCTGAAAACAGCAAATTATGGAATGTGTCACAACTATAGATGCTGCACCCTACCAAAATATCAATTGTCAAAGGCATGTCATTACTATAAATGTTGACACTCCATCAAAATCTCACATGTCAAAGCCATGTCATTACTATAAATGTTGACACTCCATCAAAATCTCACATGTCAAAGCCATGTCATTACTATAAATGTTGACACTCCATCATAATCTCACATGTCAAAGCCATGTCATTACTGTAACTGCTGACACTCCATCAAAATCTCACATGTCAAAGCCATATCATTACTATAAATGTTGACACTCCATCATAATCTCACATGTCAAAGGCATGTCATTACTGTAACTGCTGACACTTCATCAAAATGTCACTTGTCAAAGCCATGTCATTATTGTAAACGCTGACACTCCATCAAAATCTCACATGTCAAAGCCATATCACTACCATAAATTTTGTCACTCCATCATAATCTCACTTGTCAAAGCCATGTCATTACTATAACGGCTGACACTTCATCAAAATGTCACTTGTCAAAGTTGACTTGAGCTGAGTTGAGTTGAGCTAACAACCACAATCACTGCACTCAGGACATTCCCATAATCGCTCCGTCCTTTCATTCAACAGCCAGTGAAGAGTCATACTTCTTATCGTTCCCATCGCTATCTGATTGAAATTTCTCCTGGTCTTCCCTCTCATTTTTGAGATTCTACCACAACCCCTGCCAATTCCCCACAATCTCATTCTTTCCACATACAGGTTCTCAGTCTTCTCCCCCTTTCTTCACCTGGTTCCACAGGTGCACGACCACCTCTCCCTTGTCCATGTGTAATCTACCACCAAAAAGTTCATTCCCCTGTGCTCCCTCATGGCCAGGGCAAAACATCCATACAATTATCATAATCTGTGACCTCTAAAGCGAGGTGAGCCATTCCACATGAAACATTCTTTTCTCCACCTTATTTAGCATACTCCTTGAGTCCTATTGAATGCAATGTGTGTTGCAGTGGTCTCCTCTAATGATCAGAAGGCTGATGTTACTGCTCTCACCTCCATTTTCATGCCTATACCCCAGGAAGACAATGTTGTGAATAGCAACCCATGCTCCAATCCCAATGTTGCTAACTATGATGCTTTGTTTCCTCCCTTGTCCATAAAGCAGTCTCCCTCTATCATGTCAAAGGGGACACTGTTACAATGGTGCTGTGCCCCAGATGCCTGCTTCCAATGTAGGCACTTCCAGTGACACTCATAGCAGTCGTCCCTCACTGGAAGGCAATCTAGACTCCTATTAGTGGAACCGTCAACTTCAGCAACTAATGCAGTACAATCCTGCAGCCCTGTACCAAGCTTTCATATCACTCAATTACAGACATTCTTCTACCTCCTCTAGTAGCCTTAACTACTACTAAACAAAGTTATAAAAATTCTGAAATTTTATACCACAAGCGACATCTTCCTTTCACAATGTAATGATCGCCAGTCACAATCGGTGGCTCAACAACGATGGTCTACATATAGGCCATCTCAACATCTTTCATTTGCTCAATGAATTACCTGAGCTTTCGGTAATACTGTGCAAACAGTTTCATATGTTTGGAATACATGTTTATTTTGTCTCAGCGACAAAATAACCGTCTATGAAATCTCTCTTAAGGGGTTTAAAGTAATTCGGAGAGATGCAAATAAAAACTTAGAGATAGGTATTGCTGTATAAATTTTCCAATTCTCTCAACTGTTCCCGTAGAAGCGATCTCAAGACCGTAGGGATAGAATTTGTTTGGTTAGAGGTGAAGCCAGACAGCGAGCAACCGTTTCTCATTGGATACCTATATCGGAATCCTTGTGCCAGGTACAGCTAGTATGACTGCTTCACTACAATGATAGATAGAGTGTTTACAGCAGGTAGAGAAATTAATATACTAGGTGACTTAAACATAGATATTAGTAAATCTAGCCAGACATGGGATATCATCCTATCGTACAATTTCAAACTAATAAACCTCACACAAGGGTTACTGACACCTCTTCAACTGGTTCCAAATTGCTGTATGTAGCCGGGGCGCAGTGTTGGGGTGAGCGCCCAACATTGCTTAAATACCCCAATGGCTCGTGAATACATAACCTCTGCAGCAAAAGTCCAACTCCTGGCCTTCACGTGGTGGAACTGTTTAAACTAACAGGAGAAGGGGTGACGGCGAGTTTCTGGTGCCAAAAAATAACTAGTATGCTCTAGATGTGTATGCACATACATGCATGCGCAGGCACGTGTGTGCGTGTGTACACATCTAAACTTGAGTGAGACCACAGTCTGCTCTAGCAAGGGAAAGGTGCTGAAGACGGAGACAACCAGCCAGGAGGTGCACCACAGAAATCAGGATGCCACGCAATTACGCAAAATGGAATGTCGACCACTGCTAAATGTTATGGTGCTCACCCTGCTTTGGACCCCCAGGCAGGTGCAATGCCAGGCCCTATGTCTCGAAAGGGTCCAACCCCAACTACTGGAGGTCCTTCTCAGATGTCCTGTGGAGCCAGGGGACATGAGAATAGAATGGCTGGCCATACTAAACAAAGACTTAAAATAATGCACTGGAATGCAGAGGGAGTCAGCAACAAAAAAATAGAATTAGAAAACATCCTGGACCAAGAAAAAGTAAGTGTATGTTGCTTGCAAGAAACTCACCTCAACGAAAAAATAGCCTTCAAAATCAGAGGCTACCAGTGTTACCGATCTGACCGAAAGGACAGGCGAAAAGGTGGGATACTGACCCTTGTAAGAAATAACATCATGGCTTCCCAAATCAAAGTCTACATGGAAGGGGCTGAGTATCAGACACTTAAACTTAAGACAGGCAATACAGACCTACATCTGATCAATTATTACTGTCCAAGCGACCGCCCACAGGCACTGGACACACTACCATTAACCCATTACAGGGCATAGCGTCCGTTACCGGCCGATCTCTAAATATGAGCGTAGCGTCTGATTCCGGCCGATACTATTATGCATTGTAAAAACGCGATCTCTCGGCTTTCCGACATTTCCGATGGCTACTTTCACTATCGTCCATTGCTTGACAACGTGGCCGCCATTTGTAAACGCGCTACAATGATTTTGAACAGACTTTTACGGACTTGTTTTGATAGTTTTCGGGAGTTTTACGCTGTTTTTCAAAATGGATTTCGGCGATTCTTCAAGTGATAGCCGATATTTCGCTCTGTTCAATTTAAATGACATTAAAGGGCACGAAGTTGATTATTAATCGGAGCTAGATATCAGTGCAAAGCGTTACTTTGCATTAGCAGTCGTGAGTCGGACTTTAAAGAAAGTGATTATGATTCTGAAAATGTGTTTGTAAATTGCAGTATAGATGACGGAAAATCACAAACAACATGCCGTATTTCGTAAATATTTATGTTCATATAAGGATTACCGGCAACAATCACGTGAGTAACATATTCTGCATGCTTTTCCCTTCATTGTGTTGTTTATTTAACTAAAATCGGTTGACTAACACCTTATTTGTGATGTTTTTACTAACGCGACCCGAAATTTTTACAGAACCTGAAAAAATCTTGCCCGTTCAGGGCTACAAAATGGACAAGCGTCTGCCCTGTAAAGGGTTAACAGAAAAAATGATTGTGTGTGGCGATTTCAACAGCCACTCGCAGAGCTGGGGCTATGATCACATGGACCAGAAAGGAGAGACTGGAAGACTGGCAGGATGAGAATAGATTCATCTTGATTAACAAGCCGTCCAACCCACATACTTTCTACTCAAGATCATGGCACACTACAACTACACCTGACCTGGTTTTTCATTCACCAGACCTGGAGTGGAACATTACACGAATTGTTGGGAAACAACTTGGTGGCAGTGATCATCGGCCAGTCTTTCTAACTGTAGAAAATGAGCTTGTAAGTGAAAGCAGCACCCTCTTGAGGTGGAACAACAAGAAAGCAAACTGGGCAATGTACAAGAATCACACCAGCATACTGGTTAAAAACCTGAACACTGAGAAAGACATAAATAAAGTAGTTGAAGAGTTTGGGAAATGCATATTGCAGGCAGCGCGAGAAACAGTACCAAGAGGAGCCCCTACACAATATAAACCCTACTGGAGTAGTGAACTGGAACAGTTGCATAATGATGTGGAAGAGTGTAGAAAGCAAGCAGAGGCCACACCCAGCCAAGAGCACCACAATAAATTCCAGCATGCAAAAGCCAAATTCCAAAGGGCCAAGTTGCAGGCTAGACGGAAAAGCTGGCAGGAGAAAACAGAGTCTCTGAACTTTGAAAGAGACACAAGGAAATTGTGGAAGCTAATAAAACAACTTAACGATGAGGGCACAGGGAGAAACTCAAAAATTGCACTACATAAAGATGGAAATATCTTAACAAGAAAGCAAGCAGCTGACCATTTTGCGGACTCATTCGCACAAGATAACAATATCAAAATTAGTCCAGAGAAACAACAAGAGATTCGAGAGAAACAGCAATATACGGGACAGAAGGAAATAGTACATGAGGCTCTGGAGGCACCCATCACAATCAGCGAACTGGAGCTAGCCATATCAAAACTGAAAATGAGAAAGTCACCAGGAGCTGATGATATCTCCAATGAAATGATCAGGAACCTAGGAACAGAGGCCAAAGCAAAGCTGTTGCAGATCTTTAATAATAGTTGGACCTTAGGCAGTGTTCCACAAGCCTGGAGAGAAGCAATCATGATACCCCTCCTAAAATCAGGGAAAGATGGTTCCATTGCCTCTAGCTACAGACCAATTAGCCTCACCAGCTGTCTCTGCAAAACACTGGAGCGCATCATCAATCACAGACTGCAATGGTACATTGAAAGTAAAAACATCCTTGTGCCACAGCAGGCTGGCTTTAGGCAGTGCTACTCTATAGAAGATCAGACAACTTACCTCTCTCAAGAAATTGAGGATGCATTCCAAGAGAAGAAACTGGTGCTTGCAGCATGGATAGATCTGAAGAAAGCCTTTGACAAAGTCTGGAAAGAAGGTCTGATGAAGAAACTGAGAAACTGCAAAGTCAATGGAAGAATGTACAAATGGGTGAAAGCATACTTGCACAACAGAAGAGCCCGAGTACTGATAGATGGACTCAAGAGCAAGAAAGTACTACTGTGGCATGGTGTTCCCCAGGGCGGAGTCTTGTCCCCCACACTTTTTCTGATCTTCATCAATGATCTCGTTGCTAATCTACCGCATGGAATTAAAGCAGCAATGTACGCCGATTACCTGGTTCTATGGAGCACAAATGAACATGCATCAGTGGCCACCAGATTGCTACAAAGAGCTGTAGACACATTTGTTGCATGGGCAAATAGATGGTGTGTCAGCATAAACACTGACAAGTGCTGCACCACTCTATTTACCCTCTCTCCAAAACAAAAGGCAGGGGTCATCCAGATAAATGGAACACCCCTAAGAGAAGATAAAGAACCAACATACCTTGGAGTAACATTTGATGGCAGGCTGACATGGAGAAAGCACATCAACAAAGCAGTAGCAAAAGCAAGAAGGAAAATAGCCATCCTGCGAAAGCTAAGTGGAACCACATGGGCAGCCAGTGGGAAAATACTTAGCAAAGTTTATCAACAGAGCATACGACCACACCTGGAATATGGGTCAACTGCGTGGTGTTTGGCATCAAACACCACACTATAAGAGCTGGATAAGGTGCAAAATCAAGCACTTAAGAGTCACCACAGGAGGGATGAGATCAACCCCTATAGTTGAAATGGAGAAGATGGGGAGGACACAAGCACTGAGAGAGCGCAGAGATACGAAAACGCTAATACAAGCAGAAAAGTTCCTCAGCTTGCCAGGCCACCCTATGAAGAACAGATTTGATAACCTAGATATGGGGTGGTTGAAAAGAAGTAGTTTTATCCACCAAGCCAAACGACACTGCAGAGAAACCACCGATCTGCCCACAGTTGGTATCCCTCTAACAAACATTCCGGAGCGAACTCCATGGAAAGATTAAAATAAGACTATCATTACAAATCCAGACAAAAGTGAGAGGAATATTTGACAAGGAAGAACAGAACAGTTTGCAGCGCAGAACAGCCACTCTCAGCTTCCTTGATGAAGAATACCCACAGGACCTCTGGATCTGAGTCTACACAGTTGGGTCAGCACAAAATGCTGTTCGAAATGGAGGAGCAGGAGTGTACATAGAATACCCAAATAATACTAGGGACACAGCCAGAGTACCGACAGGAAAGTACTGCCATAACTATGATGCTGAAATTGAGGCAATCAAGATAGCAACAGAGAAATTACTGGGTGCCAGCAATGGTACACAACCTGTGGTGCTATTGACAGATACAAAATCAGTACTCGAGGCGCTTCTGTCTGGGAAATTGCCAGTACTAAGGACACTGCTTTCTGAACTTAGCAGTCAGCATAAGGTCACCATACAGTGGATACCATCCCACTGTGGAGTACCCGAAAACGACAGAGCTGATCAATTGGCTAAGGAAGGAGCCAAAGAAGAACAGCCTGATGTGCCCGTTACATACCACCAAAAGACAAGAATGATCAAATCAGTCAGAAAGCCACCAAAACCTGCTCAAGATGACTACCACGTTATGGATAGACCAGAACAAGTCATTATTCTGCGCCTCAGAACAGGACACAATAGATTACGCAACCACATGTATACAAAATTCAAGATTGGTGAAACAGCCATGTGCACATGTGGATTGGCGTCGCAGACAGCCGAGCACATACTCCAAGACTGCCCAAAATATAACATATCTAGGCAAACCTTCTGGCCTAGAGTGACGACAGTGGAAGATAAACTCTATGGACCACTGTGTGAACTGAAAAAAAAAACAGTTCAATTCATGCAAGAGACGACATTGCAGATATAGACATATTTCAAGCGAACGAAAGAAGAAGAAGAAGAAGAAGAAGAAGAAGAAGAAGAAGAAGAAGAAGAAGAAGAAGAAGAAGAAGAAGAAGAAGAAGAAGAAGAAAGCTAACTAATAAGAAACGCACTTCAGAATCAGCAATACCAAATTCTATAACATGCAATGATTTCAGTTGTTTCTTTCAATCAGAAATAGAGAATCTAAAGTCTTCAATACCAGACTCATCGTGTAATTTAAGTTCACTGTCATCATTCTGTGAGGAGAAGTGCACTAGAAATATTCCCGCTGAGATTCCCTTGGTTTCTGTTGCAGACGTATATAAATATCTATCAAACCTCAAAGCAACTAACTCACACGACCTAGATGGTATCAGTAATAGAATTCTTCGCTGTGCCGCACCAGCCATTAGTGAGTAATTAACGTTCATATATAATCAATGCCTGGCCAAAAACTACTTTCTATATGCATTTAAAATTGCTACAGTTTATCTTAAAGGTTGCTAAAGAGCAAGCGGACAGATTGGCTAGGTCTGCACTCTTTGGTGGGGTATTGGTGCATGATATGGAAGATGTAGTCAGGGCCCTAGGAATCGTGTGTATAGTGCAGAAGAACAGGTAATTCATCACGGCCTGGAGAGAAAGGTGCTGCAGGGAGTGAACAGAGGTTCTAGTCAACACTCAAAACACCAAGGAAACATCAGACGGACATATAATCAGACTGCTACTGGTACCATTAGTCACTGGCATATTGGGATTCTCCGCTGGCTATTGCTAGCAGGTTTATTATCTACCGCAACCCAATCTGGAAACCAGCAACTGTGCCTTCGCAGAAGAATCCATTGGGTCCCCAAAAATGGCTATGAAACGACACTGCATGTTTCCGACATCATTCATTAATTCAAATATCATGTGACAATAACAAATGCTATCTTAGTTTCTGCACAATTGGTCAGTCTAACATTCTGTGCATAGTGACTGATTGAAATTATCATGACTTTGAAATAAATTAAATTATTTGGCACACCATAAGTAATTTTATTTTCTAGAGGTTGATTAATTAATATGTATTAGCTTATACAACAACAGTGAATGCATAGTGAGAGCAACTGGAGGACACTCAGAACCCTTCACCATAAGATCCAGAGTACGACAAGATTGTGTCCTGTCCCCTCTCTTGTTTATAACATATATAGACAACATATGTAAAGAAACCAGCCAAACAGAGACCACAAGAACACCGCATGACGAGAACACAGAAGAAGAACCATCTGCAAATCTAACCATTAGAGAACTCCTGTTTGTGGATGACCAAGCACTAATAGCAAAATCAGAAGCTGAATAGTCTAAACGAAATGTGTAGGGAACATAACATGAAAATTAGCACAAGTAAAACAGAGGTAGTGACTATAACTAAAGAAGAAAAAGCAACAACAATTTACCCAAACGAACATCCCTTGAAACAAGTAAAGAGTTTCAAGTACCTAGGAAGTATAATATCATCAAATGGCAAATCAGAAGACGAGATCGAAAATAGATGCAACAAGGCAAACCAACTCATTGGACAAATGGCACCAATACTAAAGAACAAACATGTATCAATAACTACTAAGAAAGCACTTTACAGCACAATCTTCCTACCAACTCTATGTTACCAATGCCAAACCTGGACAATGACAGAAAAAGAGAAAAGAAAAATCACAACAACAGAAATGAGATTCCTGAAAAGAATACTCAATGTATCAAGAAGAGATAAGATCAGAAATGAAGAAATCAGGACTAAAGTGGGGGTTACAGCTGCACTAGATTTTATTAGAAAGCAGCAAGTCAAACGGTTTGGCCATGCAAGTAGGTTACCAAATAACAGTATACCACAACAAGCAATGATGTACAGACCAGAGGGAAACAGAGGAAGAGGCCGACCACGTAAACACAGAATAACAGAGTCAATAGGAATATCGATACATGAAGCCCATAAGCGGGCACTCTCCCGCTGTATATACTTCACCTCGACACCAAAAGGTACAAGAGGAACATGATGAGATGAGATGAGATTAATGTAATCACGTTTATAGATGGATTTTCGAATTCTTCATCGATTGTCATATATATTTGGAGAGTTTCATCAAGGATATCGCTGGATATGTGGTAGAAAAAATATTTGTTGATATGTTGTTTCATCTTTGTGAATGGAAAAGCAAATGGCAGCAGCGCAGATAATGATCGGACTAGGCTGTGTATACTTTTTACGCTCAAAATGTGCAATTTGAACTGCTAAAGTTAAAGAGAATCCAAGTTTAAAGATTATTAATAATTTGTATACTTTTACTATTTTTTTTTAATCATTTAACATGACGGAACATATTTTTGAAATCAGTTTTCATATCCATCTATGACCTGTTTGAGACAATCTCACACGAAATGGCAGTACAATTTATTATTTTAGAATCAACTGTAAATTAGAAAATACTGTTAGATGAGTATTTTCTTTTAATCTGCAGTATTTGTCTTGTATTTTTGCATCTCTGATTATTGTTCGTCAATGGTAGTGTTTGTTGGAGACACTCTGATTGGGACGCGCAGAGGGAATCCTGAGACATTTTTTGCTCAAGATCCCGACACTCAAATATATGCCCCAATGGGAGAAAGCAGTGAGGATAGTGTAGAGAAATTTTATAATGACATGCAGTATGCCTTGAAGAAATGTAAAAATTCAAAAATAAACATCATAACTGGTGACTTCAATGTGAAAGTAGGAAATCAAGGTAACGGAAGCACAGTAGGTAAAATGGTTTGGGAGAAAAAAAACACGAGAGGATACAGACTTGTATAATGGGCAAAAGAACATGAACTGATTGTTGGAAACACCTGGTTTAAGCAACATCACAGAAGATTATGGACATGGAGAAGTCCTGACAGCAGGATTAGAAACCAGATCAATTACATCCTGAAAAACAGTTTCAAATGCAGACTGTTACAGTGATCACAGATTGATTATAGGCACGTTTAAGGTGAAGTTAAAGAAAGTCACCTAAATATGATCTGTGTGCATTAAAAAATGACAAGGAAATGCAAGACAATTTTAACATAGAAGTAAAGAACACATTTGACATATTCATATTGTCTGATCTAGAGATCTTATTTCAAGATGTGGATAATCAATGGGAAATGTTGAAGAATTCAAATAATTCAATCAATTTGGCTGCAGAAACAACTATCCCAAAATTTTAAAAAGTAGGTCGTAAGAAATGGATGACTGAAGCAATTTTAAGACTAATGGAAACAAGAAGACACAACAAAAATAATCCTGGATATGCAAAAAAAATATCTGTGGTGGTCTCATTAGTAAATACTCAATCTGAAAAACATGATCAGTATACCTAAAAACTTGCAGATGACATGATGATGAGGACAGAGAGCATCATATTGTATGTGGGTTCTTGACTAAACTCAACCCTAATATAATAATTCGAGTTTCATTCTTTCACAGTGTGTTATTCTAATTCTGTCTCTCTATCCGTTATTATTGTGTTATTGATGTTATTCTGTCTATCTAATATATCAGTTATTTATTTTTATTGTGTTATTCTGTCTCTCTTCCCGTTATTTTTGTGTTATTCTGTCTATCTAAAATAAAAATCTAAATTAAATATCTATGAAATCTTAATCAGTTATTTAATCATTTTTATTGTGTTATTCTGTCAACCTAATAATTAATTGTTATTCTTTCAATATATATATAACAGTAATGTTAGCGTGTAATTCTTTCAATCTAGTTGGTTTGTTATTCTTTCAATCTAAAAGTAAAAGTGATTCTTCCAATCTAGATTAAAGATTTGAAGTTCAAAGTTGCGACCAAGATGTGGGGTAGAGACATTCCAGAGAAAAACAAGCAACAACAGTCATCACTTACTAATAACTATGAAGCGGAGAGTTCTCCATGAACATGTCATTTCCATGTACTCCTATCCTATGACAGGTTCACAAACGGGCAAGTAAAAGACGGCTGGTGAGGACAGACATGTCACAACTTATTCTGGACGCAGACATCAGACAGGAGCCATTAACAAACACCGCTAGCGCCACCTTGCGCTGTGATTCTCCTTGATCCCACAAACAACAAAAATAAGGTGGAGACAAAACCTGACTTTATTCTGCTTAAGAAAACAGACAGAAGACTTCTAATGGATCCTAGAACCCTCCCAAAATGTCTTGATCATAAACCAGTTATTAAAAAAAAAAAAGAATTGAACATAAAAAGGGAAAATAAGAACCAAAAAAGGTACCAACAGACTTCATCAATTTTAGGAGGCCTCTGGAACGAATTCAAATAAGACATCAAAAAGCTTCATAAGAACTTCCCTGGTGAGTACTCAAGTGAAGATAAGGAACTGACAATTTTCAAGTCTGCCATGCTTGACACTCATGAAAATAAATGTGGAACCAAGAAAGTAGAGCAGGACAAAAGATTAGGAACCGCTTGATGGAACAATGAAGTTGATATCATATCCAGAAAGAAGGTAACGGGACGGTTTTTTTTTTTTTTTAAATGGATGACATGATATCTAAATCTGAACAAGACAACGTTAGGTATAGAATAGCACGACGAAATGCAAAACTAACAATTGAAGTATCTAAAGATGAATCCTGGAGAATATACGGTGAACAGAAGGCAATCGTTAGCTGAGACTACCTGTCACATAATAGACCAACGTGATTTAACCAGTGATGAGAATAAAAGGCGTTCTGATTAGCGGCATGTTCGAGGCCACAGGTTGTTTCAACAAATCCAGAGAAAACAGTCGGGGTTGCAGCTGCACGTGTTTACATCTGGTCGACAGATTAGGAACATTCGGTGGGGAGTGAGATAAATCCCTGCATCGCTTTGACAGTTTATCAACATTCGAATACAGATAGAACCCGTCAGATCCTGGTTACAATCAGATGTCAACCATCACAGGTCGGGCAAAGTTAACAGCTGCAGATGTGTAGGGGAAGTGAGTGAGATGACTCAATACACCACTTTGATAGTTTATCAACAGGTCGGATCAACGTATAATTGCCAGCTAGGGACATGTAATAGTCCCGTCTGTCATTTAGAGTTTCCGGACATCACGCGGATTGGCGGCGTGTTGTGGAAGCTCGTTGTTGGGATCGTACAGGAACTCGCTGGATTGTTTTGGGAGTCAAAACAAGTGATGACAACTCTGACAGTGACTAAGCCAGGGGAGATGGATTCCTGACAAGGGATGATCGGCCCAAAATAACACCTGTGTGCACATATAAAATAACGTCACGTGACCAATTTTAGGCGGTTGCCAAAAACCAGATTTGGGGACAACCAGTGTAACTCGAAACGTCGATCTGGGAAGACGTGCTTTGGCACTGCGGTTAGAGAGTTAATAACATCTAACGTGTGCGGGATATAGGCCTATCATATTTATTTTACACGTGCCTGTCATGGCAAACTTAGATGTGATTAAGTAAAAACTGCAGTGCCGTATAAGGTAGAACCTATTATAATTAGTTCTAATTAATATAGGCTGTAGCCTTGTTAAAACTAGAGTGTGATGATTAGCACTGTTAGTGGAAAACTAGCTAGAGTAGGGAAGTGATACTTGGCTCTGTTAGTTGAAAATAGATTAGTGTAGTGTTGATAAGCTCTACTAGTTGAGAATTGAGTAATGGGGGATAATTGGGATCTTCCAGTGGGTGCTCCCTGGTGGGGGGGGGGGGGGGGGGTTCCGCACGCTGTTGGTTGTTTTTTTTTCTTCTTGTCTTGGCCTGATGAAAACCTATGTGTTCAGTTCATCTGTCCCTGACAGAGTTAGGGTTCATTGTATTTTGCTGAGCAAGGGCCAATGGCCACGATCATCTAATAGAGATCAGTGACGGGGAGGCTATCACCAGTTGTATGATTTATTTTACAGGTTCCCTCTGGTTGGAAGGAAGAACACGGAACCAAGGAAAAATCTGATCCCGGATAAAGTTTGGCGCAGGAAGATTGGCCAGCAACTTTATCAATGGGTCTATGCTAGAAGAAGCTGATAAACATTGCTCAGTGGAGCTGAATGGTATATGTATCCCACAGGATAAATACCGAATGAGGTTTAGGTCATACTAGTTTTAACACACCAGTAGTGATGGATATTCAGTTCACTTATGACTAGAACATAAAATAAAGGACTCTATTGGAGTATAGACAATAACTGTTTAATAGTGAGAACTATGGAACAATTCGCAAGAAGACAAAACGTCATGTCCATAGGACAGTGTTCCATGGTTTTTTCACTGCGCAGGAATTATGAAGTCTGAGTTTCTATAAACTATTAGGAACAGTGGTGTTAGGAACAATAATATTATTTTTTCCACGGATTATATAGTTGAATGGGATTCAGATTCTCATGGTCATCAGAGCTCCTGGAGGAGGACATGTCTGGAGAGAAGGACACGACTTCGGTGAGGGCCATTGTGCTGATTCTTGTGATGTCGTGTAATCCTTGCCATGATGAGTGGACTCTGAACATGAACTCTGTGGTCTGACCTATACATTTACATTAGAATACACGACACACTATTTTCTTCACATACACGTCTCATATACGTTACACTTTTCTTTTAATAAATTAATCTTTATTAATTTTTTGGAAGCAAGAGTTGTTGAATATGTTGCGTTGGGGAAGTATGAGAGGGGGCATAGTACGACAGTGAGAGAGAGAGTGAGAGTGATAGGAAAAGGTGTCCACGGGCTGATGGAGTGTGTTGGACGGAAGCTGGTGGATTCTCCAGGATATTGATAGGGAAAGAAAATTATAATGTGGGTGTTGACTCCCCTCACTCCAGGGACGACACTTTAAAGGAAGACACGACATTATTGGGAGCTCGTAAACGGGATCTTTGGACTAGCGGAATCTCTCGTAAACGTGATCCTTGGACAGCGGGATCTCTCGTAAACGTGATCTATGGACAGTGGGATCTCTCGTAAACGTGATCTTTGGACAGCGGGATCTCTCGTAAACGTGATCTTTGGACAGTGGGATCTTCTGACAACGGGGTCTTTTGACACGGGATCCTTAGTTATAAGAGGGAAATATCATATTGGAGAATCCAGCTAGAGTGAATGTGGATAGGGGTTAGGACAAATATCTTACCTGTTCACACTTCACACGTCTGCATAGGTCTGTGGTCCTGATTCTACTCTTGTCACTGAGTGAATGTGCTGTGTGTGGTAATATCTAGATTTATAGTACTTGGTCATATATCTGTATATTAATTTGCAGTTATATTGTACTCAACCTGCTAGCTTACCTCTCTGAAATGGCCACTCCGAAACTAACCACTGCAGAATTAAAGGCAAAGGGGGAAGAAATGGGATTGTCGGGTTCTGCTCTAACGGATTACATACAGGAATTGGAGAGAGAGTATCGTCAAGCAGAAAGGGAAGATCGAAAGGCCGAGTTGGAATTGAGAAGGATGGAGTTGGAACAAGAAGCTAGGAAATTGGAAGCAGAACAAGCTGCGAGGAAATTTGAAGCTAAGCAAGCAGCTAAGAAACTGGAAGCTAAACAAGAAGCTAAGAAAAGGGAGCACGAGTACCGGATGAGGGAACTCGAGTTGAAGAGTCAATCTAATGGGGAAACTGAGGGAGCAGTTGGAGGTTCCTCCATCCCAGGCTCAACACCAGTAGGTGGACATGGTTACCATGCTATGAAGTTTCCTTTAGCGGTCTACGAGGAGGACAAAGAGAAGATTGACCAGTACCTTCAACGCTTCGAGGCAATGTCTGTTGCTATGGGTCTGGAGCGTAACAAATGGAATCTCAAGCTATCCCAGGGATTACGCGGGACCGGCTACGAGGTTTATTCTCGCCTGCCACCAGGACATGAGAACAATTATGACGAATTGAAGACGGCTCTGCTGAAACGATTCGAGGTTACGTCACATACCTACCGGAAAAAATTTCGAGCAGCGAAACGAGAACCGGGGGAGTTGTTTGCCGCCTACAGTTTGCGTCTAAAATCGTATCTCCATAAGTGGATGGATTTGGCTGGGTTCGCACATGACTATGAGAGTCTGGAAGAGCTCATGGTGGTCGACCAGCTGAAGAAGCAAATGTCTAAACCTCTCAGGACGTTCCTGGGAGAACAAGGAGCGGAACTTATTGACCTCGTGACAAAATTAGCAGAACGGTTCATCGAGGTACATGGGGAGGTAGGGGAAAACCTTTTCACCAACACCAAAAGTCAGGAGAAACATGATAAGAAGAAAGCCAACAACTCAGGAACCAAAAAGTGGGAACCTTATGTGCAAAAATCAGAGGATAGTTCAGAGAAGAAGAAGGAGGGAAGCAAGAGCACTTCAAGCTCTACACCAAAACGACCGTGGTCGGAGAAGTGGTGTTCAATTTGTAAGTCACCCTCTCACAATACGAGGGACTGCAAATCGAAGGCTAAGAACCCTCACTTCGCAGCATGTCAAGTGACTTCCAAGGAGGTTGTCAGGGAAAATGCCAAGGTCGACAAGGAAGCTCGCCACCAGGAGAGCTCACTCAAGTCCGGCAATAGAAAATCTAGGACAGGGAAATGGTGCAACCAATGCAAGTCAAACACGCACAATGCTATTGACTGCAAGGGAAAGTCAGGAGACTCTAAATTCGTCGTGTGCCCCGGGAAACCTAAGGTGGAGCCCACTGAACAGGTCGAGGCCGAGGAAGAGACTCCAGACCAGGAAAAACCACCTGTAGTGGAATTGGTAGAGGTTAACGGTCGTCAAGTGGAGTGTTTGTACGACACAGGACTGGACGGGGAGGCCGTGATTTCTGCGGATCTGGTACATCCAGAACAATTCACAGGTGAGACATGGGAGATACAGCCTGCACAGAAGAGTGCTGTAGCCATGAAGTTGCCCATTGCTAATGTGGAGATTCGGTCAAGGTACGTCACCGGCACCATCAAGGCCGCTGTATTGACCGATCCCATTTTTCCCAGTAATCCTCGGTTGCCGGTATGTCTTTCTGGGAATGCCCAGGGAGCCAATCCATATGGGAGCAATGCAGACTCGCTCTCAGACGAGAACGGAAGAGGCAGAAGCAATTGTGACTAACCCACTGCCGGGGGAGCTACGAACTGCCCAGAGTGAGGATGCTACTTTACGTCCTTGCTACAAAAAGCTGCAGAAAAGTGCTGATCCACCAGGACGGGGGCAGTACTACATGAAGAATAGGATACTCTACAGGAGAGCAGGAAGGGGAGACAACCTATACGGTCAGTTGGTCGTCCCGAAAGCTCACCGGTCCCAGATTCTTCATATGGGGCATACCATCTCCTTTAGTGGACATATGGGTATTGCCGCCACCATGCAGCGAATTTCCTGCCATTACTATTGGCCGGGAATGACAGATCATGTGCGTCGGTATGTGAAGTCATGCCCTGAGTGCCAGAGGGTGGCACCGAAACACTGGACAGCACCGGTGGTGTTGGGTGAGATGCCCATCATGAACTCTCCTTTCGAGAGGGTAGCCATCGATATCGTGGGTCCACTTCCCAGGACTAGGAAGAGGAACATGTATATACTCACAATGGTGGATTGCTGTACAATGTGGGGTGAGGCCATACCGTTGACCACGATTGACTCGAAAAGAGTGGCGGATGCACTGATGGAGGCCTTTACCAGATTAGGCTTTCCGGATCAAATTCTGACGGACAATGGATCCCAATTTTGTGAAAAACTCATGGAGGAGATATTTAGGGTGGTCCACTCTAACCACATACATACCAGCCCTTACCACCCTCAAGCCAATGGACAAGTAGAGCGTTTCAATGGCACGTTGATGACAATGCTCAGGAAACTAGCGCAGGAAAAACCTGATAGGTGGGATGAATATATCCCAGCAGCCCTCTTTGCCTATCGGGAAGTTCCTCATGGCTCAACAGGACTACCACCCGCTACGTTGCTGTTTGGTCGTCCAATCAAAGGAACGTTGGAAGCCATGTTGAGGAGTTTGACTGAAGAGGGGACGTCAGAAGAAGTGATCTCATCCTACAAATATGTGGTGGAACTGAAAGAAAAACTTCAGGAGGGATGGACTCTGGCGAATCAAATCTTGAAAAAGGCCAGAAAAAGACATGCGGCTTACTACAACCGTAGGTCTAAAGACAGATCTCTAGAGGTGGGAGACAAAGTCTTGTTGCTACTCTCAACGGGAAACAACAAACTGGAGATAGGTTGGCAAGGACCATTTCCCGTGGAAAGGGTGATATCCAGAACCAACTATCAGATCCGGATCCGGGGAAAGTCGAAGATTTTCCATATCAATCTCCTGCGGAAATACGAAGAGAGACCCGGAGACAAGGCAGCACACCTCATGGCAATGGCAGTTGCAGTGGAGACGGAAGTGGGAACCAACGAGGGCAGGGAATATCCTTTAGTACACCAGGAAACCTATAGGGATGTGCAAGTGAACCCTGATCTGACCTCCCAGGAGAGGGAAAAGATAACCCAGGTTCTCAAGTCTCATAAGGAGATACTGACTGATAAACCAGGACGAACGAGGTTGATTGAGTTCGAGATGACTTTGACCACACAGGAGCCTGTTCGCCAGAAGGTTTACCCAGTGCCATTCTCTAAGGAAAAGGCCCTGGAGGAGGAAATACAGAAACTGCTGGAGGATGACGTGATTGCACCATCCACATCCCCATACAATGCGGGGGTAGTTTTGTTACGGAAACCAAGTGGAGAACACCGGTTGTGTATAGACTACCGACTTCTGAACAGTCATACACAATTTCAGGTGGAACCTTTGCCGAATCCAACGCAGTTATTCGCTAGGCTCCATAAGGCTCGGTACTTTTCAAAGGTAGATCTGAGTCGGGGGTACTATCAGATACCAGTCAAACCGGAGATTCGACCACTGTTGGCTTTCAGTACACCCAGTGGACACTACGAATTCAAGGTTGTCGTGTCCTCCTTTAAAGTGTCGTCCCTGGAGTGAGGAGAGTCAACACCCACATTATAATATTGTTTTTTTTTCTTATCAATATCTTCTTATCAATAATCCATCTTCATGATCATCCGAAATAGATACTGTTTGTAATTACAGATTGATTACGGACTGGTTGCAAACTAACTTTGTAAGTTCCTATCGGTCCTAAAGAATGCACAAATCCTTTGTAGTGTATTTAGGTTTTACTGTTAATGTTTCTACCTCGATCCTAACTAGTGTTCATATAGGTTCAAGTATATGTCATATGTAACATTACACTGGAATCTAGCACACGATGTGACTTATCCGTTAATGGTCTCGTTCCTTAAACAATGTTTGTCTGATGTGTGATATATCAACAATCATCACCCATCCTATGTGAACCATACCACGCAGGAGTCGTTATATTGGCTGGCTCTTCTGGGCCATGTCATGGTGAACCTTTCTGAGTATGAGTCCAGCGTAAACATATACCATCTTTCTTCTCGGACGTTATTCCTTTTCCGTAAGAATCATTTTAGAGTCCAAATGGTGTTCGTCTAATTGGAGTGCCCTGCTTCAAAACCAGTGTTGAAGTTCCTAATACCTGGTGGGGAACCTGTGGGAAAACCAACACATCATGTGAGAGCACTAGTCACTGATCCTACCGGCTGGGTGTAAGCTTATTACCCTGCTCTGTTATTTTACAGCTAACTACTCTGTCAGAGAGCCTTATAGCTTCTCACCTACGTCCGAATCAGGCTATGACAAGGAAAGACCAATAAACAGAGTGAAACCTCAGTATTCTATTCACCCTAGCAGAGCAAATATCACTTCACTACTCTAACTAGTTTTCACCATGCTACCGCCTAAATTAATTAGGACTAATTACATAGTATACTACCTTAGGCAACACTGCAGCCTAACAAATCACATCTACAAATTGCCATGACAGGCACGTGAACCATTAAATCCACTAATAAGTACACGGTAGACATTATTCCAATCAGAACTGCAGTGCCGAAGCACGTCCGCTAAAATCCAAGGTTTTAGTTCAACTGTCCTCTCCAATCATGGTTTTCTGGCAAACCCCTAAAATTGGTCACGTGACATGGTTGATGTCCTGCAGGTGTTATTTGGGCATATCATCCATTGTCAAGAATCTATTTTCCCTGGCTCCATCAATGTCAGAGTTGTCATCAGTTGTTTAGAATCCCAAAAACAAGCCAGCGAGTTCCTGTATACTCCCAACAACAGTTGCCAATAACAAGCCGTCAATCTTCTGTCGACTGGTGACAATCACCGCTGCCATTTCTGTTTGATGTCGGGAAACTCTAATTGACAGACGGACTGTTTCCTGTCCCTAGCTGGCAATTCCGGTTGTCTCTGACTGTTGATAAACTGTCAAAGCGATGTATGCATTCATCTCACTTCCGAATGTTCCTATTTTTGCTGACCAGATGTACAAGTACAGCTGTTATTTATGCCCTACCTGTTTGTGAACACGTGCAGCCACAACTATGAATGTTTTCTCTGTATTAGTTGAAACAATTGTCGCTTTGCAGATAGTCCGTTTAATCAGAAATCCTCTTATAGTAATCAGCTGGTCAAACGCGGTGTTTTATTTTGTGACATAGGCTCCCTCTTAAGAGAGTAGTCCATCTCACTCTTCTACACCATGATTAATCCAGATGATTCATTCCTCTTCCTCAGGAGCTGGGTGTCTTGACAAGAAGTCCGCTCCAACATTTTCCTTCCCAGGAATGTACTTCACTGTGAAATTATAGGGTTGAAGTAACAAAGACCACCGCATCAAACGGGCGTTGAGCTTCTGAGAAGTAGCCAGGAACATCAGGGGCTGATGATCCGACTGAACCCGAAACTTAACTCCATACAAATATGGCTGGAATTTTTGCACTGCCCATACGAGAGACAAGCACTCTCTCTCGACGGTTGAATAATTCCTCTCAGCCTGCAGTAATTTCTTGCTTGCGTATGCCACAGGTTTCAAAACCGAAGCATCGTCTTTTCCCTCTTGTAACAAAGCGGCTCCAATTCCAATCGCACTCGCATCCGTTCTCAACACAAATGGTTTGGAAAGGTCAGGGAGCTGTAATACAGGTTTGCTGACCAAGGCCTCCTTTAACTGACTATAGGCATTCTCACATTCTGGTGTCCAAACGATCTGGTCCGGGAATCCCTTTTTCAAAGTTTCTGTCAATGGAGCTCCCAGTTCAGTGAAATATGGGATAAATTTGTTGTAGAACCCACACAACGAGAGAAAAGATCGCACATCCTTCTTCTTTTTTGGCCTTGGTGCATTTCTGATTTTCTCCAGGTTCTTTTCTTCCGGGACAATGTGTCCTGGAGTGATGGTGTGGCCTAGAAATTCCAGAGTCTGGTAACCAATCATGCACTTGGTTGGACGAGCAGTAAGCCCTGCTTCCTTTGAGTCTATTAAACACTCTTTCCAAGGATTTCAAGTGGTCATCCAAGCTGTCACTGGAAATCAGAATATCATCCATGAATGAGATGATGGCCGGATCCTGTAAAGGATCTAGTACCGTCCTCATCATGCGAGTAAACACACTGGGTGCATTGCTGAGTCCAAAGGGCATGACCTTGAATTCGTAGTGTCCACTGGGTGTACTGAGAGCTAACAGTGGTCGAATCTCCGGTTTGACTGGTATCTGATAGTACCCCCTACTCAGATCCACCTTTGAAAAGTACCGAGCCTTATGGAGCCTAGCGAATAACTGGGTTGAATTCGGCAATGGTTCCACCTGAAACTGTGTATGACTGTTCAGAAGTCGGTAATCTATACACAACCGGTGTTCTCCACTTGGTTTCCGTAACAAAACTACCCCCGCATTGTATGGGGATGTGGATGGTGCAATCACGTCATCCTCCAGCAGTTTTTGTATTTCCTCCTCCAGGGCCTTTTCCTTAGAGAATGGCACTGGGTAAACCTTCTGGCGAACAGGCTCCTGTGTGGTCAAAGTCATCTCGAACTCAATCAACCTCGTTCGTCCTGGTTTATCAGTCAGTATCTCCTTATGAGACTTGAGAACCTGGGTTATCTTTTCCCTCTCCTGGGAGGTCAGATCAGGGTTCACTTGCACATCCCTATAGGTTTCCTGGTGTACCAAGGGATATTCCCTGCCCTCGTTGGTTCCCACTTCCGTCTCCACTGCAACTGCCATTGCCATGAGGTGAGCTGCCTTGTCTCCGGGTCTCTCTTCGTATTTCCGCAAGAGATTGATATGGAAAATCTTCGACTTTCCCCGGATCCGAATCTGATAGTTGGTTCTGGATATCACCCTTTCTACGGGAAATGGTCCTTGCCAACCTATCTCCAGTTTGTTGTTTCCCGTAGGAGTAGCAACAATACTTTGTCTCCCACCTCTAGAGATCTGTCTTTCGATCTACGGTTGTAGTAAGCCGCATGTCTTTTCCTGGCCTTTTTCAAGTTTTGATTTGCCAGAGTCCTTTCCAACCTATCTCCAGTTTGTTGTTTCCCGTAGGAGTAGCAACAATACTTTGTCTCCCACCTCTAGAGATCTGTCTTTAGACCTACGGTTGTAGTAAGCCGCATGTCTTTTCCTGGCCTTTTTCAAGTTTTGATTTGCCAGAGTCCATCCCTTGTGGAGTTTTTCTTTCAGTTCCTCCACGTATTTATAGGATGAGATCACTTCTTCTGACGTCCCCTCTTCAGTCCAACTCCTCAACATGGCTTCCAGCGGTCCTTTGATTGGACGACCAAACAGCAACGTGGCGGGTGGTAGTCCTGTTGAGCCATGAGGAACTTCTCGATAGGCAAAGAGTGCTGCTGGGATATATTCATCCCACCTATCTGGTTTTTCCTGTGCCAGTTTCCTGAGCATTGTCATCAACGTGCCGTTGAAACGCTCTACTTGTCCATTGGCTTGAGGGTGGTAAGAGCTGGTATGTAAGTGGTTAGAGTGGAACACTCTAAATACCTCATCCATAAGTTTTCCACAAAACTGAGACCCATTGTCCGTCAGAATTTGATCCGGAAAGCCTAATCTGGTAAAGGCCTCCATCAGTGCATCCGCCACTCTTTTCGAGTCAATCGTGGTCAACGGTATGGCCTCACCCCACATTGTACAGCAATCCACCATTGTGAGTATATACATGTTCCTCTTCCTAGTCCTGGGAAGTGGACCCACGATATCGATGGCTACCCTCTCGAAAGGAGAGTTCATGATGGGCATCTCACCCAACACCACCGGTGCTGTCCAGTGTTTCGGTGCCACCCTCTGGCACTCAGGGCATGACTTCACATACCGACGCACATGATCTGTCATTCCCGGTCAATAGTAATAGCAGGAAATCCGCTGCATGGTGGCGGCAATACCCATGTGTCCACTAAAGGAGATGGTATGCCCCATATGAAGAATCTGGGACCGGTGAGCTTTCGGGACGACCAACTGACCGTATAGGTTGTCTCCCCTTCCTGCTCTCCGGTAGAGTATCCTGTTCTTCATGTAGTACTGTCCCCGTCCTGGTGGATCAGCACTTTTCTGCAGCTTTCTGTAGCAAGGACGTAAAGTATCATCCTCACTCTGGGCAGTTCGTAGCTCCCCCGGCATTGGGTTAGTCACAATTGCTTCTGCCTCTTCTGTTCTCGTCTGAGAGCGAGTCTGGATTGCTCCCATATGGATTGGTTCCCTGGGCATTCCCAGAAAGACATACCGGCAACCTAGGATTACTGGAAAAATGGGATCGTTCAATACAGCAGCCCTGATGGTGCCGGTGACGTACCTTGACCGAATCTCCACATTAGCAATAGGCAACTTCATGGTCACAGCACTCTACTGTGCATGCTGTATCTCCATGGTTTCACCTGTGAATTATTCTGGATGTACCAGATCCGCAGAAATCACGGCCTCCCCGTCCAGTCCTGTGTCGTACAAACACTCCACTTGACGACCGTTAACCTCTACCAATTCCACTACAGGTGGCTTCTCCTGGTCTGGAGTCTCTTCCTCGGCCTCGACCTGTTCGGTGGGCTCCACCTTAGGTTTCCCGGGGCACACGACGAATTTAGAGTATCCTGACTTTCCCCTGCAGTCAATAGCATTGTGCGTGTTTGACTTGCAGTGGTTGCACCATTTCCCTGTCCTAGATTTTCTAGTGCCGGACTTGAGTGAGCTCTCCTGTTGGCGAGCTTCCTTGTTGACCTTGGCATTTTCCGTGACAACCTCCTTGGAAGTCACTTGACATGCTGCGAAGTGAGGGTTCTTAGCCTTCGATTTGCAGTCCCTCGTATTGTGAGAAGGTGACTTACAAATTGAACACCACTTCTCCGACCACGGTCGTTTTGGTGTAGAGCTTGAAGTGCTCTTGCTTCCCTCCTTCTTCTCTGAACTATCCTCTGATTTTTGCACGTAAGGTTCCCACTTTTTGGTTCCTGAGTTTTTGGCTTTCTTCTTATCATGTTTCTCCTGACTTTTGGTGTTGGTGGAAAGGTTTTCCCCTGCCTCCCCATGTACTTCGACGAACCGTTCTGCTAATTTAGTCACGAATGTCCTGAGCGGTTTCAACATTTGCTTCTTCAGCTGGTCGACCACCATGAGTTCTTCCAGACTCTCATAGTCATGTGCGAACCCAGCCAAATCCATCCACTTGTGGAGATAGGATTTTAGACGCAAACTGTAAGCGGCAAACAACTCCCCCGGTTCTCGTTTCGCTGCTCGAACTTTTTTTCGGTAGGTATGTGATGTTACCTCGAATCTTTTCAGCAGAGCAGTCTTCAACTCGTCATAATTGTTCTCATGTCCTGGTGGCAGGCGAGAATAAACCTCGTAACCGGTCCCGCGTAATCTCTGGGATAACTTGAGATTCCATTTGTTACGCTCCAGACCCATAGCCATGGACATGGCCTCGAAGCGTTGAAGGTACTGGTCAATCTTCTCTTTGTCCTCCGCGTAGATCGCTAGAGGAAACTTCATAGCATGGTAGCTATGTCCACCTGCTGGGGTTGAGCCTGGGACGGAGGAGTCTCCAACTGCTCCCTCAGTTTCTCCATTAGATTGTCTCTTGAGCTCGAGTTCCCGCATCCGGTACTCGTGCTCCCTTTTCTGTGCTTCCTGTTGAGCTTCTAATTTCTTAGCAGCCTGTTCAGCTTCAAGTTTTTTTAGCAGCTTGTTCCGCTTCAAGTTTCCTAGCAGCCTGCTCAGCTTCAAGTTTCCTAGCAGCCTGCTCTGCTTCCAATTTCCTAGCTTCTTGTTCCAACTCCATCCTTCTCAATTCCAACTCGGCCTTTCGATGTTCCCTTTCTGCTTGACGATATTCTCTCTCCACTTCCTGTATGTAATCCGTTAGAGCAGAACTCGACAGTCCCATTTCTTCCCCCTTTGCCTTTAATTCTGCAGTGGTTAGTTTAGGGGTGGCCATTTTACAGAGAGGTAAGCTAGAAGGTCGAGTACAATATAACTGCAAATTACTATACAGATATATGAACAAGTACTATAAATCTAGATATTACCACACACAGCACATTCACTCAGTGACAAGAGTAGAATCAGGACCACAGACCTATGCAGACGTGTGAAGTGTGAACAGGTAAGATATTAGTCCTAACCACTATCCACATTCACTCTAGCTGGATTCTCCAATATGATATTTCCGTTTTGTAATTAAGGATCCCGTTTACGAGAGATCCCGCTGTACAAAGATCCCGTTTACGAGAGATCCCGCTATCCAAGGATTCCGTTTATGAGAGATCCCGCTGTCCAAAGATCCCGGCTTGGCCCCCAATAATGTCGTGTCCTCCTTTAAAGTGTCGTCCCTGAAGTGAGGAGAGTCAACACCCACATTATAATATTGTTTTTTTCCTTATCAATATCCTGGAGAATCCACCAGCTTCCGTCCAACACACTCCATCAGCCCATGGACACCTTTTCCTATCACTCTCTCACTGTCGTACTATGCCCCCTCTCATACTTCTCCAACGCAACATATTCAACAACTCTTGCTTCTAAAAATTAATAAAGATTAATTTATTAAAAGAAAAATGTGTAATGTACGTAAGGCGTGTATGCAAAGAAAATGTGTGATGTGTTCTATAATGTGTGTATGATCGGACTTTCAGATAATAGCATAGTCAGTTCTTCATTGCAAGGGCACACCACAGCACATTAAATCATAACCAGTGCACCTCACCCAGTGTCGAAACCCTCTTGCCGGATACTGACTGTCATCGGTAGCCACCTGGTAATCCATCTTCATGATCATCCGTAATAGATACTGTTTGTAATTACAGATTGATTACGGACTGGTTGCAAACTAACTTTGTAAGTTCCTATCGGTCCTAAAGAATGCACAAATCCTTTGTAGTGTATTTAGGTTTTACTGTTAATGTTTCTACACTTGATCCTAACTAGTGTTCATATAGGTTCAAGTATATGTCATATGTAACATTACACTGGAATCTAGCACACGATGTGACTTATCCGTTAATGTTCTCGTTCCTTAAACAATGTTTGTCTGATGTGTGATATATCAACAATCATCACCCATCCTATGTGAACCATACCACGCAGGAGTCGTTATATTGGCTGGCTCTTCTAGGCCATGCCATGGTGAACCCTTCTGAGTATGAGTCCAGCGTAAACATATACCATCTTTCTTCTCGGACGTTATTCCTTTTCCGTAAGAATCATTTTAGAGTCCAAATGGTGTTCGTCCAATTGGAGTGCCCTGCTTCAAAACCAGTGTTGAAGTTCCTAATACCTGGTGGGGAACCTGTGGGAAAACCAACACATCATGTAAGAGCACTAGTCACTGATCCTACCGGCTGGGTGTAAGCTTATTACCCTGCTCTGTTATTTTACAGCTAACTACTCTGTCAGAGAGCCTTATAGCTTCTCACCTACGTCCGAATCAGGCTATGACAAGGAAAGACCAATAAACAGAGTGCAACCTCAGTATTCTATTCACCCTAGCAGAGCCAATATCACTTCACTACTCTAACTAGTTTTCACCATGCTACCGCCTAAATTAATTAGGACTAATTACATAGTATACTACCTTAGGCAACACTGCAGCCTAACAAATCACATCTACAAATTGCCATGACAGGCACGTGAACCATTAAATCCACTAATAAGTACACGGTAGACATTATTCCAATCAGAACTGCAGTGCCGAAGCACGTCCGCTAAAATCCAAGGTTTTAGTTCAACTGTCCTCTCCAATCATGGTTTTCTGGCAAACCCCTAAAATTGGTCACGTGACATGGTTGATGTCCTGCAGGTGTTATTTGGGCATATCATCCATTGTCAAGAATCTATTTTCCCTGGCTCCATCAATGTCAGAGTTGTCATCAGTTGTTTAGATTCCCAAAAACAAGCCAGCGAGTTCCTGTATACTCCTAACAACAGTTGCCAATAACAAGCCGTCAATCTTCTGTCGACTGGTGACAATCACCGCTGCCATTTCTGTTTGATGTCGGGAAACTCTAATTGACAGACGGACTGTTTCCTGTCCCTAGCTGGCAATTCCGGTTGTCTCTGACTGTTGATAAACTGTCAAAGCGATGTATGCATTCATCTCACTTCCGAATGTTCCTATTTTTGCTGACCAGATGTACAAGTACAGCTGTTATTTATGCCCTACCTGTTTGTGAACACGTGCAGCCACAACTATGATGGAACAATGAAGTTGATATCATATCCAGAAAAGAAGGTAACGGGACGGTTTTTTTTTTTTTTAAATGGATGACATGATATCTAAATCTGAACAAGACAACGTTAGGTATAGAATAGCACGACGAAATGCAAAACTAACAATTGAAGTATCTAAAGATGAATCCTGGAGAATATACGGTGAACAGAAGGCAATCGTTAGCTGAGACTACCTGTCACATAATAGACCAACGTGATTTAACCAGTGATGAGAATAAAAGGCGTTCTGATTAGCGGCATGTTCGAGGCCACAGGTTGTTTCAACAAATCCAGAGAAAACAGTCGGGGTTGCAGCTGCACGTGTTTACATCTGGTCGACAGATTAGGAACATTCGGTGGGGAGTGAGATAAATCCCTGCATCGCTTTGACAGTTTATCAACATTCGAATACAGATAGAACCCGTCAGATCCTGGTTACAATCAGATGTCAACCATCACAGGTCGGGCAAAGTTAACAGCTGCAGATGTGTAGGGGAAGTGAGTGAGATGACTCAATACACCACTTTGATAGTTTATCAACAGGTCGGATCAACGTATAATTGCCAGCTAGGGACATGTAATAGTCTGTCATTTAGAGTTTCCGGACATCACGCGGATTGGCGGCGTGTTGTGGAAGCTCGTTGTTGGGATCGTACAGGAACTCGCTAGATTGTTTTGGGAGTCAAAACAAGTGATGACAACTCTGACAGTGACTAAGCCAGTGGAGATGGATTCCTGACAAGGGATGATCGGCCCAAAATAACACCTGTGTGCACATATAAAATAAAGTCACGTGACCAATTTTAGGCGGTTGCCAAAAACCAGATTTGGGGACAACCAGTGTAACTCGAAACGTCGATCTAGGAAGACGTGCTTTGGCACTGCGGTTAGGGAGTTAAGAACATCTAACGTGTGCGGGATATATCATATTTATTTTACACGTGCCTGTCATGGCAAACTTAGATGTGATTAAGTAAAAACTGCAGTGCCGTATAAGGTAGAACCTATTATAATTAGTTCTAATTAATATAGGCTGTAGCCTTGTTAAAACTAGAGTGTGATGATTAGCACTGTTAGTGGAAAACTAGCTAGAGTAGGGAAGTGATACTTGGCTCTGATAGTTGAAAATAGATTAGTGTAGTGTTGATAAGCTCTACTAGTTGAGAATTGAGTAATGGGGGATAATTGGGATCTTCCAGTGGGTGCTCCCTGATGGGGGGGGGGGGGGGGGGGGGGGTTCCGCATGCTGTTGGTTGTTTTAATTTTTCTTCTTGTCTTGGCCTGATGAAAACCTATGTGTTCAGTTCATCTGTCCCTGACAGAGTTGGGTTCATTGTATTTTGCTGAGCAAGGGCCAGTGGCCACGATCATCTAATAGAGATCAGTGACGGGGAGGCTATCACCAGTTGTATGATTTATTTTATAGGTTCCCTCTGGTTGGAAGGAAGAACACGGAACCAAGGAAAAATCCGATCCCGGATAAAGTTTGGCGCAGGAAGATTGGCCAGCAACTTTATCAATGGGTCTATGCTAGAAGAAGCTGATAAACATTGCTCAGTGGAGCTGAATGGTATATGTATCCCACAGGATAAATACCGAATGAGTTTTAGGTCATACCAGTTTTAACACACCAGTAGTGATGGATATTCAGTTCACTTATGACTGGAACATAAATAAAGGACTCTATTGGAGTATAGACAATAACTGATTAATAGTGAGAACTATGGAACATTTCGCAAGAAGACAAAACGTCATGTCCATAGGACAGTGTACCATGGTTTTTTCACTGCGCAGGAATTATGAAGTCTGAGTTTCTATAAACTATTAGGAACAGTGGTGTTAGGAACAATAATATTATTTTTTCCACGGATTATATAGTTGAATGGGATTCAGATCTCATGGTCATCAGAGCTCCTGGAAGAGGACATGTCTGGAGAGAAGGACACGACTTCGGTGAGGGCCATTGTGCTGATTCTTGTGATGTCGAGTAATCCTTGCCATGATGAGTGGACTCTGAACATGAACTCTGTGGTCTGACCTATACATTTACCTTAGAATACACGACACACATTTTCTTCACATACACGTCTCATATACGTTACACTTTTCTTTTAATAAATTAATCTTTATTATTTTTTTGGAAGCAAGAGTTGTTGAATATGTTGCGTTGGGGAAGTAGTGCGACAGTGAGAGAGAGTGATAGGAAAAGGTGTCCACGGGCTGATGGAGTGTGTTGGACGGAAGCTGGTGGATTCTCCAGGATATGGCTAGGAAAGAAAAATTATAATGTGGGTGTTGACTCCCCTCACTCCAGGGACGACACTTTAAAGGAAGACACGACACTACCCATGAGCATTTTTTAAACGTGTCAATAATAATAATATGAGAAATATAGATGCATGCAACAACCCAACAACATCATTAACAAAAGACGTACACTACAATATCTTTATTTAATCCGCAACTAGGACAAGCAAGATACTTTCAAGAACTACTTAACTCCAAACTAATTGTGTGCGTAAAAGCTGTGAACAAGAACCAAACTTCATAACAGCAAAAGTAAAATCAGTCCTAAACAGAAATCACCAGGTCCAGATGGAATAACCACATAAGCTATTCAGGCTTGGGGGAAAACAGGACTTAAATGGCTAACAAGACTTTTTAATATAACTTAAAAAGAAAGAAAATTCACAGACGATTAGCAACAGGCAGTAATACTTCCAATATGGAAAAAAGGTCAATATGAGAGAGTGCGAAACATACAGAGAAATGTCACTCATGAGTCATATAAGGAAAATGTGCGCAAAACTGTTGGAACAAAGCGCTAGACCCATAGTCGAACAACGGTTCGAGTTTGCACACAACAAAGTGTAATTAGAACACAAGAAGATATTTATTTTCAGTCAACATAGGATTGAGACAGGGATGCGAGCTCTCCCTCCTATTTAAATTTCGACATAGACAGAATATCTAGAGACGGAAGGCTTGGCAGGACCAATTCAGAAAATGTCGAAATGAAACAACAAATCTACCTGCAATGCGCTTTTATCTGCAGACGATCAGTGCCTGTTTTACATCGAAAGGGACAGACTGCAAAATTATATTAGTCAGCATAGTTCAACATGTAGGAGATACAATATCAATATAAATAGAACCTAAACTGAAATAATGCAGGTTAGCAGATCCCTTGGACCATGGCACACTAAATATTTTGATAAATAATGCCCATCTGATAGTCAGGTCTTAGTCATATATGACTGAGCTACCGTATGACAGTAGACGGTACTACCTGCTTTCTGTCAGCGCCGAATGTTGGGCGGCGTTCACCAAACCCGACACCCAACATTGCGCCAACGGCTTCGGGCGGGATAGCGCAATTGGGAGGATACAAGCATTATCCTGGTGCGAAGAAATGCAACCTAAAGACAAAATGCCATTGCAAGGCAGCTGGTCTAGGATCGAAGCTCCGACGGGCGGACAGCTAGAGCATTGCTTTGATGATCTGGCAGCTTCTGCAGCTTGTCTTGTTCCAGATGTATAGGTGTTACCTTTCCTTATGTGTGAATTAGGCAGGTCGAGAGAGGGATCATGCTCCATGGGCAACACATGGTCTCTGTATTTTAGCCCAGGCTTTGTGCTATGTAGAGGCAATAACTAAATCCCTGGTCTTAGCCGGTCTCGGAATCAAAGCGAGAGGTAACTGTTACGGTTTATAAGTCCTTGTCAATTGGCGTAGACATGGGGCGCCACGCGTTGCCTCTGACGGTGGGAGACACCTACATGTGTCACTGATCAGCTACCGCCCGCCTCAAGCTGAGCAGCCCCCGGCAAATTAGGTGCTGATCCGCCACAGCCTGCCTGCTTCAATGGGTGCTTGGGGCTAGGACAAAATCTGAATCGCAGGCTAAAAACCAATACACCAGGTACTAATAAAAAGAAAAATAGAAACCTCAAGCTATGGGTTGCAACCTGAAACATAAGAACTTTGTGTCCAGGATTTTCCACTGACTTGACAAATATTAACGATGTGAGAAAAATGGCTGTGATTGATGCCGAACTCAATTGTCTTAACATTGATATTGCTGGCCTGCAGAAGACTCGCCTCGCTGAGGAAGGGTCACTCAGGGAAAAAAATTACACCTTTTTTGGAAGGGTAGAGGGCAGGCAGAAATAAAAGGCAACACGGTGTAGGCTTTGCAGGGACGATTTCGCCACTGGGAATGATTGATATCTCAGCAGAAGGTAATTAAAGACTATTATCCCTGCGCTTGGCAACCTCTTGTGGTTTTGCCACCATTATCACTGCATATACACCGACACTCGCTTCCTCTGATGATGTGAAGGATACGTTCTCAGTTATCAGTTATCAGTTGGGGTATCTTCTTAGCATTCCGGACAGATTCATAGGTGCTCAGATCCACCCCCAGCATATACATCAGCGTTCGGTGACTAATAGTGCCAGTTCTGTGCTGGTTGACGAGGCACCTCGTTTTCCCGATGTACCTCTCGTGTCTGGCCGTGCCAATTCTTACTCCCAAGTCTTTCATCCTGGACAACGATGTGGATTCACTGACGTCAAAGTCCTCTGTTCTTGACATATCTTTAAGGACGTTAATAACATCGGAACGATCCCTGGGCTGGCCATCTGCAGGAGGTGCAGAGCCAGCCAGTTTGTCAGCTCGCTCATTTTCCTCGACTCCCGCATGTCCCGGGACGAAGATGAAGGTGACTTTGCGGACAACAGACTTCAGCAGCGGCTCAGTCCGCTGTCTACGTATAGATCCTGCATCGACCTTCCGAATCATGCTCATTGAATCACTTAGTACACACACGTTGGTATAATGCTGTGATTCCAGCCATATGAAAGTTTGTTACTGCCATCACTTCCATCGTCATGCTGCTCTGTGATCAAGGCAGTTCGAAAATCCGACTACATTTATATGCTCGATGACTTCAATGCTCGTGTGGGCAAGGACTCTAGTTTATGACCAGTGTGCCTTGGAAAATACAGCATCGGTCGCATGAATGAAAATGGACAACGGCTGCAGGAGCATTGCACCAGAAATGACCTATGTATTACAAACTCCCGTTTTAAAACAAAAGAGCTGCATAAGATCACACGGAAACATCCAAGATCCGGCCATTAGCACCAGCCGGACTTTATTATCACACGGAGACAACATCTGAACCAAACATCATTATCTCGAAGTTACCACAGTGCTGACTGTGATACAGATCACTCGTTGGTTGTTGCAAGGGTTAGACTGAGACCAAAGAGAATCTACACAGCTAAACACAAATCTAACCCCAGGATTAATATTATTAACACTCACGATCCTGGAAAGTGCTTTGAGTTTCAACAGCAACATCTTGAAGACGCTTTCACTGATACATCAGACAATTGTACAGTAAGTGACTGGTTTGCGGCAAACAGCCCGATACTGCAGCCCTTGATTGATAAAAAGAAGATAGCTCTCTTAAGAAACAAGGAAAGACCAACGCGTAACACTCTGAGTGAGCTGAAGCAAGCGAGGAAGGATGTACAAAAGGCTGCCAGGCAGTGTGCGAATGACTATTGGATCAAGTTATGTGAGTCCATTCAAATCGCAAGTGATAAGGGAAACATCAGAAGCATGTATGAAGAGATAAAGAAATCCCGTGGTCCAATGATCAAAAGAAGTGCACCGTTGAAAACCTTGACTGGAGAAATCATCACTGATAAGAAACAGCAGATGGACAGATGGTTAGAGCACTGTTTGGAGCTTTACTCAAGTGAGACCAAACTAGCGGATGATGCCCTCAACGCCATAGAGGCCCTGCCAACTCTTGACCACCTGGACACATTTCCCACCATAACAGAAGTTAAGTGTGCTATAAATGAACTTGCATCTAGCAAGGCTCCAGATAAGGGTGGGATTCCAATAGAGGTAATCAGGACTGGGCAAGACACACTCACTCTACAGATCCACCAGCTAATAGAGCTATGCTGGTGAGAAGGTCAAGTCCCACAGGATTTCAACGATTCAAGCATCATGACGCTGTGCAAGAACAAGGGAGATAGGAGTATCTCACTTCTGTGTATTGTTGGGAAAGTATTTGCAAGAATTTTTCTGCGCAGACTTGAAGTCCTGGAAGATCAAGTTTACCCCGAATCACAGTGCGGCTTCCGACAAAACCGGTCTACCATTGATATGATATTCTTATTGTGACAAATGCAAGAAAAATGCCGGGAACAAAATCAACCACCGTTTATTGCCTTCATCGAAGTCACAAAGGCATTTGATTTGGTCAGTCGTGAGGGTCTGTTCAAGGCACTAAAGAAGATTGGCTGCCCACCAACTCTTCTGTCCATTGTGGAATCATTCCACACAGGCATGAAGGGTATAATCAAGTGTGATGGTGCAACTTCTGAAGAGTTTGAAATCAAGAGTGGAGTTAAGCAAGGTTGTGTACTAGTTCCCATCCTCTTTGGAATATACTTTTCACTTCTACTGAAATATGCCTTTCGTGATCAGGATGGTGGTATATACATACACTCACGCTCAGATGGCGGCCTCTACAATGCTCAGAGATTGAAGGCCAAGACACAAATTAGGAGGGTACTGATCAGAGAGTTGCTTTTTGCAGATGATGCTGCAGTTACGACCCACTCTGAGGAAGAATTGCAGTGTCTACTATCTGCATTCTTCAATGCTTGTTCTGAATTTGGTTTAACAATTAGCAAAAAGAAGACACAGATTATGTCACAAGGTGCACATGATGTACCATCAATCTTTATTGACGACGCCGAACTGGAGATAGTAGACCATTTTACATATCTAGGATCAGAGGTAAATAGCAAATTATCTCTCGATCAGGAAATTAACATCAGGATTGGCAACGCAGCAACAACAATGAACATGTTAGCAAAAAGAGTCTGGGAGAACAGGAAGCTTACTGCCAAAACAAAAGTCCTCGTCTACCAAGCCTGTGTCCTTAGTACTCTTCTTTATGGCAGTGAAACCTGGACAACTTACTCACGCCAAGAGAAACGTTTAAAAAGCTTTCATATGCGGTGTCTGCGAAGAATACTTGGTATTAAGTGGCAAGACAAAATCACAAATACTGAAGTATTGGAAAGATCAGGTTGTGTGACGGTGTATTCCATGCTCAGTCTTCGTAGACTTAGATGGATAGGACATGTTTGGAGGATGGATGATGGTAGAATACCAAAGGACATCTTTCTTGGTGAATTAAAGACTGGTAGGAGATCTCAGGGTCGGCCTCTACTACGATACAAAGATGTGTGTAAGCGGGAGATGATTGATACAGGCATTGATAATGCACATTGGGAGCACGTCGCCGCTGAACGTGTTGCATGGAGGGCAACTATCAGAAATGGAATAAACACAAAGGAGAAAATGATTGCAGACAAAGCACACACAGAGCGTGAGAGACGTAAGATGGTGCAAAATGGTGGAAATGACCATGTTTTCACATGCACCTACAGTGGGCAAACATTTGCAGCAAGAATTGGCCTTACCAGCCACACTCGCCACTGCCATGGATCGTAGTTATTAAGCCTTTTTGAAGCACAATGTACCAAACTATCGTCTGTCAAGACGGAAAGGTGCCAATGACTAGCATAGCAGGTCGGAAACGCCGCAGCTTTGGTAGGAGGGCGCCTGACACGACTGCTGTGTTGGGTTGAATGTGAGGCCTTGTAAATACATTGTCGCTTTTACCGGTCTTTAAATGCTATGCATGAATGTGACGGCCTGTATTAGATAGACGAGTTATGACCGCTCACGCTTATTGATATTGCACATGATGATGATCATGATGTTGTGACACCCAGCGCAAAAGATGTTGTTGATACGTCTTCTTGACTTCGTCACGTGGTACTAGCATAGCAGGTCGTAAACGCCAAAGAGAGAAAGAATCCAGCGACCGAGGTCGACAGGACACACGATGCTGTTGATGATGGTCTTCGCATATATACAGAGTATAGACTCATTTTGGCGGGCCCATTTATCAGCGTTGTTTTGGTCGAATAGTTTATTTAATTCAATAAGAAGAAAACCCATATCTTGTGTTGTTTTAATGTATATTTCTTTCTGGCAAATAAATACATTTCTTATTTTTAACCAAAACCTTCAGAATATTTTTTTTTTTTTTTGCTTGACTCCCTCGTTTGAACGCCGCGGTGATCGACCCCGTGCAGAGAAACGTAGATTTCTAAATGCGATTACGGGTGACCAGCGTTGCGCGGCGAGAGGCCCCCTGTGTGTTTGTCAGTACTTAACATCAGGTTTGGTCAGTTCACGCTGTACACAGAAAACAGCGGTTCTAAAGATTTAGGAAACTGGTTTTATAATTTAGTTGGAGTTACAAAATAAGAAAGAAGTTTATGTATGTTGAACCAGCGGGTGAAGCATATATGCGTAGTTGGGTGGATGACGTGGCCACGTGGGATATATGGTGCTCGAGTCGGATGCCACATGTCGGATGAGACATAGTAATAAATATGATACTCACCTCTTTTTTTCTGTCTCTCCGGCTGGGTGTGCGTTCTGCAGACTGATTGTCTTCTCTCTCTCTCAGGCGGAGTGTGCGTTCTTTTCTGTCTCTCCGGCAGGTTGTAAACGCATCGAGGATGATTCTCTTCTATGGTCAGCAATAGAATGAGACCTTAGCCATGGCGTATGGCTGTTTTATAGCACCAAGTCACGTGGTATGGCTATAGCCATAAACCAGTTTACACTGGTTTAAATCGGATTAAACTGCTTTATAGCTAGATAGACATCTGCTGACATGGCAATTTTACTACGAAAACACGCTGTAGAGTACCTACATAACGTGTTCAGACATGTTTTCAACACTGACTCATGGTTGACAGGCCACGAACAGGGTAGCTAGCTAAGATGTCAAGGTCGGGCACAGCGGTTCTAAAGTTACTGAGAGGTGTGCGAAGTCCACCGAGAGAGAGAGAGAGAGAGAGAGAGAGAGAGAGAGAGAGAGAGAGAGAGAGAGAGAGGAGGGAGGTAATGAAATACAGACAGAGAGATGTAAAGAAAGAAATAAAGAAAATAATCATATCAAGAGAGTGAATAAAAGTGAGAAAATAATGACATAGACAGCTCCGATTGATATATTTTAAGACTCCCTGATATAAACTAGACTTTTCGTCACTCGACTATAAATCACATGTTTGAACTTTGGGTGACCTGTTGTATTTGTTAAGGTGCAATGAAGGGGAGATAATTCTGTTTGTTAGGGGAAGTTATTTGTGGGGTTTCATTACATATTTTTATGATTATCTTAGAAAGTTATGGCTTATTTTAAATGAGAATCGTAGTTTTATATTGACATTAGTATGAGCCACTAAGTATACAAGAAATTTAACCGTTTAATATGTGTTTAGGATTAATTTTTAATAATATTCTATGGTTGTCTAGTATATTTTTAAACCAGCTTTTCACCAAGCGCTTAATGTTGATACCTGGGTAGGGACTTCTGCCGAATTAACTAGCATACTGAGCCGTGCAAAAGTTTATTAATGCATCCAACTATGGATACTCGAGTTATCTCGAGAGATGGAATAAAGCATTTTCTGTCATATTGGATTTCGGTCTTCTCATAAAAGGAGGGGATCTACATGACTGGGGTTCGTTTACACCACGTGACCACATCGCTGCGGTACCCTGGGTCGGGTCGCGTCGGATCGCGTCGGGTCGGTTCGCCCGCCCGCCAGCCCGGGACCGGAAGTAGTCATCACGGCAACCAGAAGTGACCTAAGAAAACACCCGCCAATTTTTGAAAAGAGGAGGTCCGAAAAGGATCCAGTTTGATGACGTCATCAATATAGAGGTACACCCTTCGTGTAGTAAAAAATGACGTCACCAGAAGGATCCAGATCCTTATTTTCGAAGTAAATACCCTCTGACATACTACTGACAAGCCACTAGAATAACAAATTCATCTGCGACACTTATAGATCATATCTATACTACGTGTGCTGACAACATCACAGAATGTATTGTACCTATTAATGTAATGAGTGATCACTACCCAGTATGTTGCACGTGGTCGAAAAGAGGTACCAAAACTCCCTGACACAAACAAAAAAGTATAAAATATAGAAATTACAAAACCTTCATTCAAGATGCCTTCTTACAAGACTTGCTCAACTCATCTCTGGACTATGTTTACCAGCTTCCTGACCCAGCTGATGCTCTGGACCACTGGCTGAAGACCTTTCTAAGCGTATTTGATAAGCATGTTCCATTTAAGGAAGTTCGTGTTAAACATCACACTAAGCCCCCGTGGATCACACAGGAGGTAGTTGAACTTATGAGAGACCGGGACAGGGCACATAAAAATAGAGATCTAACTATGTACCGTAGTCTGAGAAACAAAGTTCAATATGTTATTCGAAAGGAAAAGAAAAACTATTTTAAGAACTTAATAATAGATAAAACTAACATTAAAGATATATTGAAAGCAATTAATACCTTGACAAATAAACACAAATCATCACAATCGTTACCATCAAATCAGGTTACATGTGATCAATTCAGTAGTTTCTTTCAGTCTGACATAAACCAACTGAAGGCCGCAATACCAGATGTGCCTCATGACATATCTTTATTACCATCATTCTGTGAGAGCAAATGCTATGGAGACATTCCCACAAACATACCACTAGATGGAATCAGTAATCGGATCCTTCGCTATGCTGCACCGGCGATCTGCGAGTCACTAACTTTTATATACAATCAATGTCTCACCAAAGGTCACTTCCCATCAGCCTTTAAAATCGCTAAAGTGTATCCTCATTTAAAAGCTGGTTCATTAGACGATTGTATCATGAGTAATTATAGGCCAATTTCCATATTATCCTCTTTATCCAAACCGCTAGAAAAGCACATCCACAAAACAACACTAGAGCACTTAGTTCGCCACAAATTAACAGCTGACAGTCAGTCAGGATTTCGGCCAAAATATTCCTGCCATACGGCCCTAACAAACATGATAGAAAACTGGCATCAAAATATTAACAACAATACTCTATGTGGAACGATGTTTATAGACTTTAAAAAAGCATTCGATATGATAGATCATACTATCCTAATTAAAAAACTAAAAACAATGAAAGTAAGCTTTAATATAGTGACATTAATAAACTCATTCTTATTAGACAGAAAACAAGTAGTATCACACAATAAATCTCTATCCCAAGCTATTACCAATAATATTGGAGTACCTCAGGGGTCTATACTTGGCCCTTTGTTATTTGCCATTTATATAAATGATCTTCACTTATATCTGTCATCGTCCTGCGATTTATTTGTAGACGACTGCACATTATATACAAACGCTATTGATCGTAATGTGCTAGAATTATCCTTGCAACATGAAATAAATAGTGTAGTTAACTGGAGTCATGCAAACCGCATGCAAATTAACATTTCTAAAACAAAATCTATGTTAATAGGAACGAGGCAAAGACGTCACACTCTAAACTCGCAGGGAACTCTTCAGCTGCACATTGGTAGCACACCTATAGAAAGTGTAACCGAGCACAAGGCACTGGGTATTATCATAGATCAAAATCTATCCTTTAATTCCCATGTTCATGCTCTAGCCTCGACGAAAACACAAGAAAGATATTCAATGCTTCCCACATACAAACACATATTGATTATTGCTCCACAATCTGGGATGGATGCTCCAAATCAATAACAAAACGCCTTTATTCGCCCCAGAAAAGGGCAGTGCGTCTAATCAATGGTGATAAGTTTACAGACAATTCTAACCTACATGAATGTCTTCAGTTACTGACACTCCACAAACGCCTACTTTTTAATAAAGCTAAACTAACTCACAAAATCCTATTTCAAAATGCCCCATGCTACCTTTCTTCTTCTTCTTCTTCTTCTTCTTCTTCTTCTTCTTCTTCTTCTTCTTCTTCTTCTTCTTCTTCTTCTTCTTCTTCTTCTTCTTCTTCTTCTTCTTCTTCTTCTTCTTCTTCTTCTTCTTCTTCTTCTTCCTCTTCTTCTTCTTCTTCAGCGTTCCGAGCCATTGAGGTTCTTTGCTGCAGATACAATCCGTCTCCATTCGTCTCTCTGGTGGACCTTCTCTTGCCCGTCGTTGATTCCAAGTGCTTGTAGATCTGTATATATATTATCTCTCCACCGCCTTCTTGGTCTACCTCGGGGTCTCCGGTCATTTATTTCCTGAGTGTAAGCAAGTTTTGTTTCCCTAATATCTTCCATTCTTTCTATATGCCCCAGCCATTGTAGTCTATTAGCCTTCATGATACCAGTGATTAGCGGGGACTTAAACAGATCATAAATGTCTTTGTTACTTCTTCTTTTCCACTCTCCACTTTGTGTATCCCTAATGGGTCCAAAGATGCGTCTTAAAATTTTGTTCTCAAAGGTTTGTAACAAGGCTTCGTCTCCTTTCGTTGTACTCCATGCTACCTTTGGCCATTGTTTAAATATAACGCAAGACATAGTGAACGACTAAATATACTTCATGTCCCTAAACCTTGGATAGACTTATATAAAACAAGCTTAGCATACTCTGCCACTCAGTTGTGGAATAATCTTCCACAAGAAATCAAAGACACCACCAATCATTATACATACAGTCGCAATCTGTTTGAACACTACCTCAGAACAGACTACATGCCCCCTTAAAAAAACAAAAACAACAAAGACAATAATAATGGTAAATTATCTCGAACGACAACTAGCAAAAAAAAAAAAAAAACATTCCCGTATGTGTTGCACATTACACCCGCCTTGGGTATTTATGATGCCCATGTTAAACATTGCCTCAACGAGTCATGTAATATTGATTATTTTTCATGCTTTTTAATGCTTATTGTTTTTTTTGTTGTTGTCAAAGAATTGCTTCATAAGAGATGTTGAATGAAAGAATGTATGAGAGGAAATAGAGAAGAAGGGCAGAATGTCAGACGGGCCAGCGTGCCCAATTCTTAACCCTTTGAAAATTAAGATTTTCTATCTATCTATCTATCTATCTATCTATCTATCTATCTATCTATCTATCTATCTATCTATCTATCTATCTATCTATCTATCTATCTATCTATCTGTCTGTCTGTCTGTCTGTCTGTCTGTCTGTCTGTCTGTCTGTCTGTCTGTCTGTCTGTCTGTCTGTCTGTCGCTCCTTTCTACACCCATTTGAGTAGTCCACTAAGTATATTTACAGTTTCATTAATTTTACTGTCTGTCCAACGGGGTCTTTACTTCTTTCCCCAGAATTCCAATTCCGAGACCAATATATGTTTTCAGGCTTGTCTGCTCATTGCCAAGGTTCACACCCAGACAAAATTATAGATTCTATGTAACACTTCAACATTCAAATAAAAAAATATGTTACCCAAATTATTAAAACATGATGGCCAAACACAGAAATATAGCTACCAAACTTATAAAATGTAGAAACGTTGTTAGCCAAACTAATAAAACTCTTGCCCCCCCAAAAAAAGAAAGAAATATCTCAACCAAAAATATCAAAAGTAGGGAAAATGTTAGCCAAACTAACAAAAGTATTGACCAAATTCAGAAAATCTCAACCAAACTTATAAATGTCTAAACCAAACTGATAAAAAGAATGTTAGACACATGACAAACATATTGGTCAAGTAAAGAAATATCTCGTCCGAGTTTATAACAAGTAGGAAAATTTGTTAACCAAATGTGAACAATATTGGCCAAGTAAAGAATTATCTCATCCAAACGTATAACAGCCGGCTTCCTGATATAGAGGTTAGCGACTTTTTCCGTAATCTCGTATATTCTCGTATGTAACGTGACGACGGTGAGAATCAGCAGTGGTTCGAATCGTGTCGGTAACTTAGGGGTATGTGAGCCGGCCGCTCAGAAAGCAATGGCAAGCTACTGGGCGTAATCTTGCCAAGAAATCAACAATCAGCTGAAAGATGCTGATGTTGACAGCGATGTCCTGTAAAGGATATGCAAACATTTAAATTAAATTTAAACTTATAACAAGTAGGAAAATGTTTTAGCAAAATGGGAAAAAATTTGACCAAGTAAAGAAATAGCTCGTCCAAATTTATAAAAAGTAGAAAAATGTGTTAATCAAATGGGAAAAAATATCCACCAAGTAAAAAAATATCGTGTCCAAATTTATAAAATGTAGGAAAATTTGTTAGCCAAATGGGAAAAATATCGATTAAGTAGGGAACAAGTTTTAGCCAAATGGGAAAAACACTGATCAAGTAAAGAAATATCCCGTCCAAACTTATTAAAAGTAGGAAACTTTGATAGCCAAATAGGAAAAATATTGACCAATATTGAGATTATAGTTGTGAAGCTTTCTATGAAAGACAGGGCCACTTTGTGGTAAAAGGAAAACCAAGAGTGTGGAGAGATGCGTGATTAGTTTGTATAAGTGCTTCTTAAGCAGATACTTTGGAATGGTTAAGTTGATGCTTTCAGTAATGTTAAAGGGGGAAGTGCTGACGTTGATGTTTATGTAGTGCGAAATGCCTTTTCAGATAAAAGTTCAAGACACTCTTGACATAACTACAGAAGCTACCTTTTTCTTAATTTGGGTAACACATTTTTCTTAATTTTGTCGACCTATTTCTTACTTTTTTTCATACCTATTTCTTAATTTGGTCAACATATTTTCCTACTTTTTGTAAGTGTGGTTGAAATATTTCTTAATTCCGCCAAATTTTTGTTACTTTGGCCAGTATATTTTCTTACTTTTTATAAGTTTGACTGAGATATTTATAAGTTTGGTTGAAATACGTTTTTTACTTGGAAAATAATTTTCCCATTTGGATAAAAATAAAATGTTCCTACATGTTTAAAATTTGGATGATATATTTATAAATTCCTCAAATATTATGCAACATGTTTACCTACCATACCACTACATACTACTTACTATGAGATCCGCATTTTCCCCCGCCAGCTAATTAACTTTTACCAGGCCAAGTAGTTATTCTTCGCTACTTATAGACAAAGACAGTCATTAGGAGGATACATGCTGACATAAGATCACTGTAACCCGCGGATGAGTACAAAGAAAAACAACCATTCATATATACATATATTTAATGACACCCATACATCCAGACATGTAGATACACCGGTATACAGACAGACAGACAGACAGACAGACAGACAGACAGAAGGATATAATCACGCCAACAGTCACACATACACATACACAAACAGTCAATAGTCAGACAGAAACTGACACCACAGATGAAAACAGAGAAAGACAGAGAGAGAGAGAGAGAGAGAGAGAGAGAGAGAGAGAGAGAGAGAGAGAGAGAGAGAGAGAGAGAGAGAGAGAGAGAAAACCATACATAAAATACGAGTCATACCCACGGCCACTCCGACCACTGTGTCATACACTCAGCCATGCCGGCCTCCTCGCGATCCACTTTACCACCCTGGCTCTACCATATAACAACTCCGCGACTCATCCCACCAACCTCCTTAACAGCGAAAACCTGTCTTACACCCATTCCATAGCCACTCCTCCATCAGGAGGAAGAGTATTGTAACCCCACCACACCCACTCACACGCATACGCACACACATCCTGACCACTACGCCGATCTCTTAACAACGAATGGGAGCCTTTATCTAGCAAATCCTCTGTCTCTTAATAAGGAACGGACGTGTTTACCTAGCCACTCCGCAACTCGCCCACCCCTTAACAATGATCAGAAGCACTTATCTAGCTACTCCTCTACTCACCCACCCCTTAACAATGAATTTCACTAAGCCATACCCACTAACAGGAAACACTAAATATGATTTGTGTACATTGAGTACCGACAAGGAAATACAAAACAAATTCAACATAGAAGTACAGAACAGATTTGATATATTGTCTGATCTAGAGATTCTATTCCAGGATGTGGATGATCAATGGGAAATGTTGAAGAATTCAATCAGTTTGGCTGCAGAAACAACTATTCCAAAATTAAAAAAGGTGGGTCGTAAGAAATGGATGACTAAAGAAATTTTACAACTAATGGAAACAAGAAGCCTCAACAAAAATAATTCTGCCAAATATGAAGAAATTCACAAACAAGTCAGAATATTATGTAAGGAGGCAAAAGAAGCATGGCTTGAAGAAAAGTGCTTAGAAATTGAAAAACAACGCAGCAGTCAAAATACCAAATTAGTGCACAAAAGAATTCAGGAAATTACTAATGAAAAAACAAGTACATCAGCACGCTGTCTAAAAACTAAAGATGGCAAAATCATAATAGAAAAAGATCAGATTCTACATGTATGGTCAGACTATGTGAAAAACCTTTATGATGATAATAGAGATGAACAGTATGATATTCGATTTAATAATGAAAGACTCCCAATTTTGAAGATGGTGGTTCGAAATGCTTTTAAACATATGAAAGCTGGCAAGGTCCCCGGTTCAGATAACATCACAACAGAAATGATTAAAAACGTTTTAGAAGAATATGGAATATATCAAGTCACCAGATTGCTGAACACATTATATGATACCGGACTGAATTATGTAATTCTGAATTTATTGCAATCCCAAAGAAATCAGGAGCCTTGGAATGTGATCAACATAAAACAATTAGTATAATGAGTCACATCACAAAGATTTTGCTACGAAGTATCATGCAAAGAGTGAGGAAGAAAATACAACCTGAAATAGGAGGAGAACAATGTGGGTTTGTAGAAGGAAAGGGTACAGTAAATGCTGTGTATATGCTGGGATCAGTTATTGAACGTTCTGCAGAAGTAAACAAAGATACACCTCTTTGCTTTATTGACTACACAAAGGCTTTCGATAGAGTAAGACATGTCAACATGGTAGATATGCTTGCAGATCTACAAATTGATGGGAAAGACATTAGACTTATAAAAAAACATATATTGGAAACAACAAGCTGCCATAAGGATTGATAATGAAGTGGGACAATATCAGCCTATTAAGAGAGGTGTTAGGCAGGGATGTGTAGTGTCTCCAGATCTTTTTCCCTATACAGTGAAAATATTTTCAGAAATGTAGAAGATATAAATGGAATCAGCATTGGAGCACGAGATATCAATAACATTAGATATGCAGATGATACAGTATTGATTGCAGACAATGAGCAGGATCTGCAACAATTAGTAGATGCGGTTGTTGCACACAGTGAACAACTGGGATTGGAATTAAATTGTAAAAAGTCACAGATTATGGTCGTCACTGGGAAGAACGAAATACCACGATGTAATATACAAGTAAATGGGAATATTCTTCAACAAGTGAATCGGTACAATTATCTAGGAACCGTCATAATATCTGATGGGAGGTGCCTTGAAGAGATTAGAACAAGAATCGCCATGGAGAAAGTAGCCTTTAGCAAGATGAAAAACATACTGACCAATAAAAAGATGTAAATTGAAACGAGAAAAAGAATGTTGAGGTGCTACACAGAGCCTGTTCTTTTGTATGGATGTGAAACTTGGACAATGAGCAGTCAAGCTGAAAAACATCTGATGGCTGCAGAAATGTGGTTTCTAAGGAAAATGCAAAGAATACCATGGACAGAGAGAAAACCAATACATATATATATATATATATATATATATATATATATATATATATATATATATATATATATATATATATATATATATATATATATATACAGGACGTTGCAGTTAACACCAGCATTTTTCAGCTGTCGTTGATGTTCTTTGCAAGATTACGTTCAGTAGTTTGCCATTGCTTTCTGAGTAACCGGCTCACATACCCCCGTAAGTAACCAACGCGACAGAATCACACCATCACAAATAGCGAAAGACTGGATAGATCGTGTGGTGAGACTGTTTGTTCCGTGTTTAGTTTTCATAACCTTAGATCGATAAGTCTTTTTTTTTTAAAAAGTCTTAAAAGTCAAGAGAATCGACTTCATTGCACCGGGTTTAATCCCATGTGGCTCAGTCTCTTTCCGCAGGAGGGCTTGTCGAAAGCATCACACAAAGCACGAACTCCGTAGCTCCAGCGACGACATCCAGGAGTCTCCGAGAAAACTGCGCTTGTGAATCGAAAGACGTAACCCGGAATAGAACCCACAACCTTCGGGGCACGAGGCAGACGACTTGACCACTTGGCCACGATACTCCCATGATGATGGTTAGTTCACATTAGGAAGATAGACAATTGTAGTTAGAATACCAAATGACATCTTGTTTGGTGAACTGTAGGCAGGCAAACGAGTCGGCTTCTACTACAGTTCAAAGATGTATATAAGCGGGACATGATTGATATAGGCATTGATATTGTACTTTGGAAGCAAGTCGACGCTGATCGCGTTGCACAGAGGGAAAATATCAGAAATGGAATAAAAGCAAAGGAGAAAACGTTTTCAGATGTGTTATACACTGTATATGTGAGGTTGGTGCATGATGGTGAAATCCATTGTGGACGAACATTAACCGCGCGGAATGGTCTGTCCAGTCACATTCACCACCGCCATGTATTGTAGTTATTATACCTGTTTTGAAGCACAATATAAGCAGAGAACAAATTGAACGCCACCACCCCGTGTTGTAGACAGGGAAACCATGACCGCGAAGTGATGGGTCACTTGGAGACTTGGCGTGTTTATGCATTGTGCTTAAGGTTGAGTTGAGCTAAGAAATGACATCACTGCACTCAGGGCATTCCCATACGTGCTCTCTCCCCTCGTTCAATAGCCAGCGAAGAGTCACACCACTAATTGTTCCCACCGCTATCTGATTGAAAGTTCTCAGTTTTGAGATTCTTCAAGAACCCTTGTAAATCCCTCGCAATCTCATCATGTCTACATACGATTTCTCAGTCTGTGCCTCCACCTGGTCCACCTGGTCCAACAGGCGCACAACCACCTCTCCCTTATCCATAGGTAATCTACCACCAAGAGGTGCATTCCCTGCCTGTTCATTCCCACGCACTCCCGCATGGCTAGGGCAAAACATCCATACAATTAGTCACAGTCTGTAACCTCTGAAGCGAGATGAGCCATTCCACACGAAACATTCCTTTCTCAACCTTACTAAACATATTCTTAGAGTCCGTGATGAAGACAATGTGTGTTGCAGTGGTCCCCTCTAACCAAGGAAATGCCGCTGTGACTGCTTCCACATCAATTCTCATGCTGGAGGTCGGAAGCTTCATATGCCAGACACTCCTTTTTTCAAGAATCGTCCATTAGTATTTCGCAATGAAACCCCAACCACTTCGACTGTTTCTCACCACTGACCCATCAGTATAGATCACTATGTCACCTTGATATGTATTACTCTGGATCAGTTAATGCACCTCCGTGCTTGCATGTCTGTGCACCGTGTCGGGGGTCATGTTATGTGCTAGATAAAAGGAAACTTTGCGTGTTTGTGTAATGTATTGAGGGTTTTATGTGCTAGATAAAAGAAAATTTGGCAGATTTATGTATTGTGTTGGGGGGGGGGGGGGGGGGGGGGGTCATGCTATGTGATGGATAAAAAACAACCTCGGCGTAGCTTGTCAACTATATCTTACAAACAATTTGGAGAATATCGAAACACTGACAATAATGACAGAGAATTTGGTGTAACTTGCAAAATATGTCTTACCAAAACTGTGGGGGTAATATTGGTACATTGACAATTCATTCATTCAGTAACATGTCCTTTGCAGAACCTCGCTTCCTTAACAACTTTCAGGAAAACCTCTCAATCATAAGCAATATAAAATGACATAAAGTAGTGCAGCTTTACATAACAAAATTACGACACATACAGGATGTTGCGGCGATTATCCTTCATCAGCAAACAAACACATTCATAAACACAACATATAGTCAAGGAGATCTCATGTGACTACATCGAAAGGTGACGACAGGACGAGAAGAACAAAAGGATGAAAAAAATGAAACCAGCTAAGAGAAAATGAGAATTGGAAAAAAATGTTCACACTTACCTTACAATTCCGATCTGTGTGTAACTGAGAATATCACCGATGTCTTCTTTGTATACCCAACGGATGGAGTGAGGTGTAGGATGATGACGGGGTGATGGGTGTAACGGTTCAGTGAGCACACTGAAAGAAAGGGGGGGGGGGCGGAGGCAGGAAGGCAGGACGGCGACAGTGATAGTAGGCTGAGAATGGTATCTGAGCAATCTCAGTGGATGTACTAACAAAGCATGAATGGGTGCCAGTGAATGGGTTGGCCCCGGTGGACGAATATTGAAGACCAATGGAGTGTGTACCCAAGTATGATGGTGGTACTAACCAAACTCACGTTATGCACTCCTATATGTTATTATGAGGCAAGTCCTAAAGTCTGGGTGGACTGATATGCGTGAGCGCACATACATATATATACACCGCTCAACAGACATTCATATAATAGTGTACATGGACATGTGCAAGGTATATATAAGAAGATATATATATATATATATATATATATATATATATATATATATATATATATATATATATATATAGAGAGAGAGAGAGAGAGAGAGAGAGAGAGAGAGAGAGGAGGAGGAAGTTGGTATAGCTACTGCGATATGCCACATGGAGCATGTGGACACATGATATGAAGAGGCGTAAAGAAGCAATTTTTGAGAGAGAGAGAGAGAGAGAGAGAGAGAGAGAGAGAGAGAGAGAGGGAGAGGGGGGAGAGGGGGGAGTGAGAGAGAGAGGTTGGTATCGTTCCTGTGATGTGCTTCATTGGGGTATGCGGAGTAGGTCGGCCTACAAATACGAGGCTTCACTCATACTGTTCCCTATGAAATAGGTTAAGTAAGGTTGATTGTTATACCACGCATTTTAAGATCATATCACCCAATGCTTGTGTTATTGGGGTTGTATAAGATCCGACCATCGGTAATACATACGATGTGGGTAGGCACAAAGAAGCAAGATTATTATGAGAGAGAGAGAGAGAGAGAGAGAGAGAGAGAGAGAGAGAGAGAGAGAGAGAGAGAGAGAGAGAGAGAGAGAGAGAGAGAGAGAGAGAGAGAGAGAGAGAGAGAGAGAGAGAGGTATAGATCCAGCGACATGCTACATGGGGCATGTGGAGTAAGTCGGTCTACAAATACGAGGCTTCACTCATACTGTTCCCTTTGAAATAGGGCCAGTAAGGTTGATTGTTATACCACGCACAAATAAAATGAAGTTACTAGCAAAAACGCTGTGTGGATGCTTGTCCTAGTAGAAACAACGCGAAGACTCGAAGGTCAGCTTTCATCATCATCCTTATAATCATGTTAATTTTGTCCCAATTATGCCATTCAGGCATTTATCTCTCTATTTTCCCCTTGCCTTTTCTTCAACCATTGAGTCTGCTGTCACTGAGTTTCTAGTTTATTTCTCATATTTATAACGTTAACAAAAATCTTGAATGACTACGTCTAATTTCTGGAATTAATTTACGGGTTTCATTTGTTTCTTGTAGAACTGTCTCAATCATTTATTTTCAATCGTGTAATTCATGTTGCCCAGAAACCACAATTCTAATACTTATGATGCCATTAGATGTTTCCTAGCCTGTCGTCTGCTGGACAATTTATCATGTGAACGATTTGTACCGTGACCGGTTTCCGTGAGTTCGCCCAGCCTCCGGTTTGACTTGCAGAAGTGAACACATGACAGGTTGTTTCACCCGTTGGTTGGAGACGGTTGCTCCTCAATTCTGTGGTCATTATTTGCGGTTCAGGCTTGATTTAAGTTTAAGTATCATAATCACAAGCAATTGCACATCATTTGTTGTCTTTCGGTATACCACTATGTCGCATAGGTAGGTAGGTGTCTCAGTTAGTTTGACTGTAAAATGCTCAAAATCTAAAATGTGTATCACTCACGCCCACACACATATGTGACATAGTCATTTAGTAGCAGGTTTAGTCATGATTTTCAAATTGAGTATTTACTAATGAAAGTACCACAGATCGATTGGCGTTGAAAAACCAAATCTAATGGTACCTCATTGAGGTCAGTATGTAAATTCTAAATGAAGATATTCACATTTTTGTGAAGGTGTATCCCTATAAAATTTTCACACGTTTGCCCTGATTTTGGAACTCTTCTTTGTGTCCATTACCTCCACGCTACCAGCCCGGTCTCAAACGGTCATAGACGGATATGAACTACTGACTTCAAACATATGTTCCATCATGTTAAATGATTAAAAAATAATACAAGTAAATTCTTATTGATCTTTTTTAAACTTGTATTTTCTTTAACTTTAGTAGTTCAAATTGCACGTTTTGAGTGTTAAAATGTGTACATGCCAGTCTGATCGATAAGCGCAGCCGCCATTGACCCCCATTTCATTGTGGGTTTCCCATTCACTAAAGTACATCTTCGCAGAAAATCTTGTTTTCAACCACAATTCGAGCAAATTTAGCGATGAAACTTTCCAAATATATGTAAAGTTGGTTGCATAATTCGAAAATCCATCTAAAATCTTTCTTTTAATAGTGCCAGAAAATAATTACGTCAAGTACTCAAAGCTTGCAAGATTGTTTCAGTCAAACGGGTCATAGACGGATATGAAAAACTGACTTCAAACATATGTTCCGTCATGTTTACTCTACCAGACAACTGTACCGATTTTTCGATAATTTCCAAATCTGCTGCTATACCGCTGTACCTAATTTTCGGTTTGCCTAATACGTGAAAAAATGTGTCACAAACTAAAAGTAACCAACCAATCGTGGTCAGACCTCATGGTTAGCCATTGCAAATGTCTTCCCCCATGTGTTTGAATTGACTTTGTGTGGTTTAACGTGAAAACATTCTGAAAATTCACAATGAAACAAACGGCTGATGAACCAAGCACTTCAACAAGGTGATCGATACTTTGGTTGATTCAGATTCTGAGGAGTCAGAATTTCATCAAGAATACGTTTTCAGTTCAAGTGACACAGACAGTGAGAGCTCGAGTGATGAGGAGAATCTTGAACCTTATAGATCTAGAGCTAGATCGATAGTAAGAGAAAGGGGGGTGCGTGTCCCTCAAACAGCTGATGGGGGAGATCTAGGTGGGGATGAAGGTTGGACGAATTTTGTATCACCAGATACAGATCTGCATTTCAATGAGGATGGAAAAGGCCCAGTGAACATTCCTGGATCTATCACAGAGGAGAGTGAACTGATTGACTTTTTATCCTTATTTTTGGATGATACTTTCTGGCAAAATTTGACAGAGAAAACCAACTTCCGGGCCCACCAATTGCATATAGCAAAGCCCAACTCCTACAATGCCAACAATTTCAAGGATGCCACAGTGGAAGAAATGAAGGCTTTTCTTGGACTGAGGATCCATATGGAATATTTATGTATAAAGCCCAGCTATCGGGATTATTGGACAGATGAGGGCTCTGACTTTGTTGGGTTTACTCCCGGATTTCGAAATGTTATGATTTGAGACAGATTCTTGGCCCTTTGGTGTTTTTTACACATAATTGATGAGGAAAACACAAATATCGATAAGACAGATAGAATATATAAAAGTTAGGCCTTTCTTGGAAAGTCTGCTCCTCAAGTTTCTCCACTTCTATCTGCCAAAGCAACATTTGAGCCTAGATGAGGGGATGATCCCGACAAAAAACCGCTTGGCCATCAAGCAATATATCAAGGATAAGCCAACAAAGTGGGGCATCAAGTATTTGCTTCTCTGTGAAGGCGAGACTGGCTACATTTTGAATGCAGAAATCTACATTTGTGCTGCACCAATGCCTATACAAGACTTGGGTGCAGTAGGAAGTACAGTCGTTCGTCTCCTGACCTCATGTGCAATGGAAAATAAATCTCATGTGCTTGTCATGGAGCGGTTCTACAACTCTGTAACCCTGGCTAAATATGCCATGTCAGAATTACACACAGGAATTAATTGTGGGAACCCTGCAGCAAAACAGGAAGCAGTTTCCTAAGTCGCTGAAAAGTGTAACAAAAAACTTGCTAGGGGTGACAGTCGCTATCTATGTCAAGAAAGTGTAATATGTTTAGTTTGGCAGGATAGAAAGCCAATCACATTTATTTCAAACTACCACGATCCAGCCCAAAATGTAGTAATAATCAGAAGAAATAAAGATGGCAGCGTGCAAGAAATACAGATGCCACAGCTGGTGACGGACTATAATAAATATATGGGTGGCTGTGACAAAAATGACCAGATGACCCGCCTTCACCGGTCTTGTTGTCATTATCGCTGGCCCCGGCGGCTTTTCATAAAATTTTTTATGTGGGCCAGTTATAATTCTTATATCTTGTATGCTTCAAAGCAGCAAGCTGCTTAAAAAAAAGCCAGTTTATTTCACCAGATATATTCAGAAACTGTGCCTGCAACTTATTGGTGGATACAGAACATCAGCCCACCGCCACCCACAAAAGCAACCCTGCCCTCAACGGATGACCCCTGGCAATCATTTTCCAGAGATTCCCCCTGGCAATCATTTTCCAGAGATTCCCCCTGGGACATCGTCTAATCATATTTGTGTTGTGTGCATGGAAAAGCACTCCAGGTAGAACAAGCAAAATCCTGGAGTGTCTTATAAAGACAATCCATGCAAGAAGTACCTCTGTGTGAAACAAGGCTCATCCTTCTGGGTGGACTGGCACACAAAGGTGGAATATTGGCACTAGATGAAAGGTAGACCTATTTTCTACGTCTCCAAGTTTCATCTTATTCTAACCACTTATTTGCATGTAACTAACATTTTTCTACAACATGTTGTTTTTTCTCTTTAATGCTCAGGAGCCCAGGTATAGGGGACAGTTAGGTTCAGGGCCTCAGGTATGGTAGGGTTAAATGATAAAAAAAAACAGTACAAGTATACAAATAAATTATTATTAGGGAGGCGTTATTTGTATCGTATCACTGCGATAAAAAAATGGGCACTCTTCCGAATAACGGTCCCAAATTATTTATTGTAAAAAGTAAGTATCGGCAGCTTCCGCAGATCCATAGAGCACACTTTATTCACAAGTTTTGAGTTTCTCAGTTCTGTATAATATTTTAATTTGTAATGTTTAATATGTTTTATTATATCACCTAATATATTTCTGAAAAATTTAGAAAAAAATTGCCTAACTGGCAGGGAATCAAACCCCGGTCTTCCGCGTGACAGGCAGAGATGCTAACCACTATACTAGTGAGGAAACAATAATAGTTTCACAAAAATGTATAATATAACAGAGTGAGTAACATCTCTGTTAGTAGGTTTGATGTGCAAGGTTTGGGCACGGTTGAGCATCCTATAAGAATGTTACCAAGGATGCTCAAGCCGTGACGTAGGGTTTTTGGGGAGGTTAGTTACAGTTAAGGTCTAGAGAAGTGAACATCATACCTTGTAATCTGTGTGTTATTCATCGGCCTATTATGTTAAATAAAGCTTTTTAGAAGATACCATCAGGACTCATGTTATAAGTGTCCCTGTACCTGTAATGTTACAGTACGGATTTTGGTGCCGTGACCAGGATCCGTTCTGTAACAGTACAGGTACAGGGACGATTATGAAACAAGTCCCGATGTGTTTTTGAAAAACTTTTGTAAAAGTTTTTACGTTTGCAAGGGAGGTAAATGTGATTGTTCTTGACTACTTCTTAATATCTTCATAAATTGGGTGCGCACCCCTTCTTTTTCTATTCCTAACCCCATCCTTTCTGTATATCCTGTGTTGTGAATGTTGAGAAAGAATGAGAAGTTTCATAATGCCAAGTGTATACCAACGATTTTTATGAAACATTCTTATGACCTATATTTTTGTAATGAAACTTTGAAGAGTCAGAAACGAAGAAGAAGTATAACTTCATAGCGATTTGCTATATGGGACAATGATAAGAGTGGAGAATTAGTAGAAGTGAAAGTAATTACTTAAGATAGAGTTAGTTTGGGTTGGCTTGGAGAAAGAATATTGGGGGTTAAGGTGTTTAAGGTGTTGATGAGGGAAACAATGATTAGAATAAGGGGGTTAAGGGTTAAGACTTTTGAAGAAAAGTCTTTTTAAAGAAGGGGAGGTATAACAGAGTGAGTAACATCTCTGTTAGTAGGTTTGATGTGCAAGGTTTGGGCACGGTTGAGCATCCTATAAGAACGTTACTAAGGATGCTCAAGCCGTGACGTAGGGTTTTTGGTAGGGCTGTACCGGATTCAAATTTTTGAAATCCGGCCGGAGCCGGATTTGGCCGGATTTATGAAGTGAGATCCGGCCGGGGCCGGAGCCCGAGCCGGATTTACAAATAAAAAAATAAAAATAAAATAACATACTACATCACTTGACTTAGGTGAGTGGAGTCACTCGACTGTTCATTACTGCAGTTCATTACTATAGACATGACAATGATGACATATACTCATATTAAATCATTTAAATGTAAAATAATTACATTCACAGTAGAATAAGTAATTAAGTAATATTAAGTTCCATAAGTTCAAGATGAAACATAATACATAAGCACATAATGCTAATTTAGTAATTTTAATTGTTAGTTTTCAGTTTCAGTTTTTAGTTTTCACATTGTTTTCAGTTGGCAAATTATCAGCTCAGTTACAACTCACAACAACAGTACACTGAACAGATTGAATTTATTGAAATACATTCATTTAGTAATTTCACTATTTCAGTCAGTCTTCATTATGGCTGTGAAGTTGAACTCTCAGAGTCAAGAAGAGACGAGTTGTATTTCAGGAAAATCAACGTCTCCGCATTTTCTGGTAAAAGGCTACTACGGTGGTCAGTGATAATGTCTCCTGCAGTACTGAACAGCCTTTCCGATGGCACACTTGTAGGTGGTGGTGCAAGAAATACCTGCGCCAGTCTAGCCATGCTTGGAAATCTTTGCTTATTGGCATGCCACCATGAAACTGGATCTGACTGTCGAGTTTGAAGTGGCTCTGACAGGTACTGTGTCACCTCAGTGTTAATGCTGTTGCCTTCGGCACTTGCAGAACGATCTGCGGTGGGATTTTCCTCGACAATTGTGTCAAAACAGCTCCATAGGCTGGACTCGTACTGTGTGGCAGTGCTTACAGAAGTCAAAACACTAGTACTACTACTACTAATAGTAGCTGATGGATCCTGTGGACTGACTGTGTTTGCTGAATCAATAATGGAGTTAGCTGCTAACAGCAGATGGGCTCGTGCATCACTTCTACCACGTTCGGAGAAGAAGCACAGCTTGAATCGAGGATCCAGTAGTGTGGCACAGGTGTAAATACTGTTGGATTCAATGTCCGCAAATCTGCTGCTAACAGCTTCAAGCAGGGCTGCTTTCATAGTTTTGATCCCAGCATCACTACCTTCTTTCTGGAGGAAAGCCATGAGTGTTTTCACTAATGGGATCACAACTGATATTGATGCCTAGAGCTGCACTTATTTCACGTGTGATTTCTTCAAATGGTGCCAAAGTAGCTACCACATTCTCCGTGACTGCCCACTGTTGTGCCGTTAGCCCAGTTACCGAATCAATTTCAAAATTTTCAACACAGTACAGGCTGATGCTGCGCCGTTGTTCTAACAGACGTCGTAACATATAGAACGTTGAGTTCCATCGTGTTGTCACGTCCTGGATAAGCTGATGTTGTGGTAGGTTTAATTCATTTTGAAGTTCATGCAAACGACTGGTTGCTGAAGAAGAGTGTTTGAAATGTCCTACCAATTTTCTTCCAGTACTGATGATGCCAGCAACATACTTTTGACTCAAAAGACCATCACGCACACACAGCTGCAGTGTGTGTGCAAAACATCCAACACTTGAATAGCTGCCATCACGAAAGCATTTGGCAATGTTGAATGCATTGTCTCTCACAACAACATGGCACTTCTCACGTGCAATTGACCACTCATCCAGCATCATTTCAAAATGTGCAAGCAAGTTTGTGGCCGTGTGATGTTCATCACATGCAGTACAATGGAAGACTACACTGCGGAGAACGAAGGAGTCTGTTAACCAATGGCCAGTGAGGCCCATAAATGACTGAGTGGTGTGTTCAGCTGTCCATGTATCTGTTGTGAATGATATGTAATCAGTGTCAGATATCATTGCTGCAATTTTTACCTTCAGACGTTTACACATGTCAGGAATGATATGTTCAGCAAAGTACTTTCTTGAAGGCAATTCATACCTTTTTTCCATTGTATGCATCAACTCTCTGAAACCTGGTCGTTCCACTACTTGAAAAGGCTCCATATCTATGGCTATCATTCGGGCTACGGCAGCATGAATGCGTTTAGCATTGGGACTGTTGATGTCCCAAATTTTGGCCCGGTCCCATGCCTGCACAATTGACTGCTGGGTACTGCTGCTTGCTTTGTGCAAACACGGTCCCAGATTCATCATAGATGTGGTCGCCAATACACTGGCCTTCAGTGATGCTTTCTTTTCCATCATTTCGTCATAGCTTTTCTTGTGCATCGATCGCAAATGGGTCTGCATTGATGATGTTGAGAAGTCTTTGGGGCGATCTGATCGTCCACGCGATAACTGTTTGTCACACAACTTACATATTACCTTCGCTGAATCATCGTCTTTAACCTTGAAGTAATCCCAAACGGCGCTGTATGACTTAGATTTTGATGCCATTTTATTTTATGGGCAAGACCAAAGAAATTTACGAAAATAAATATTCAAGTCCCACAAACTCATGAAGTAATGCACCATTAAAATTCAAAATGAGTGTTTTTTTCTTAAAATTCTTATTTACATCAGCGAGAAATAGTAAACTGGAAGTGCTACTGTGCTATTGCCTAAAATTCGACGTGGCCTCATGAAACATGTACAGAAAATTCACGTGACTAGGCAACACAAATCCGGCCTAAATCCGGCAAAACTGGACCGGAGCCGGAGCCGAAGCCGGATTTGTAAAAATGGCCGGATTCCGGATTTGCCGGAGCCGGAGCCGAAATCCGGTACACCCCTAGTTTTTGGGGAGGTTAGTTACAGCTAAGGTCTAGAGAAGTGAACATCATACCTTGTAATCTGTGTGTTATTCATCGGCCTTTTATGTTAAATAAAGCTTTTTAGAAGATACCATCAGGACTCGTGTTATAAGTGTCCCTGTACCTGTACTGTTACAGTAATATAGTCAAACACTGACCGCTATTTTGGGTTTCCCATTCACAAAGGCACTCATGATTGTAACATCTTCGCAGAAAATCTGTTTTTTCAACCACAGAATTCAAACATCCATCTACAATTGATGGTTTTCTATTAAAAGCACCAGAAAAAAATTAATTACAGTTCAGTGTGCCAATTTTATATTTCTCCGCGTGCGAGGTTGTCATAGCGGCAACGGGTCATAGGCAGATTATGAAAACTGACTTCAAAAATATGTTCCGTCACATTAAATGATTAAAAAATAGTACAAAAACAAATAAATTATTATTAATCTTTAAACTTGTATTTTCTTTAACTTTAGTAGTTCAAATTGCACGTTTTGTGTGTTTTGAGTGTTACAAAGTGAAAGTGTATATGCCAGTACGATTGATATGCGCATGCGCAGCCGCCATGGCCCACGGCCATTGGTTTCCCCATTCACAAAGGCACGTTGTCGCAGAAAATGTTGTTTTCGTCCACAATTGAAACATGTTTAGCGATGAAACTTTCCAAATGGATGTAAAATTGGATGCAGAATTCGAAAATCTATCTAAAATTAATGGTGTTCTATTAATAGTGCCAAACAAAACTTTATTACAGTACGTATGAAATATAATTTTAATTTATTTTAATGCCGTGATAATTTCAACCAATCGCTATGCACGGAATATTTCTATGTCATACAGGACCTGAGGTTTGCGTGAGTATCCGTTGTCCCATGTCTGGCTTATTGGTGTGCAGACTGGTGGTTCCTTGCCGTACAGGCAGACACTCTCCGACTTGAAGGAATCGGTGATCCTACTGACTTTAGCCAGGACCCCGAAGGGACCTGTTGCGCAGGACGCTCGACGAGGACGCATCAGTAGGTCTTAGCCAGTATATAACCTTGCCCTGGTGCCTTGGAAACACCTCTGCGTCCCGTTGAAAGCATGAATGGTCTTTACAGAGTGATTTTTGACGACACAATGGATCATTGCAGGGTGGCGCCGTATATCACTTCTATTTTCAGTTCGGGTCGCGGCATGATCGATATGGCTACACATAGACATACGCGCACTGCACACGCACACACATGAGATATATATAGATATAAGTGTATGCGAAAATGTCTTTATGGGCGACTGTTAAAAGTCTAGTCCATGAACCCACAAGAGCCTGCTATGTGATTAGTCTGGAGTCAACAGTCTCATGTGGTTGACATGACCCATAATACGCACACTTTACCACATCTCAAGTCTGCTACCCAGGAAGTAATGTAGGCATGGTCCTTACTCCAGCATTGATCATACCAGGTCAGAGAAGAGACATGTGCGGCCGCCATAGACTTAGAGGACGCATATAACAGAGTATCTTTCGAGCACTTGATGCAAACCCTCCTCAGACTGAAAGTGCACCCTCACCTTGTACGATGGATAGCTGCAGTTCTACTCCAAAGGAAGGTGGTGCTAAGATGCGGGAGTTGGTCTTCTGAGCCGATAACGATATGTCCAGGATTGCCGCAGGGTTTACCACTGTCACCAGTACTATTCAACGTGTATACGGTGCCGATCACTGAACAACAGTTGGATGGGAGGGGTAGGACTCTATCATTCGTTGACGACATCCTCGTGTATCGACAGGGTCGAGATAGACAGGCGGTTGCCAACTATATGCAGGGCGAACTAGATCGAATTTCCTCATGGTGTGCTGATGCCGATGCCCTTGTCAACCCTGCAACGGCAACGGTTACATGGTTCTCACTAAACAACCATATTGTGAAAACAGACCTGCCGGCAGTAAGAATGGATGGGAGCATTCTGAGTAGAACCCAGGCAATGACATATCTTGGCGTGAGGCTTGATCGTAGCCTGTCCTTCAGAGATCATGTCGATTATGTCATAACGAAGGCTCGAAAAGGTTTGTCAGCAATGAGAGTCATGGCGACTGCCAATATCGAGCAAAGACTGCTATTACTTCTGTTCCAAGGACTTGTGCTTTCACGCATCGAGTATGCCCTGGCCATCCTCACTGTCAGCCCTATACAGATTGGAAGACTTGAAAAGGTACAAAACGAAGCCATGCGCAATATTTTGGGCTGCACGAGAGACTTCCCGACAATGGAACACAGGATCAAGATCTGGAGAGCTCGTGCATATTTAAAAATAAGTGCAGATGAGCAGCACCCTCTGCATGACGCTGTATTCAGAGAAAAGGGTGACAGGCTAAAGAGGGGCAAATAATGGATGGGTCGGGCGGAAGATGTCGTCGGACAGGTCTGCAGTCTTACCAGTATCAACCCCGGCAAGGAATGGGTGCCGGTGCCTCCAGCTTTTAAGTGTACCTTCTCCTGCATTATCACACTCGACAGACGGTGCAGAGAGCAGAACCCTGCCGCTGTCAATGCAGAGGTTAACGCGCTCATCTATGATCACTCAGATAGCCCCGATGTGCTCATCTATACAGATGGATCTGTTGTAAAGCAGCAGAGAAGTGCATGGGCATTTACAGCCCGTTCAGCGGGCCGAACCGTTCAAGAATCCAGTGGTGCCCACTCTATGACCACGAGCAGCATGACGATGGAGGTGATGGCAGTTACACAGGCTTTCATATGGCTGGAATCACAGCATTATACCAACGTGTGTGTACTAAGTGATTCAATGAGCATGATTCAGAAGGTCGAAGCTGGATCTGTACATAGACAGTGGACTGAGTCGCTGCGGAAGTCTGTTGTCCGCAAAGTCACCTTCATCTTCGTCCCGGGACATGCGGGAGTCGAGGGAAATGAACGAGCTGATAAATTGGCTGGCTCTGCACCCCCTGTAGATGGCCAGCCCATGGATCGTGCCGATGTTATTAACGCCCTTAAAGATATGGCGAGAACAGAGGATTTTGACGCCAGTGATTCCACATCGCTTTCCAGGATGAAAGACCTGGGAGTAAGAATCGGCACAGCCAGACGCGAGAGGTACATTGGGAAAACAAAGCGCCTCGTCAACCAACACAGAACTGGCACTATTAGCCACCGGACGCTGATGCATATGCTGGGGGGAGGATCTGAGCACCTATGGACATGTCCGGAGTGCAACGAAGATACCCCAACTTATAACTAACTAACTAACTAACTGATCATACCAGTAACACAGAGATAGCAGAAGAATATTGTGGCAGTTTTAATGGAACAGATGGAAGCAGCAATATGTACCCCAAAAGTTCAGGATAGGATGGAATTACAAATGAAAATCTAATGGGGCTGGGTAAAAAGTACTAAAACGACACTTCTGTCAGTCTTAAATTGCAGGTGGAAGAGAGTAATAGCTCTTCAGGTATGGAAGGAAGCTATGGTAATTCCAGTCCACAAAGAAAACAGATTAGTTAGAAATGACTGGCAGTCTACATGGCTGTATAAGGAAACTATTTGTAGCCGTTAAGGGATTCAACAGCATAGTTATTCAATGTGTGCCGCTGTTCCCTACAATCACCTGTCCATCACATCTAGCACTGACCTCAAGTATCATGTTGGTGTAGTTATTCAATGTGTGCCATTATTCCTTACAATCGCCTGTCCACCACATCTAGCACTAATTGATTGATTGATTGATTTAGGAATCGACATCACAGCATTCGGGGCATTCCCATAAGTGCTCCGTCCCCATCCTCAGCAGCCAGCGAAGAGTTCCAACACTAATAGTACCAGTAGCAATCTGATTATAAATCCGTCTCGCCTTTCCTCTGAGCGTTGAGCGTCGGCCAGATCCCCTCATCACTCCTCGCTGTCTCATTCTTGCCAAACCATGGTAATCCATTTGCTCCTCTGAGGTGTGCACGTGCTCCCACAAGGCCGCAACCACATCTGCCTTGTCATGTATCAATACTCCACCAAGTTCTGCAGAGCCAGCCAATCTGTCCGCCTGTTCATTTCCCAGCACACCGGCATGCCCCGGAGAAAAGATCCAGGTGATGCTTGTCACCCATGACCTCCGAAGCGAAGCAAGCCACTCTGCACGAAGCCTGCCCATCCTCACCCTTGTCAGCATGCTTTCTGAGTCAGTTACAATCACGATGTGTGTGTGTGTGTCGTATTCTCCATCCAGCAGAGAGCCGCAGTGACTGCCTCCACCTCCATTCTTAAGCTGAATGTTGTGATATCATATGCCAGGCTCTCCTGCCCCAAACATCGACCATTAGCTTTGGCTATGAACCCCCAGCCACTTCTCTCACCTCTTGACACCGAACCATCTGTGTAGATAATCACATCACCCGAGTGAGCATTGTCCTGAATTAGTTGCTGGATTTCCACTTCCGTGGCCCCTGCTGGCCACTCCCTGCACTCCCGGCTTAATGTGATTACAACTCTGCACAAGTCTGACTGCTCCGCTGGCACTCTGACCCACTCCTCTCCACGCCTAATGTTCTCCAAGGGGCACACCTGTCTGATCGTATCCTCCGCCTGAGCCATCCATGATTTCCCTCTTATCAGTCGCTGACCCTTAACTGCGTCCAGCGCCTCATGCAGTGGGTGGTCTGTGTCTGCAGCTACTCTGAGGTATGCCTTCGCCTGCATCACCTTGAGCCTACCAGCAACAGTCGGCAGACCAAGGATGTAACGCATACACACTACTGGGGTGTCTCTAGTGCATCCCAGAATGACCCGCATAGCTTCGTTCTGTATGCGCTCTAACTTCACCATCTGACTCTCTGAGACAGTGAGCAGACCTAATCCATAATCAATTACTGAGAGGATCAAGTGCTGGTATAGTGTGAAAAGCATTCTCTGCTCTGTGTCCATTGCAGCCATAGTTTTAAGTGCACTGAGTCCCTTTTGAGATCTTGTCACAACCGTCTCCACATGGTCCTTGAAGGATAGGCTCCTGTCAAATGTGATCCCCAGATACTTCAGTTTGTTCTCTCTGCTGACATTTCTTCTATCTATCGCGAGGCTTGGGACATCAGCTCTTACAATCCTGTTGTCCAGAGAGCACCACAAAACAGCCGCCTTTTCCGGGTGGATGACAGCACTCATTTCTGTGCACCAGTCAATCACTTCATCTACTGTCGCCTGTAACTCCTGGGCTGTTTGCTCCCTATCTCTCCCCTGCCTATATGCAAGAATATCATCTGCAAATGTTAGTATTCTTCCAACCCCTGGTGCTTCTAGGTTTGCAATCTTGCTCGTATACACATTAAAGAGCACCAGTGAGACTGCAGATCCCTGTGGCAGTCCCGGGGTTAACATATGTGGCTCTGAGGTCCATGCACCCAGACGGAGAGCAACCCGACGAGAGTGCAGGACGGCTGCTATCCAGTTCACCAACCAGGGATTTACCCCCTTCTCCATCAGTGCGGTCATCAAAATATCATATCGAACTCTATTGAACGCATCCTCGAGATCAAGCACTACCGCCATCGTTTCCTGTCTACTCTGGAACCCCTCATAAACATCAAAGGCAAAAGTGGCTGCATTTGACCAGGTATCTTTTCCTGGCCTGTAGCTCCCCAGGCCTCTTGGAAGAAGCTTCCCCCTTTCAAAAAAATCCTGCAGCTTAACAGCGACTGTCTTCTCTAAAACCTTCCCAAATGTATTTTGAAGGGTGATGATCCTAAAGCCGCTAAGCTTTGACTGATCCTTGAATGGTTTTGGGAGAGGGATGAGATAGCTGTGCACCCAGTCTTGTGGTACTGATGCTGTCCTAAAGCTGTGGTTAAAGCAGTCGGTCATCTCCAGGTCTGCATCGCTCAAACCCTTCATGTGGCCATACCTGACCCCATCAGGCCCTGGTTCCATGTCTTTTGCTTTTTTCAAAATGTGTTTAACATTTTCCACCCGTATGATGTCTTCATACTGCATATTCTTCGTGGTGCCAGATAACTCCGTGGTTAAAGCAGTCGGTCATCTCCTCCAGGTCTGCATCTCCCAAACCCTTCATGTGGCCATACCTGACCCCATCGGGCCCTGGTTCCGTGTCTTTTGCCTTTTTCAAAATGTGTTTAACATCTTCCACCCATATGATGTCTTCATACTGCATATTCTTCGTGGTGCCAGATAACTCCTCTCTAACTGCATCCCTGGTGTCCGCATCATTATGATTGGTCTGCTCTAAAAATCTCTGGAGAAACGCCTCCCCTTTCTCTTTGTCTGTTGTCACGCACACACCATCATCTCTATAAATTGTTCCCACTGTCATAGGCCGATCTTTTCTCTGCATTTGCCTGTGCAGTTTCCAGAATTTTCGCAGTGTTTTATCACCTCCAATCTCCTTCATGAAACATTCCCATTTTGCCTTTTTGGCCTCTGCAGCACAGCGCTTGAAAACCTCCACCTTGTCTTTCTTGACGTTTTCCGCTGTGTCCACTTCCTCTCGTGAGCTTCGAAGTGTCTATCGCACTTTCTTTAGCTGCTTCACTGCAGCTCTCTTTGCTTTCCAAGCATGGTCTACTTCTGGGGTCCACCATGGGGGATGCAAAAAGGGAGTTTTAACAGTCCTGTTGCATGCCCCTTGTCTGAGGCGTCCAAGAAGGCAATCGGTCCACTCATACCGGACGGAAGGTCTTGCGCGCTCTCCCAGCTTTAACTTTCCTGGGTTTAGAGATCAGGACTGAGCATGGCATGTGATCACTCCCATGGTCATTCAAAACAGTCCACTTTACATCAAGGACTGATGACTGGGAGACAAGTGCCAAGTCAATAGCTGTGTCTGCATCGCCAGGCCTCATTGCCATTCTTGTCGGCCTACCATCATTTATGCAGACCACATCGGAGTCCACCATGGCATCTGCAAGGGCAATTCCCTGTCGGTTTTCTCCACTACTGTCCCAATCTCTGTTCCTTGCATTGAAGTCTCCACATATGAGTAGCCTATCACCTGGTAATTCTTCCATTTCCTTAAGCCAGTCTTAATGTTCCTTTCTGACAAAACAGTCCACTGTGGCATATACATTTATTATGTTCCAACTTAAGCCACCAATCTCCATTTGTATACCCTGGACCTCTCTTGCACTGTGATTCCACTGGCTCAAGTCAAGTACCACATGCTTCACTCCTTCCTTCACCAGCAGACCTTGTCCATGTCTCTTCTGCCCAGTAGAGTTTATATAACTGGCGTACCTAGGGCAATGGTATTTGTCTGTATTTAGCTCCTGGAGCATGAGGACGTCAAAATCATATATTAGTCTCTCCAATACAGGACCTCTCTGTCTGGCACTGCGACAATTCCAGTATCCCACTCTTACATAGTTGAAACCTAGTCTCTCCACTTTTCATCTTGTTCTCCTGGCGCCTGCCCTCCTATTTCTATGCCGTCTTCTCACACCATTTCCTCGTCTTCTCCTCCTCACTCTCTCTTCGCTAGCCTTTGAGGGATGTGTCAAGCGCAGAGCACGTGCTCCGTAGCTCTGGCAACGATTCCCGTGTTTAAATAAATCCATAGGCAAAGTTTGGATATTGCAGGAAATAAACGGTCACCCTAGCATTGCCTGCTTGCTAGGGAAGAGGCAGGGGATGTCCTGCAGGAGTCCATACACCTGGTGCCGCCCCGCACGCCTGCCAGACGTCCAACGTTCACGACCAGTTAACCCATGGCCATCCAGTTCCTCAGCACGCTGGTCCACCTTGAACTTGGGGGTTTATATTTGGAGTTTTCCGTCTCCTAGATGGACTGCTGTTCAAAGCTAACGGGTTCCACCTACCCGGGAGAGGGGTTAGAGCGCCGCGACTCGCTCGGCAGGCACGTCTCCGAGCATATGAGGTATTTTCTAAGGAACTCAGATCCCACCCTGAGATCCCTCCTCGCCCTCTGCGCCCACCGCCAGTTGGTCCGCGGCTGCTTATTGGGCATTCGCAGCTAACCTCTATATCTAGAGGCCGTTCCACGTTCCGCCACCTGTGGACGCGCTGGGTCGGGGATGGTCGCCCCAGCTTTACCACTGACATCTAGCACTGACCTCAAGTATCATGCTCGTGTAGTTATTCGATGTGTGCCACTGTTCCCTACAATCATCTGTCCACCACATCTAGCACTGATCTCTGGTATCATGCTGGTGTAGTTATTCCATGTGTGCCACTGTTCCCTACAATCATCTGTCCACCACATCTAACACTGATCTCTGGTATCATGCTGGTGTAGTTATTCCATGTATGCCACTGTTCCCTACAATCATCTGTCCACCACATATAGCACTGACCTCAAGTATCATGCTGGTGTAGTTATTCCATGTGTGCCACTGTTCCCTACAATCATCTGTCCACCACATCTAGCACTGATCTCTGGTATCATGCTGGTGTAGTTATTCCATGTATGCCACTGTTCCCTACAATCATCTGTCCACCACATCTAGCACTGACCTCAAGTATCATGCTGGTGTAATTATTCCATGTGTGCCACTGTTCCCAACAATCATCTGTCCACCACATCTAGCACTGATCTCCGGTATCATGCTGGTGTAATTATTCCATGTATGCCACTGTTCCCTACAATCATCTGTCCACCACATCTAGCACTGACCTCAAGTATCATGCTGGTGTAGTTATTCCATGTGTGCCACTGTTCCCTACAATCATCTGTCCACCACATCTAACACTGATCTCTGGTATCATGCTGGTGTAGTTATTCCATGTATGCCACTGTTCCCTACAATCATCTGTCCACCACATCTAGCACTGACCTCAAGTATCATGCTGGTGTAGTTATTCCATGTGTGCCACTGTTCCCTACAATCATCTGTCCACCACATCTAGCACTGATCTCTGGTATCATGCTGGTGTAGTTATTCCATGTATGCCACTGTTCCCTACAATCATCTGTCCATCACATCTAGCACTGATCTCTGGTATCATGCTGGTGTAGTTATTCCATGTATGCCACTGTTCCCTACAATCATCTCTCCACCACATCTAGCACTGACCTCCGGTATCAAGCTGGTGTAATTATTCCATGTGTGCCACTGTTCCCTACAATCATCTGTCCACCACATCTAGCACTGACCTCCAGTATCATGTTGGTGTAATTACTCCATGTGTGCCACTGATCCCTACAATCATCTGCCCACTACATCTTGCACTAGTCTCTAGAATCACAGGACAGAGTCATTGGTGTCTATATTGCCATAATTCTATCCTGAGTTGTGGCCAGCCAGTTATTGAGTTATTCAATGACATCACTCGCTGCATTCACTGCCAAGAGTATTGACAACTCTGTAGTAGACATACATCCATTGGCTGACAATAACCCATTATGTCCTCATGCTGACAACCTGTTCTATTGTTTTCTCAGAACACTATATCACACAGAATATCAACTGTAATCAACAGCTTTGTGTTTCACATAGAACTGTCATCACTGGCAGATTTGTGTTGCACGTACAATTGTCATCACTGACAACTTTGTTTTAATAGAATTGCTGTAATCAACAGCTTTGTGTTTCACATAGAACTGTCATCACTGGCAGATTTGTGTTGCACGTAGAATTGTCATCACTGACAACTTTGTGTTTGACATAGAACTGCTATCATTAGCAGCTTTGCATTTAACGTGCAACTGCTAAGATGTGTAACTTTGTGTTTCACATAGAAATGCTATCACTAGCAACTTTGTATTCCCCACAGCACTATACAGAGTGGAAGTGTTCAGTTAAGTATAGTTGACGATCAAGATTACGAATCATGTGACACAGAAGAATCACCTCATTCAGAAGTTAACCTGAAGCGGACATGTAGCTCTGTGATCAGCCAGCCGTCTGTCAACCTGAGCATAGATTTGGCTGCTTCTATTTCTGGAAGGTAATGAAAGCACCAACTCTGTCTCATGCACAATTTCAGTCTGCCTGAATATTAGGCAAGACATTCACCATATTACTAACTAGTAAACTTATTACAACCAAATAATGTACTTACAAACAAAACTGCATGCCTACAACAAAGAACCATGCTCCCGCGACAATGAACATGTACCGTATTTTACGGAGTATAAGACGCACTTTTTTCTTCAAAAAATTGCCTCCAAAATTCAGGTGCATCTTATACTCGAAATTAATATAAAAATGGTAAAAACGTTATTTAAAAAAAAATTGCTTAAAAATTAAGGTGCGTCTTATGGTCCGTAAAATACGGTACTTACAACAAGGAACCATGTTCCTGCAACAATAAACATGTACTGACAACAAGGAACCTAGTCCTACAGTGAATATTGTGTTGGAAGGAGATTTTAATTGCATATTATCACATCATGACATAATAGGAGGCAAAGTCAAAACACAGATATGAAGAGCAGGTAGAGATGACATGTATCAACTTTACACACTGCACAACATTATCAACACACATAATCTTACAGCTGCATTCAGGCACAAACACCCCCAATAGCATGGAGACAACACACACACACACAATTGAGCACACAACAGATCAACAAGACAGACCAGGATATATACACCCACAACACAACATAATATAAGCAAAACATTTACAAGAAACACTACAATACATAGATCATAAAGCAGCATTAGTACATATCAACACAAATAAAAACAATAAACAAAAACGTACAGCCTTTCAAATAACACTGGAAATTTAACAACACACTACTAGAACATACAGAATATGTACAATGTATGACAGACCTGATAAACACTTAAACCGACAACATACCAACTGAAAATATAACAGAATACTGGGACCTACTGAAAAACACAATATGAAGAAGAACGCAGCTGTTGGAAGCCATGATGGTGCCATGCCCCCAGGATGAGGGGGGGGGGGGGGGGGGGTTTGACATAAAATTTATTAGAGTGGTCAAGGTAGATGACTGGTAAGTGGTGCGGGGTTGAAGCTGGGTGGTACCGTATCATGTAATGTATTTTTCTTTCCTGCTGTTTATTGATTTCTTTTTCTGTGGTCTTATACAGTGTTGGTTGTTGGCGTATTGTAGCTGGGTGGGGCGGGGGAGTGAAAAATGTTCACCGTGTTCGTGTGCATGTAAGAGAAAGAAATCGTTGCAAAGCAATCATTCTTAGATAAGATTTGTAGGTTTCTTCTGTTTTTCATTTTGATTAATTAATTCATCATGTGCCATAACGATAAGCATTGGCGGTAATAATTGACCATAATCTGTGTCCTCTTACAATTTAATTCTAACCCTCACAGTCTGCAATCAATACTGTATCATCCGCATAACTAATGTTATTTATGTTATGTCCTCCAATGATGATTCCTTTCATATCTTCTACATTTCTGAAAATATTTTGATTAGTGTATAAATAAAACAAGACAATGAATGTGTGTTTCTATTAGTTTAGTTTAGTCGACGGATCACTATCATGGCACACGAGTGTAATCCATAAGTGCTCCATTCTACTCCTAACTCAAGTCTGAGTCTGGAGAATCCCAGCTCAGTGCATGAACTCTTCAGCAGCAGCGAGGATCCTGAAGTTTCTCTTAGTTGTTGTAGTGTAGTGTAGTCTGTGTGGTTGGTGTCATGTTGAAAAGTAGTCTGTGTTTGTTGTGTAAGTTTGTGAAAGTATAGCCATAGTCATTAATGTAGTAATTGTATCTTTTGATTCTCATGTGTAATGGTGGTGCTTGTTGTTCCACTAAGTATTTGTATATCTGATTGGTTGTCTGTTGTGTTAAATGCTCATTGGTTGATTGCGTACAATTTCTGTAATAGTGCGGTGTTGTCTTGTCCATAAGCTAATGTTTTCTAATTTCAATGTAGTATAATACTAGTGACTGTTGATCTATATAATTGATAGTGCTACCCACATGTCAGACTCTAAGTGCATGTATCTTGTGTCTTATAGTGCTAGTCCTCCTTGTTTCTTTTCTTGTATTAGTGTTTTATGGTGTATAATGTGAACTGTCTTGCTGAAGATGAAATGTCTGATGCGTTTGTTTATGTCTGTGATTGTCAGTTTGGGGGATTTAACACTGTAGCTTAATATATTTTCTTAGCAGCGGTGAAGGTGTTTACAATTGCGCTTGTTCCAAAAGTTGCTGATGTCTTTGAAGGTTTCTTTGGATTTGTCGTTCTTTTGTGTTGATTTATTTGGATGTTATCCTTTTCTATGTATGTGTTTCACTTATTGTGTTAGCTTCATGTCTCAGTGATTTGTCAGTTCCTTTGGATCCCTCAGTTACAATGGTTGTGTCTGTTTGAGTGATTATGTTGCTTCTTTGGTTGTCTCAATGCATGCCATTTTAAGTGGTTGCGTCATTTTCAGTTGTCGTCGATTTCTTTGTGTGTGTGTGTGTGTGTCTGTTACAGTTTTACTGTGTTGGTTACATTTGGATGTTTTGATTTCTTTGGGTGCACCGGTGTTGGTGTTTTATGTTTATTTCTTTTCTTGTTTCAGTCTGTCGTTGTGCCAGTTTTCAGTGGTTGTGTCAGGGTGTTACTCGGTAGTTGTCGATTTCTTTGTGTGCATATGTGTGTTTGTTACTGTTTACTGTGTCAGTTACTTTTGGATGTTTTGCTTTTCTTTTGGTTGTATCAGGGTGTTTCTCAATGTTTTGTGCTGATTTCGTTTGGTTATGTCAGTCTGTCATAGTGTCAGTTGTCAGTGGCTGTGTCTGTGTCTTTTGATTGTCGCCTTTTTTGTGTGGTTTCAAGGTGTTTCTCAATCGTTGTCATCACTCTCCCACTTCACATCTCCCATATCTTCCAGTCTCTATGCCAAATTATCTCCAATTAAGTGTGCTGTTGTGACAACTGCAACAATGTTACTGACTTTGTGGATTCTGCCTACCTGATTATCTCTCCACTTGACACTTTCTCCACCACATTTCCGTGTTATATCGTTGACACATCCAACTGTCCACTGGTTATGTTCAATTTTGCATGTTGCCAATTGTATCAACAAGACTTTGATCACTAAACTCTTGTGTTACAAGAGACCCTCATGTTGTACAACTGTGTCCCTCACCTCATACAGAAGTGTCCCTCACTTCATACAGAAGTGTCTCTCACCTCACACAGAAGTGTCCTTCACCTCACACAGAAGTGTCCCTCACCTCATACAGAAGTGTCCCTCACTTCATACAGAAGTGTCCCTCACCTCACACAGAAGTGTCCCTCACCTCATACAGAAGTGTCACTCATGTCGTACAACTGTGTCGCTCACCTCATACAGAAGTGTCCCTCACCTCATACAGAAGTGTCCCTCACCTCATACAGAAGTGTCTCTCAACTCATACAGAAGTGTCCCTCACCTCACACAGAAGTGTCCCTCACCTCATACAGAAATGTCCCTCATGTCGTACAAGTGCCCCTCAACTCATACAAAAGTGCCCCTCATGTCGTACAAGTGCCCCTCAACTCATACAGAAGTGTCCCTCACTTCATACAGAAATGTCCCTCATGTCGTACAAGTGCCCCTCAACTCATACAGAAGTGCCCCTCATGCGTACAAGTGCCCCTCAACTCATACAGAAGTGTCACTCATGTCGTACAAGTGCCCATCAACTCATACAGAAGTGTCACTCACCTCATACAGACGTGTCACTCAACTCATACAGAAGTGTCACTCAACTCATACAGAAGTGTCACTCAACTCATACAGAAGTGTCACTCAACTCATACAGAAGTGTCACTCACCTCATACAGAAGTGTCACTCACCTCATACAGAAGTGTCCCTTACCTCATACAGAAGTGTCACTCACCTCATACAGAAGTGTCCCTTACCTCATACAGAAGTGTCCCTTACCTCATACAGAAGTGTCACTCATGTCATACAAGTGCCCCTCAACTCATACAGAAGTGTCACTCAACTCATACAGAAGTGTCACTCAACTCATACAGAAGTGTCACTCACCTCATACAGAAGTGTCACTCACCTCATACAGAAGTGTCCCTTACATCATACAGAAGTGTCCCTTACCTCATTCAGAAGTGTCACTCATGTCGTACAAGTGCCCCTCAACTCATACAAAAGTGCCCCTCATGTCGTACAAGTGCCCCTCAACTCATACAGAAGTGTCCCTCACTTCATACAGAAATGTCCCTCATGTCGTACAAGTGCCCCTCAACTCATACAGAAGTGCCCCTCATGCGTACAAGTGCCCCTCAACTCATACAGAAGTGTCACTCATGTCGTACAAGTGCCCATCAACTCATACAGAAGTGTCACTCACCTCATACAGACGTGTCACTCAACTCATACAGAAGTGTCACTCAACTCATACAGAAGTGTCACTCAACTCATACAGAAGTGTCACTCAACTCATACAGAAGTGTCACTCACCTCATACAGAAGTGTCACTCACCTCATAAAGAAGTGTCCCTTACCTCATACAGAAGTGTCACTCACCTCATACAGAAGTGTCCCTTACCTCATACAGAAGTGTCCCTTACCTCATACAGAAGTGTCACTCATGTCATACAAGTGCCCCTCAACTCATACAGAAGTGTCACTCAACTCATACAGAAGTGTCACTCAACTCATACAGAAATGTCACTCACCTCATACAGAAGTGTCACTCACCTCATACAGAAGTGTCCCTTACCTCATACAGAAGTGTCCCTTACCTCATTCAGAAGTGTCACTCATGTCGTACAAGTGCCCCTCAACTCATACAGAAGTGTCACTCATGTCATACAGAAGTGTCACTCATGTCATACAACTGTGTCCCTCATCTTGTACAGAAGTGCCCCTCATGTCGTACAAATGTGTCTCAAGATCTGTTTCCAATGTCTGAAAAACTGTCCTATATTGCAGTGTTCTAGTGTTTTGTCTAAGTAAATGTGTGAGATTCTCTCAAAAACCTTCTACTGATCCAGAGACAAAAGTGAGGATTGACAGTCTTCTTGGTGTGTGTAGGTGATAATGTAGCTAATAAGGTGTGTATTGTGATGTAATGTTTCTCTGCCGCACATTGCATGTTTGATCTGGATGTATGAGGGTTGCATAAAATGTTCAAGTCTGTTTGTCAGTGTTTTAGTGAGCATCTTGTAGCCTGCTTTGAGTAAGGAGGTCTGTAATTTTTTTTCAGTTGTCTCCTGACTGCATTACTTTTGGGGATTAGTATTATGTAGGACATATTGCAACTGTCAGGGAAATTCTTTTTTATAAATTTTTTAAAAAGCTTCCTGATAAACTTATAGAAAAAGATTACCTAGGATAAACCTACGAGGGAACTCCTATTTGCGGACGACCAAGCACTAATAGCAACATCAGAAGCTGAATTACAAGACCACATGAATAGTCTAAACGAAATGTGTAGGGAACATAACATGAAAATTAGCACAAGCAAAACAGAGGTAATGACTATAACTAAAGAAGAACAAACAACAACAATTCACCTAAACGAACATCCCTTGAAACAAGTGAAGAGTTTCAAGTACCTGGGAAGTATAATATCATCAAATGGCAGATCAGAAGACGAGATCGAAAATAGGTGCAATAAGGCAAATCAACTCATTGGACAAATGGCACCAATACTAAATAACAAACATGTATCAGTAACTACTAAGAAAGCACTTTACAACACAATCTTCCTACCAATTCTATGCTACCAAGCCAAACCTGGACAATGACAGAAAAAGAGAAAAGAAAAATCACAACAACAGAAATAAGGTTCCTGAGAAGAATACTCAACATATCAAGAAGAGATAAGATCAGAAATGAAGACATCAGGACTAAAGTGGGGGTTAAAGCAGCACTAGATTTTATTAGAAAGCAGCAAGTCAAATGGTGATTGATTGATTGATTTAGGAATCGACATCACAGCATTTGGGGCATTCCCATAAGTGCTCCGTCCCCATCCTCAGCAGCCATCGAAGAGTTCCAACACTAATAGTACCAGTAGCAATCTGATTATAAGTCCGTCTCGCCTTTCCTCTGAGCGTTGAGCGTCGGCCAGATCCCTTCGTCACTCCTCGTCTCATTCTTGCCAGACCATGGTAATCCATTTGCTCCTCCGAGGTGTGCACGTGCTCCCACAAGGCCGCAACCACGTCTGCCTTGTCATGTATCAATACTCCACCAAGTTCTGCAGAGCCAGCCAATCTGTCCGCCTGTTCATTTCCCAGCACACCAGCATGCCCCGGAGAAAAGATCCAGGCGATGCTTGTCACCCGTGACCTCCGAAGCGAAGCAAGTCACTCCGCACGAAGTCTGCCCGTCCTCACCCTCGTCAGCATGCTTTCTGAGTCAGTTACAATCACGATGTGTGTGTGTGTCGTATTCTCCATCCAGCGGAGAGCCGCAGTGACTGCCTCCACTTCCATTCTTAAGCTGAATGTTGTGGTATCATATGCCAGGCTCTCCTGCCACAAACATCGACCATTAGCTTTGGCTATGAACCCCCAGCCACTTCTCTCACCTCTTGACACCGAACCATCTGTGTAGATAATCACATCACTCGAGTGAGCATTGTCCTGAATTAGTTGCTGGATTTCCACTTCCGTGGCCCCTGCTGGCCACTCCCTGCACTCCCGGCTTAATGTGATTTATAACTCTGCACAAGTCTGACTGCTCCGCTGGCACTCTGACCCACTCCTCTCCACGCCTAATGTTCTCCAAGGGGCACACCTGTCTGATCGTATCCTCCGCCTGAGCCATCCATGATTTCCCTCTTATCAGTCGCTGACCCTTAACTGCGTCCAGCGCCTCATGCAGTGGGTGGTCTGTGTCTGCAGCTACTCTGAGGTATGCCTTCGCTTGCATCACCTTGAGCCTACCAGCAACAGTCAGCAGACCAAGGATGTAACGCATACACACTACTGGGGTGTCTCTAGTGCATCCCAGAATGACCCGCATAGCTTCGTTCTGTATGCGCTCTAACTTCACCAGCTGACTCTCTAAGACAGTGAGCAGACCTAATCCATAATCAATTACTGAGAGGATCAAGTGCTGGTATAGTGTGAAAAGTATTCTCTGCTCTATGTCCATTGCAGCCATAGTTTTAAGTGCATTGAGTCCCTTTTGAGATCTTGTCACGACCGTCTCCACATGGTCCTTGAAGGATAGGCTCCTGTCAAATGTGATCCCCAGATACTTCAGTTTGTTCTCTCTGCTGACATTTCTACCATCTATCGCGAGGCTTGGGACATCAGCTCTTACAATCCTGTTGTCCAGAGAGCACCACAAAACAGCCGCCTTTTTGGGTGGATGACAGCACTCATTTCTGTGCACCAGTCAATCACTTTATCTACTGTCGCCTGTAACTCCTGGGCTGTTTGCTCCCTATCTCTCCCCTGCCTATATGCAAGAATATCATCTGCAAATGTTAGTATTCTTCCAACCCCTGGTGCTTCTAGGTTTGCAATCTTGCTCGTATACACATTAAAGAGCACCGGTGAGACTGCAGATCCCTGTGGCAGTCCCAGGGTTAACATATGTGGCTCTGAGGTCCATGCGCCCAGACGGAGAGCAACCCGACGAGAGTGCAGGACGGCTGCTATCCAGTTCACCAACCAGGGATTGACCCCCTTCTCCATCAGTGCGGTCATCAAAATATCATATCGAACTCTATTGTACGCATCCTCGAGATCAAGCGCTACCTGCCATCGTTTCCTGTCTACTCTGGAACCCTTCATAAACATCAAAGGCAAAAGTGGCTGCATTTGACCAGGTATCTTTTCCTGGCCTGTAGCTCCCCAGGCCTCTTGGAAGAAGCTTCCCGCTTTCCAAAAACTCTTGCAGCTTGACAGCGACTTATCTTCTCTAAAACCTTCCCAAATGTATTTTGAAGGGTGATGATCCTAAAGCCGCTAAGCTTTGACTGATCCTTGAATGGTTTTGGGAGAGGGATGAGATAGCTGTGCACCCAATCCTGCGGTACTGATGCTGTCCTAATGCTCTGGTTAAAGCAGTCGGTCATCTCCTCCAGGTCTGCTTCGCTCAAACCCTTCATGTGGCCATACCTGACCCCATCGGGCCCTGGTGCCGTGTCTTTTGCCTTTTTCAAAATGTGTTTAACATCTTCCACCCGTATGATGTCTTCATACTGCATATTCTTCGTGGTGCCAGATAGCTCCTCTCTAACTGCATCCCTGGTGTCCGCATCATTATGATTGGTCTGCTCTAAAAATTTCTGGAGAAACGCCTCCCCTTTCTCTTTGTCTGTTGTCACGCGCACACCATCATCTCTATAGATTGTTCCCACTGTCATCGGCCGATCTTTTCTCTGCATTTGCCTGTGCAGTTTCCAGAATATTTGCAGTGTTTTATCCCCTTCAATCCCCTTCATGAAACATTCCCATTTTGCCTTTTTGGCCTCTGCAGCACAGCGCTAGAAAGCCTCCACCTTGTCTTTCTTGACATTTTTCGCTGTGTCCACTTCCTCTCGTGAGCTTCGAAGTGTCTGTCGCACTTTCTTTAGTTGCTTCACTGCAGCTCTCTTTGCTTTCCAAGCATGGTCTACTTCTGAGGTCCACCATGGGGGATGCAAAAAGGGAGTTTTTTTAACAGTCCTGTTGCATGCCCCTTGTCTGAGGCGTCCAAGAAGGCAATCGGTCCACTCATACCGGAAGGTCTTGCTCGCTCTCCCAGCTTTAACTTTCCTGGGTTTAGAGATCAGGACTGAGCATGGCATGTGATCACTCCCATGGTCATTCAAAACATTCCACTTTACATCAAGGACTGATGACTGGGAGACAAGTGCCAAGTCAATAGCTGTGTCTGCATCGCCAGGCCTCATTGCCATTCTTGTCGGCCTACCATCATTTATGCAGACCACATCGGAGTCCAAAATGGCATCTGCAAGGGCAATTCCCTGTCGGTTTTCTCCACTACTGTCCCAATCTCTGTTCCTTGCATTGAAGTCTCCACATATGAGTAGCCTATCACCTGGTAATTCCTCCAGTTCCTTAAGCCAGTCCCAATGTTCCTTTCTGACAAAACAGTCCACTGTGGCATATACATTTATTATGTTCCAACTTAAGCCACCAATCTCCATTTGTATACCCTGGACCTCTCTTGCACTGTGATTCCACTGGCTCAAGTCGAGTACCACATGCTTCACTCCTTTCTTCACCAGCAGACCTTGTCCACGTCTCTTCTGCCCAGTAGGGTTTATATAACTGTCGTACCCAGGGCAATGGTATTTGTCTGTACTTAGCTCCTGGAGCATGAGGACGTCAAAATCATATATAAGTCTCTCCAATACAGGACCTCTCTGTCTGGCACTGCGACAATTCCAGTATCCCACTCTTACATAGTTGAAACTTAGTCTCTCCACTTTTCGCCTTGTTCTCCTGGCGCCTGCCCTCCTATTTCTATGCCGTCGTCTCACACCATTTCTTCGTCTTCTCCTCCTCACTCTCTCTTCGCTAGCCTCTGAAGGATGTGTCAAGCGCAGAGCACGTGCTCCGTAGCTCCGGCGACGATTCCCATGTTTAAATAAATCCATAGGCAAAGTTTGGATATTGCAAGAAATAAACGGTCACCCTAGCATTGCCTGCTTGCTAGGGAAGAGGCGGGGGATGTCCCGCAGGAGTCCATACGCCTGGTGCCGCCCCGCACGCCTGTCAGACGTCCAATGTTCACGACCAGTTAACCCATGGCCATCCAGTTCCTCAGCACGCTGGTCCACCTTGAACTTGGGGGTTTATATTTGGAGTTTTCCGTCTCCTAGATGGATTGCTGTCCAAAGCTAACGGGTTCCACCTACCCAGGAGCGAAACCCCTGATCGGGGGGCTAAACGGGTACTCCACCTTGCCCAAGGGTGTCCCGTAGGCTAGCGGAGGGAAGGAGGTGCCTTACTTCTCCTTTGATAGGGGTCAAATGGTTTGGCCATGCAAGTAGGTTATCAGTCAACAGCATACCACAACAAGCAATGATGTACAGACCAGATGGAATCAGAGGAAGAGGCTGACCATGTAAACGTTGGACGGAGGGAATAACAAGAGTCCATGGGAATATCGATATATGAAGCCCATAATCGGGCACTCTCACGATGTTTATACTTCACCACGACACCGCAAGATATAAGAGGAACATGATGAGATGAGATGAAACCTAGGATGAAATGTTGTTAGAACTCTACTATCAGACCATCTGGTCCTGGCGTTTTGTCTTTTTGCATTTGATTGAGTGCATGTGTTATGTCTGCTAATGTAATTCCTGTGTCCAGTGTTTCTCTGTCTGTGTTAGATAGCGTCCTGGTATACTTTAGGAACGTATCTTGTATTTGTGTGTTCACATTTTCTGCTGTGTATAGATGTGTGTAGTATTATTGGAAATCTTGTTATTTGTGCTGTTTCAGTTTGTGTGTTGCCTTACATGTTGTTATTGTGCCTATTTGTCTGTAATGCTTTATGTTTTGTTCTGCTGCCATGTATTGTTTTGTGGGTGTCTCTTGTGTAATTGTGTTGAATTTGGTTCTAAGTAGTGCACCCAGACACCTGTGATGTTGGTGCTGTTCCAGTTGTTTTCCACTATATAGAGGTGTAGTGCTGTTTGAATATGTTCTTGTCTTAGTCTGTCTTTATGTATAATGTATAATGAACAGGATCTGCAACAATTAGTAGATGTGGTTGTTGCACACAGTGAACAACTAGTGTTAGAATTAAATTGTAAAAAAGACACAGATTATGGAGGAAGAACGAAATATCACAATGTAATATACAAGTAAATGGGAATATTCTTCAACAAGTGAATAGGTACAATTATCTCAAAACAGTAATAACATCTGATGGGAGATGCCTTGAAGAGATTAGAACAAGAATCACCATGGCAAAGATAGCCTTTAGCAAGATGAAAAACATACTGACCATTAAAAAGATGTCAACTGCAATGAGAAAAAGAGTGTTGAGGTGCTATATAGAACCTGTACTTTTGTATGCATGTGAGGCGTGGAAAATAATGAGCAGACAAGCTGAAAAATATCTGATGGCTGTGGAAATGTCGTTTCTGAGGAGAATGCAAAGAATACCATGGACAAACAGAAAAACCAATTATCCAAGTCCTACAAGAAACAAATGGAAATCGTACACCGATTAGAGAAATTAGACGTAGACAGTCAACATTTTTATCACGTTATGAGAAGAAATAAAATATAGAACTTGATGACAAGTGGCCAGATCGAGGGGAAGAGAACAAGGTGAGGGCAGAGAAGTAAGTACCTGGATGGCTTGGCCACATGGTATGGTTGAGACAAGAACACTGAGCTGATCCATGACTCTGATGATTGTGTGAGATGGTGAATCATGACCGCCCACGCTTATCATTATGGCACATGATTAATTAATGAATGAAAATGACTGAAACAGAAAAAACCTACAAATCTTATCTAAGGATGATTGCTTTGCAACGATTTCTCTGTCTTAAACACACTAACACGGTGGACATTTTTCACTCCCCCGCCCCACCCAGCTATAATCAGCCAACCACAAACACTGTATATGACCACAGAAAAATAAATCAATAAAGAGCAGGAAATAAAAAAACAAAACAATATATGATACAGTACCATGCAGCTTCAACCCCACCCCACTTATGGGTCATCTACCTTGACCAATCTGATCAGTTTTATATGTCAAACCCCGTCCTCACCAACTAACTACTTACCGGTCTATCTATTGTACAAATAGCACCATGCCAATTATGCAGATACAACATTCAAGAAACAGAATAATATATTTACTGCAAGGGAATCGGCAACCAAAGAATTGATTTCTCACACACAGGGCAAAAATTATAAATCACCAACACTGCACCCTTGCTCCCCCTTGCTCACTCTACCCTGAGCAACCTAAACAAACTTATTCTGCTAGATGTCCATGATTGGTATCACTAACTGTCTTTTCGTCTATATGTCTGTGGGAAGAGTACTTTGGTGTTGTTCATACACGAATCGCACATACAACGCTTTGGACACTGTAACCTTTTTTTGAAATAAACCATGCCCAAAGAAAAACATTTATACGACCTACCTGCCAAAACAATATCGATTGATCATAGAAAGTTGTCTCCCCTGTAACTATTTATTTTTGTGGAGTCAGTTTATGACATCGGTCCATTAGCAGGGTCAGCTTACAAGGTTTATCCAAATAAAGCAATAATACGAAACTCTACCACCACAGAAAAAAAAAATAGATTGTTCTTACAATAGTTGTCTCCCCTTAATAGTTGATTTTTTTTTTTTTTTTGAGGAGCCGGTTTGTGATGTCATCTGTATGTTGGTGGGATAAGCTTACAAGACTTCTATAAGGAAAGTCAATCAATAATTTGTAGGTGCCACACCTGAAGTCTACCTATAATGTGCATACTTTACTACTTTCATGTCATTGAATCGTTCATTAAATGCTTCAATTAGTTTCCCACATTCACCAGCATATTCAAGTGTCACAGAAGGTCTTTTGTCTCCTCTGTCTTTCCAGAGTGGCGAAATGCACTGTATTATTCCTGTTGAGTTGAACTTTTCACAGCCTTAATTTATCATCAAATGATTTCCCGTTTGAAAACATGGAGTTAAGAAATTGATTGAGTCCCGCCTGCAGATGCCTTAGCAGGGCCAGGCCAAATAATTTCATGGGCCCTAAATGACCCACATGCAGGATGTTCCCCTGCCCCTGGTCTATAACATGTAGGGCTAGCACCATATGTCCAAAACACCCCAAAGCATATACAAAATATCTTGTATGTGCTGTTTTCTTGTTAATGTTCCACCATGGGATTTACATACTGAACTGTCACTATTCTCTGACCCAGTACCCCAAGAGAAGGTTCCAACACACACAAACAGGAAAATAATAGTGCTACTTCCATGAAAACAAGGCAGGCATCGGGCAGTATCAGGTTGTGATTGTGCAAAACACATGGAGACTGATTGAGGTTAGGCCAAAGCTGGTCATTTTCTGTAATGGATTTTAGATATTTCATTGTCAATAGACTATAACCCAATGCCCAGGGGACGTGTACTCACAAACAGTAATCATGTGCTTGTAACAAAGAGACGTACTCATAGCAAGGGAATATGTTCTTACTATCAAACTGTCATTGTTGCTTTCAGACTGCACCCAGTTCATGCACTGAATGTAGCAGTTGTGCTGGAGGAACTGTCTGATCGTCTGGCAGTGCTGGGTAAAGGTTTGTCTGCTCCAATGATAGATCTACGTACGGACAGCTCTATACTGTTTGACCAGGCTCACAGACCAAAAGTAAACCTCGGAGGATCCACTCGTATATCGGTAATAAGTAATACATACAGAGATCAACTTTAGGCTGTTGGTATTTTCAAGCATCATCTGTCTGTCTCATACTACTGGACAGTGCCAGAATGCTGTGTCTGTCTGTTTCCGTCAAACTTGGCCAAACTCCCTGATTTGGCGTAATATAAAATTATGAGTTATCTCTATAACTACGTAAATTTACACAACTACTAAAATATAAGCAAGAGAAGTCGGCTTACTGAAGGTTTTGCCACACTCATACAACTGGACAGTGCCAGAATGTTGTGTCTGTCTGGTTCATACAACTGGACAGTGCCAGAATGTTGTGTCTGTCTGGTTCATACAACTGGACAGTGCCAGAATGTTGTGTCTGTCTGGTTCATACAACTGGACAGTGCCAGAATGTTGTGTCTGTCTGGTTCATACAACTGGACAGTGCCAGAATGTTGTGACTATCTCCTTCAACTGGGCAATGCCAGAATGTTGTGTCTGTCTGGTTCATACAACTGGGCAATGCCAGAATGTTGTGTCTGTCTGTCTCATACAACTGGGCAATACCAGAATGTTGTGTCTGTCTGTCTCATACAACTGGGCAATGCCAGAATATTCTGTATGTCTCGTACAACTGGGCAATGCTAGCATGTTGTGTCTGTCTGTCTCATACAACTGAACAATGCCAGCCTGTTGTGTCTGGCTGTCTCATACAACTGGGCAATGCCAGCATGTTGTGTCTCTCTGTCTCATACAACTGGGCAATGCCAGAATATTCTGTATGTCTCGTACAACTGGGCAATGCTAGCATGTCGTGTCTGTCTCATACAACTGAACAATGCCAGCCTGTTGTGTCTGGCTGTCTCATACAACTGGGCAATGCCAGCATGTTGTGTCTGTCTGTCTCATACAACTGAACAATGCCAGAATGTCTGTTTGTCTCATACAACTGGGCAATGCCAGAATGTCTGTCTGTCTCCTTCAACTGGGCAATGCCAGCATGTTGTGCCTATCTCATACAACTGGAGAGCGAGGTACAAGGTAACGATGTGAGTTCTATCTACAAGTGTGTGTATGTTGGTTCTATCTGCAAGTGTGTATGTTGGTTCTATCTACAAGTGTGTGTATATTGGTTCTATCTACAAGTGTGTATGTTGGTTATATCTACAGGTGTGTGTGTGTGTGTGTTGGTTCTATCTACAAGTATGTGTATGTTGGTTCTATCTACAAGTATGTGTATGTTGCTTGCATGTATGTGAGTATGTTTGTCAGTGCTTGCATGTATGTGTGTATGTTGTTTCTATCTACAAATGTGTATTTTGCTTGCATGTATGTGGGTATGTTTGTCAGTGCTTGCATGTATGTGTGTTATGTTGTTTCTATCTACAAGTGTGTATGTTGCTTGCATGCATGTGTGTATGTTGGTTCTATCTACAAGTGTGTATGTTGCTTGCATGCATGTGTGTATGTTGGTTCTATCTACAAGTGTGTATGTTGCTTGCATGCATGTGTGTATGTTGGTTCTATCTACAAGTGTGTATGTTGCTTGCATGCATGTGTGTATGTTGGTTCTATCTACAAGTGTGTATGTTGCTTGCATATATCTGGGTATATTTGTCAGTGTTTGCATATATGTGGGTAAGTTTGTCAGTCCTTGCATGTATGTGCGTATGTTGTTTCTATCGTCAAGGGTGTATGTTGCTTGCATATATGTGGGTATGTTTGTCAGTGCTTGCATGTATGTGTGTATGTTGTTTCTATCTACAAGTGTGTATGTTGCTTGCATGTATGTGGGTATGTGTGTCAGTGCTTGCATGTATGTGTTTGTGTCCATCAATGAGTGCATATATGTGAATTCTGTGAGTAATGTTGGAGATTCCATTGTTGACAGTTAACTTAAATCTGTAGTGTGCCTGTGCCATCTGTGCAGGGGGGAGAGTGGATTCTCAGACAGCGCTATGACACAGTGTTACCGCGGCGGTTACAACAGCTCCACAGATCAGTGCAGACTCACAGAATGAACATTGGTGATTCGGTGAGTCATATGTTTGCAAATGTGTGTTCACCGATCTTTTTGTGTTCTAGGATTTGTCTGATATCTAGACTTGGATGAAGAATTACAGCCACGAGAAACATCTACAACAATAAGTCTGTATCCCAATATTTCAACTACAGGAGTTATGAAGATAGTTGTGTTTGCCAAATAATGCAACAACAGAACTGGTAAAATAGTTGTTTTTGTTAATATTATAACACAACCGCGAGAATAGTTATGTTTGCCAAATATTGCAACTACAGAATTTGTAAAATAGTTGTGATTGTCAATATTATAACAAAGTGAGCTGTGACAATAGTTGTTTGCCAAATACGGCTCTCACGGCATGCATGATAGTTAACGTTCACCTACTTGTTGCTTCCATAATAGTCCCCGTTAACACACGGGAAGAAACGAATAACATAATATAATCATTATCGTTCATGTTATTAAGCTATGAAGTATTCATGTCAGGAAACATAACAGTATCATTCATGTCAACTCCCTCTGGCGTGTCTCCACCTTACGTGTCCCAGTGACCCCAAGAGTTATGCCGACGGTAGCACAGCTACTGGTAGCGTCTCCCATGTCAGACAGGTCAAGGGATAGGAACCAGACCAAGAAAGACACACCTGCTGGCTTGCAGGTAGAATGAGGACAGGCAGTCAAAGGCTATGGATAAGCAAATCCATAGCACTCAAGTCTGAATCAGGCGCACGATGCCACTACATTCTTGGTCCAGACATATTCTACGGCTCTCAGCTGAGGGATATGGCTGAACACCTTTCAGTCAATATCCCCCGGATGTGAGAGCCGGGCTGATACTCACCCACTGCTAAACGGAGGTGATATGCTGAACCTGCTACATACTTGGTCCAGACACTTGTTCTACAGCTCTCAGCTGAGGGATCCCCCTGATGAGAGATGAGCCGGCAGCACATGTAGCCTACCTCGTGAGCGTTACTAAAGGTCGAAAAAGCGTCCCAATCGCACGCAATGGTTACGATGCAAGTCTGTATTAAAAAACTCATTGAGTGAGCATAAGCAAAGGTGGGAAAATGTCTCATTAACACGAAATGAATTGCTTGCATAGCATATCCATTACGTAGAAGGCCGAAGTGAAAGCTGCCAGTGGCGAACGAAATACCCAATACTTGGAAGTGAGGAATTAAAGCAGCCATGAGCAGGATGTTGGCGGTTCCTTGGGTGAGCTCAGTCTCAGCACGCTCTGCAATTATGGAAGCCTCCTTGGACGGCGGGGAATGCCCATCATCTGCCCCTGCCTTACCTTGAGGGTTAACCATGATGTCTTTGACCGTTCTACCTTGACCAACTGAGATGTGGATGACACCACAACAGTAAGAGTCTAATGTCCCTCGAAACCCCAGGAAGGCAAACCCATAAAAGCACCTGCAGAAGTCGGATGTGCCACTCTAAGGGTGGAAATAAAATTGGCACAACGCAAAAACGTCAGAGTGAGAGTGGAATGTCCTTCGTGCCCGGAACAGCTCTGACTATTTTGTCTTCCAAGCACAGTGTCCAGCACATGTTCGAATCGAAAGCTTGCTGAGTGGACACCGTCTGCAGACCGGCTGGAATGTGGACGGCACCACATCAGTGAGAGTCCCCCAGGACGGCTAACCTGGTTTTTAAATAAAACGCCCGCTAAAGTCAGATGTGTTAGCCTATGGGTTTGGCCCAAGGGTGCATAACGAGACACACCACAGTTATGTCTGAAAAAACACTCTGGATGAATGCAGCAGAAGAAAAAGATTCATGTCAACAAACAGAACAGTATAATTCACGTCAACAGACAGAACAGTATCAATTATGTCAACAAACAGAACAGTATCATTCATGTCAACAAACAGAACTGTATCATTCATGTCAACAAACAGAATAGTATCATTCATGTCAACAAACAGAACAGTATCATTCATGTCAACAAACAGAACAGTATCATTCATGTCAACAAACAGAACAATATCATTCATGTCAACAAACAGAACAGTATCATTCATGTCAACAAACAGAACAGTATCATTCATGTCAACAAACAGAACAGTATCATTCATGTCAACAAACAGAACAGTATCATTCATGTCAACAAACAGAACAGTTTCATTCATGTCAACAAACAGAACAGTATCAATCATGTCAACAAACAGAACAGAACAGTATCATTCATGTCAACAGATAATACAGTATCAATCATGTCAACAAACAGAACAGTATCAATCATGTCAACAAACAGAACAGTATCATTCATGTCAACAAACAGAACAATATCAATCATGTAAACAAACAGAACAGTATCATTCATGTCAACAAACAGAACAGTATCATTCATGTCAACAAACAGAACAGTATCATTCATGTCAACAAACAGAACAGTATCATTCATGTCAACAAACAGAACAGTATCATTCACGTCAACAGACAGAACAGTATCAATTATGTCAACAAACAAAACAGTATCATTCATGTCAACAAACAGAACAGTATCATTCATGTCAACAAACAGAACAGTATCATTCATGTCAACAAACAGAACAGTATCAATCATGTAAACAAACAGAACAGTATCAATCATGTAAACAAACAGAACAGTATCATTCATGTCAACAAACAACAGTTTCATTCATGTAAACAAACAGAACAGTATCATTCATGTCAACAGACAGAACAGTATCAATCATGTAAACAAACAGAACAGTATCATTCATGTCAACAAACAGAACAGATTCATTCATGTAAACAAACAGAACAATATCATTCATGTCAACAAACAGAACAGTATCAATCATCTAAACAAACAGAACAGTATCATTCATGTCAAAAAACAGAACAGATTCATTCATGTCAACAAACAGAACAGTATCATTCATGTAAACAAACGGAACAGTATCAATCATGTCAACAAACAGAACAGTATCAATCATGTCAAAAAACAGAACAGATTCATTCATGTCAACAAACAGAACAGTATCATTCATGTCAACAAACAGAACAGTATCAATCATGTCAATAAACAGAACAGTATCATTCATGTCAAAAAAAAAACACAACAGTATCAATCATGTCAATAAACAGAACAGTATCATTCATGTAAACAAACAGAACAGTATCATTCATGTAAACAAACAGAACAGTATCATTCATGTAAACAAACAGAAAAGTATCAATCATGTCAACAGACAGAACAGTATCATTCATGTAAACAAACAGAACAGTATCATTCATGTCAACAAACAGAACAGTATCAATCATGTCAACAAACAGAACAGTATCAATCATGTCAACAAACAGAACATTTTTAATCATGTCAACAAACAGAACAGTGTCAATTATGTCAACAAACAGAACAGTATCATTCATGTCAACAAACAGAACATTTTCATTCATGTCAACAGACAGAACAGTAGCATTCATGCCAACAAACAGAACAGTATCATTCATGCCAACAAACAGAACAGTATCATTCATGTCAACAAACAGAACAGTATCATTCATGTCAACAAACAGAACAGTATCAATCATGTCAACAAACAGAACAGTATCAATCATGTCAACAAACAGAACATTTTTAATCATGTCAACAAACAGAACAGTATCAATTATGTCAACAAACAGAACAGTATCATTCATGTCAAAAAACAGAACAGTATCATTCATGTCAACAGACAGAACAGTATCATTCATGCCAACAAACAGAACAGTATCATTCATGCCAACAAACAGAACAGTATCATTCATGTCAACAAACAGAACAGTATCATTCATGTCAACAAACAGAACAGTATCATTCATGTCAACAAACAGAACAGTATCATTCATGTCAACAAACAGAACAGTTTCGTTCATGTCAACAAACAGAACAGTGTAAATCGTGTCAACAAACAAAACAGTATCAATCATGTCAAAAAACAGAACAGTATCATTCATGTCAACAAACAGAACAGTATCATTCATGTCAACAAACAGAACAGTATCATTCATGTCAACAAACAGAACAGTATCATTGATGTATCTATGTAACAGCACATTCAATAAGAATGACATCTGTCCCGTCAGGTGAAGGGCAATGCGACTTTGCATCACACAGATCATGGGAAAGCTGAAATCAGTCGTGCTTTTGCCCAAGATGTCATAGACAGGACATTGGCAGAAGTAGTACAGGTAAATGACAAGATGTTATAGACAGGACATTGGTAGAAGGAGTACGGGTAAATGACAAGAGATTATAGACAGGGCATTGGCAGAAGTAGTACAAGTAAATGACAAGAGATTATAGACAGGGCATTGGCAGAAGTAGTACAAGTAAATGACAAGAGATTATAGACAGGGCATTGGCAGAAGTAGTACAGGTAAATGACAAGATGTTATAGACAGGGCATTGGCAGAAGTAGTACAGGTAAATGACAAGATGTTATAAACAGGACATTGGCAGACGTAGTACAGGTAAATGAAGAGGTTATGGACAGGACATTGGTAGAAGGAGTACGGGTAAATGACAAGAGATTATAGACAGGGCATTGGCAGAAGTAGTACAGGTAAATGACAAGATGTTATAAACAGGACATTGGCATAAGTAGTACAGGTAAATGACAAGATGTTATAGACAGGGCATTGGCAGAAGTAGTACAGGTAAGTGACAAGATGTTATAAACAGGACATTGGCAGAAGTAGTACAGGTAAATGACAAGATGTTATAAACAGGGCATTGGCAGAAGTAGTACAGGTAAATGACAAGATGTTATAAACAGGACATTGGCATAAGTAGTACGGGTAAATGACAAGAGATTATAAACAGGGCATTGGCAGAAGTAGTACAGGTAAATGACAAGATGTTATAAACAGGACATTGGCATAAGTAGTACAGGTAAATGACAAGATGTTATAGACAGGGCATTGGCAGAAGTAGTACAGGTAAATGAAGAGGTTATGGACAGGGCATTGGCAGAAGTAGTACAGGTAAATGAAGAGGTTATGGACAGGACATTGGTAGAAGGAGTACGGGTAAATGACAAGAGATTATAGACAGGGCATTGGCAGAAGTAGTACAAGTAAATGACAAGAGATTATAGACAGGGCATTGGCAGAAGTAGTACAAGTAAATGACAAGAGATTATAGACAGGGCATTGGCAGAAGTAGTACAGGTAAATGACAAGATGTTATAAACAGGACATTGGCAGACGTAGTACAGGTAAATGAAGAGGTTATGGACAGGACATTGGTAGAAGGAGTACGGGTAAATGACAAGAGATTATAGACAGGGCATTGGCAGAAGTAGTACAAGTAAATGACAAGAGATTATAGACAGGGCATTGGCAGAAGTAGTACAGGTAAATGACAAGAGATTATAGACAGGGCATTGGCAGAAGTAGTACAAGTAAATCCCCTCTAACGTGTCTCCACCTTGTTGTGGTAGAGGGGCTTGCATGTTCCAATGACACCAAGAGCTATGCCGACGGTAGCACAGCTACATGTTGGACAGGTCAAGGGATAGGATCCAGACCAAGAGAGACACACACCTGGTGCCTTGCAAGTAGACTGAGGACAGACAGTCAAAAGCTAGGGATAAGCAAATCCATAGCACTCAAGTCCGATTCAGGCGCGCGTTGCCATTACATTCTTGGGTCAGATACATATTCTACGGCTCTCAGCTGAAGGATATGGCTGAACGCCTTTCGGTCAATATCCCCCAGATGTGAGAGCCGGGCCAATATTCACCCGCTGCAAAATGGAGGTGAGATGCTGAGCCTGCTACAAGCTTGGTCCAGACACTTGTTCTACGGCTCTCAGCCGAGGGATATGAGAGATCCCCTGGATGAGAGGTCCTGGCCGTTACTTGCTCTCTGCTGCATGAGGTAAGATGCTGAGCCGGCAGCACATGTAGCCTACCTCGTGAGCGTTACTAAAGGTGGAAAAAGCATCCCAATTGCATGGAATGGTTACGATGCAAGTCTATATAAAAAACACATTGAGTGAGCGTAATCAAAGGTGGAGAAACATCTCATTAACACAAAATGGAACGCTTGGCTAGCGAATCCATTACGTGGAAGTCCGAAGCGAAAGCTTTCAGAGTGGATGTCATCTCATTAACACGAAATGGATCGTTTGGCTAGCAAATCCATTGTGTAGAAGTCCGAAATGAAAACTTGCTGAGTGGATGTCGTCTGCAGACTGACCGTTCCTGGTTTGCGTGGGGAGCTGCCAGTAGTAAATGAAAAGCCCAATATACGGAAGTGAGAAAATGAAGCAGTGATGCGCAGGACGAGATGATTACTTGGGTGAGGCCAGTACCAGAGCACTATGTGTCGGCTCTGCAATTATGGAAGCCTCCTTGGATGGCGGGGAATGCCCACGGTCTGCCCCTGCCTTCCTTGAAGGTTGACCGTGATGTCTCTGGCCGTTCTAACTTGACCAGCTGAGATGTGGACGAACCGCAACAGTGAGCGTCGAATGTCCCTTGAAACCCCCCAGGAAGGCTAACCTTATTAAAAATGCCAGCAGAGGTCGGATGTGCTGGCCTAAGGGTGCAAATAAAATTGGCACAATGCAAAAACGACCGAGTGAGTCCTTCGTGCCCAGAACAGCTCTGACTATCTTGTTTTCCTGGCACAATGTCCAGCTAAGAGTATGTGTGAACAGTGCCTGAACTGAAGCTCGCTGAGTGGATGTCATCTGCAGACTGACCATTCCTGGTTTGTGCAGTGAGCGGCCTGTGGTGAACGAAATGCCCAATACATGGAAGTGAGGAATTAAAGCAGCCATGTGCAGGACATGGTGAATCCTTGGGTGAGCCCGGTTCCAGAGCGCTATGTGTCAGCTCTTCAAATATAGAAGCCTCCTTGGATGGCGGATAATGCCCATGGACTGCCCCTGCCTTCCCTTGAGGGCTAACCGTGAAGTCTTCGACTATTCTAACCTGACCAGCAGGGATGTGGTCGGCACCACATCAGTGAGCAACCAGGAAGGCTAACCTGATTAAAAAATGTCCGCAGAAGTCGGATGTGCCATCATAAGGGTGCAAATAAAATTGGCACAACTCAATTATGTCTGAAAAAACTCTCTGGATGAACACAGAAGAAGATTAATTACCAACAATAGTGACACAATGAAGGAAATTTAAAAACGAATATCTATTGCTCTTCAGAAACTAAAAAAAATTGAATAAATTGTGGAGTGGTACAGATAGAGCTTCAAAGATTAGATTTTTAAAAGCCTGCAACTTTCCAATTGCAACATACATGTGAGACTTGGGCACTTACTAAACAAGCTGAACAGTGCATAAATGCCTTTGTATATAAATGTTATAGACGGGTTCTAAGAATATCTTGTATGCATAACAGAACAAATGTATCCATACAACAAGAATTTAAATATTTTGGTCACTTGAAACATTATGAAAGTTTGTTAAGAACAATCATGGAGGGATTTTTGCTTGGGAAGAGAAGAAGAGGCATGCCAAAGAGAAGATGGGTGCAGGATGTGGCAGATGATCTTCAGATGGGTGTATTGGACACGGGACATCTTGCTTATGACCGAGAGATTTTCTGGACGGTTGTTATTGGAGCTAGGTTCTGCAAGGGACAATCTACTGGATGAATAAATATTTATATCTGACAACCTGCAGTCTCTCTGTTGTGTATATTTATATCTGACAACTTGCAAGTTTCTCTATATTCACGTTTGTGTATATTTATATCTGACAACTTGCAAGTCTCTCTATATTCATGTTTGTATATATTTATATCTGACAACTTGCAAGTCTCTCTATATTCACGTTTGTGTATATTTATATCTGACAACTTGCAAGTCTCTCTATATTAATGTCTCTGTATATTTATATCTAACAACTTGCAAGTCTCTGTATATTAATGTCTGTGTATATTTATATCTGACAACTTGCAAGTCTCTGTATATTAATGTGTATATTTATATCTAACAACTTGCAAGTCTCTCTATATTAATGTCTCTGTATATTTATATCTAACAACTTGCAAGTCTCTGTATATTAATGTCTGTGTATATTTATATCTGACAACTTGCAAGTCTCTGTATATTAATGTGTATATTTATATCTAACAACTTGCAAGTCTCTCTATATCCATGTCTGTGTATATTTATATCTAACAAATTGCAAGTGTTTATGTTCATGTCTGTGTATGTTTATATCTAACAACTTGCAATTCTCTCTATGTTCATATATGGTTATTCAGATTTTGTGTTGAGAAATCTGTCTTTGTTAATGTCTGCTGTGTAATCAAATGACCTCAGATGCAGCCACTAGTGTATGTATATTACTGCTGAAAACCTCATAGTTTTACAGCTGTTGTAATCTTGTTACTGGTGAAAACTTAGCAGAAACAGCTGTTGGTGTTACTGGTGAAAACTGCAAAAAGAGCTGTTGTTGTTAGCTGCCTTATGCTGAAAACCTAACAAGAGAAGCTAGTAGTTGGCCATGTACTGTCATCTATATAGTATGTGCAAGAGTGTTCCTCAGCAGTCATAATGTTCCCAGATCAGTCGTCAGTACAAATATGAATTCAGTCTGCATGTCTTTTGGATATTGACAGGAACGTGCCTTCCAGACTCTGATCCATGCTGTACGGAGTATCCAGAGAAAACAGTTGCAAGACTCCAACCACGTGAAATCCTACTGGAGGAATAAACAGGAGATCAAACGGCTGAAGGTCAGACAGACTTCTCTTTGCCATCGCTGATGACACACATTTGACTGTCAATTAGCTTTTCACAGTGATTCCACATTTCACAGTGCTACCACGTATTACACAGTGCTTCCACATGTTAGAGTACTTCCACATGTTACAATGCTTCCACATGTTACAGTACCTCCATATTTTTTATTATCTCCACATTTTACAATACTTTTATATTTTACAGTACTTTCCCATTTTACTGTATCTTAACATTTTACAGTATTGTCATATTTTACAATACTTCCACATTTGACAAAGATCAACATGTATTTTGTAGTTAATGTTCATGGGGGACGCAGTAGCGCTGGCTATAGCATGCTATTTTGTAGTTAATGTTCATGGGAGCCGCAGTAGCGCGGGATATAGCATGCTATTTTGTAGTTAATGTAGGCGTTTATGAACTCATTTTCTTTGATGTTGATTTTTGGCTCCTGTCGATCTGCGATGTTGTTTTTGACTGGACGGCGAGCATAATTATTAGAGGGAAACAGCATATCAATAGCATGCTATTTTGTAGTTACATGTTCATAGCCGCAGCAATAGTGCGGGCTATAGCATGCTATTTTGTAGTTAATGTTCATGGGAGCCACAGTAGCGCAAGCTATAGTATGCTGTTTTGTAGTTAACGTTCACGGGGGCCGCAGTAGTGCAGGCTATAGCATGCTGTTTTGTAGTTAACGTTCACGGGGGCCGCAGTAGCGCTGGCTATAGCATGCTATTTTGTAGTTAATGTTCATGGGAGCCGCAGTAGCGCGGGCTATAGCATGCTATTTTGTAGTTAATGTTCATGGGGGCCGCTGTAGTGTGGGATATAGCATGCTATTTTGTAGTTAATATTCACGAGGGCTGCAGTATCACGGGCTATAGCATGCCATTTTGTAGTTAATGTTCATGGGGGCCGCAGTAGTGTGGGATATAGCATGCTATTTTGTAGTTAATATTCACGAGGGCTGCAGTAGCACGGGCTATAGCATGCTATTTTGTAGTTAATGTTCATGGGGGCCGCAGTAGTGTGGGATATAGCATGCTATTTTGTAGTTAATATTCACGAGGGCTGCAGTAGCACGGGCTATAGCATGCTATTTTGTAGTTAATGTTCTTGGGGGCCGCAGTAGTGTGGGATATAGCATGCTATTTTGTAGTTAATATTCATGAGGGCCGCAGTAGCACGGGCTATAGCATGCTATTTTGTAGTTAATGTTCATGGGAGCCGCAGTAGCGCGGGATATAGCATGCTATTTTGTAGTTAATGTTCATGGGAGCCGCACTAGCGCGGGATATAGCATGCTGTTTTGTAGTTAACGTTCACGGGGGCCGCAGTAGCGCTGGCTATAGCATGCTATTTTGTAGTTAATGTTCATGGGAGCCGCAGTAGCGCGGGATATAGCATGCTTGCCTGCCAGCCCATTGGTCATGTATTCAAGTCCCCCTTGTATGGGAATGTCCTGAGTGCAGTGATGTCGGTTCTTGACTCAACTCAACTCAAATCCCCCTTAAGGCTTGGGTTTTGTAAACAATAGAGCCGACCATGAATATGAGTACATGTTGTGGACAGTACAGGAGACCTGTCTGATGTTGACCCCATCACCCGTGGGTCTGTTACAATAAATGGCCAGCAACATATACCCAGTGTTCTTGACTGACTATATGTTTGACATTAGTTGTATTCTACAGTTCTCCTGCATTTTACACTGATTTCATTATTGATAAAGGTTCACATTTTACACTGATTTCATTATTGATAAAGGTTCACATTTTACACTGATTTCATTATTGATACAGGTTCACATTTTACACTGATTTCATTATTGATAAAGGTTCACATTTTACACTGATTTCATTATTGATAAAGGTTCACATTTTACACTGATTTCATTATTGATACAGGTTCACATTTTACACTGATTTCATTATTGATAAAGGTTCACATTTTACACTGATTTCATTATTGATAAAGGTTCACATTTTACACTGATTTCATTATTGATAAAGGTTCACATTTTACACTGATTTCATTATTGATACAGGTTCACATTTTACACTGATTTCATTATTGATAAAGGTTCACATTTTACACTGATTTCATTATTGATAAAGGTTCACATTTTACACTGATTTCATTATTGATAAAGGTTCACATTTTACACTGATTTCATTATTGATAAAGGTTCACATTTTACACTGATTTCATTATTGATAAAGGTTCACATTTTACACTGATTTCATTATTGATAAAGGTTCACATTTTACACTGATTTCATTATTGATAAAGGTTCACATTTTACACTGATTTCATTATTGATAAAGGTTCACATTATTCACTGATTTAATTATTGATAATGGTTCACATTTTACACTCATTTCATTATTGATAAAGGTTCACATTTTACACTGGTTTCATTATTGATAAAGGTTCACATTTACACTGATTTCATTTTTGATACAGGTTCACATTTTACACTGATTTCGTTATTGATAAATGTTCACTTTTTACACCGATTTCATTATTGATAAAGGTTCACATTTTACATCGATTTCATTATTGATAAAGGTTCACATTTTACACGTATTTCATTTTTGATAAAGTTTAAATTTTACAGCGATTTCATTATTGATAAAGGTTCACATTTTACATTGATTTCATTATTGAGAAAGGTTCACAATTTACAGAACTTTTATATGTTACTGAAGTTACATTTTTAACTGCACATCCACATTTCACACTGATTTCACATGTGATAGAGCAGTGGTTCTCAACTTTTTTGGCCCATGCACTCCTTCACCATATGTTCAGTACATCATTCCCCCCTTTCGTATTTCCTCCCTATAAATTTCCCCTGCCCCACCCCTCCTGCCCTTACACAGTATACATAAAAATGGAAGCTAAATTTAATAACACATACTAGAACAAGTCTAGACGAATACATAAAACATGATTTGTGGGTCTACTTACGTTATAAAACAAAATTCAGAAGGGCGAAAAGTACAGAACTGTAAAGTATGGAGAGAAAAACAATATCAAGTAATCGGTTCTTGTTTTAACGCTATCTTGAAATAATCTTAATTCCCCCACCCCCACCCTAAATTCCCCCCTGGGGGAATTCCCCACCGGTTGAGAACCACTGTGATAGAGGTTCACATTTTACAGAACTGTTAATTTGACTGTAGTTGCAAATTTTCTCTACTTCTACATTGCACACTGGCATGCCATTTGGCAAATGTTCACACTTTACTGAACTTTACATTTTACTGTGGTCAGATAGCTCACAGTGATTACACATCTAATTACACATTTATTTTACAGAACTTGTACGCTTACATTTTCCATTAGGTGCACATTAAATTATTTGCACATTTTAGAAATGTTCAGATGTGACAGTACATACAAACTGGATAGCAGCTCCACTTTTGTGAGTTTTCCCTCATTTGTACAGTACTTCCACATTTTACAGATCTTATCATCCATATAGTATAGCTTTAGTCATCATGTATGTTCACATCTTCTGTCTTGTGTGCTGCCAATCATTTCTGATACAGATGTTCCTGCATGCCATGATGCCAAACTTGCTAGCATTAATTCATGTATCAGCATATTCATGACTCATTCTGTTTATTTCTCAGCATATTCATGTCTCATTCTGTTCATGTCTCATTGTGTTCATGTCTTATAATGTATATGTCTCAGTATATTCATGTCTCTGTATGTTCATGTCTCAGTATGTTCATGCCTCATTGTGTTCATGTCTCATAATTTTTGTCTCAGTATATTCATATCTCATTGTGTTCATATCTCATTGTGTTAATGTCTCAGTGTGTTCATGTCTCATTATGTTCATGTCTTATAATGTTTATGTCTCAGTATATTCATGTCTCTGTATGATTGTGACTCAGTATGTTCATACCTCATTGTGTTCATGTCTCATGTTTGTCTCAGTATATTCATGTCTCTGTATGTTCATATCTCAGTATGTTCATTCCTCATTGTGTTCGTCTCATAATGTTTGTCTCAGTATGTTCATGTCTCATGTTTGTCTCAGTATGTTCATGTCTCATTGTGTTCATGTCTTATAATGTATATGTCTCAGTATATTCATGTCTCTGTATGTTCATATCTCAGAATGTTCATTCCTCATTGTGTTCATCTCATAATGTTTGTCTCAGTATGTTCATGTCTCATGTTTGTCTCAGTATGTTCTTGTCTCATTGTATTCATGTCTTGTAATATTTGTCTCAGTATATTCATGTCTCTGTATGTTCATATCTCAGTATGTTCATTCCTCATTGTGTTTGTCTCATAATGTTTGTCTCAGTATGTTCATGTCTCATGTTTGTCTCAGTATGTTCATGTCTCATTGTATTCATGTCTTGTAATGTTTGTCTCAGTATATTCATATCTCATTGTGTTCATATCTCATTGTGCTCATATCTCATTGTGTTCATGTCTTATAGTGTGTATGTCTCGGTATATTAATGCCTCTGTATGTTCATGCCTCATTGTGTTCATGTCTCATAATGTTTATCTCAGTATATGCTTGTCTCATAATGTTTGTCTCAGTATATTCATGTCTCATTGTGTTCATGTCTCATTGTGTTCATGTCTCATAATGTTTGTCTCAGTATATTCATGTCTCATTGTGTTCATGTCTCATAATGTTTGTCTCAGTATGTTTATATCTCTTTGTGTTCATGTCTTAACAATGTTTGTCTCTGTATATTAATGTCTCGTTGTGTTCATATCTCATTGTGTTCATATCTCATTGTGTTCATGTCTCTTTGTGTTCTCTGTGCATGTCTCAGTATGCTCATGTCTTTGTATGTTCATGTCTCTGTGTGTTAATGTCTTAGTATGTTCATGTCTCAGTATGTTAATGTCCCAGTATGTTCATGTCTCAGTATGTTTATTTCTCAGTATATTCATGTCTCAATATATTCATGTCTCAGTACATTCAAGTCTCAGCATGTTCAAGTCTCAGTATGTTCAAGTCTCAGTATGTTCAAGTCTCAATATGTTCATGTCTCTGTGTGTTTATGTCTCAGGTTGTTCATATCTCAGTATGTTCATATCTCAGTATGTTCATGTCTCAGTATGTTCATATATCAGTATGTTTATGTCTCAGTATGTTCATATCTCAGTATATTCATGTCTCTGTGTGTTAATGTCTCAGTAAGGTCATGCCTCATGATGTTCATGTCTCAATATGTTCATGTCTGTGTGTGTTCATTCTCAGTATGTTCATGTCTCAGTATGTTCATGTCTCAGTATGTTCATGTCTGTGTGTGTTCATTCTCAGTATGTTTATGTCTCATGATGTTCATGTCTCAGTATGTTCATGTCTCAGTATGTTCATGTCTCAGTATGTTCATGTCTCAGTATGTTCATGTCTGTGTGTGTTAATTCTCAGTATGTTCATGTCTCATGATGTTCATGTCTCAGTATGTTCATGTCTCAGTATGTTCATGTCTCAGTATGTTCATGTCTCAGTATGTTCATGTCTGTGTGTGTTCATTCTCAGTATGTTTATGTCTCATGATGTTCATGTCTCAGTATGTTCATGTCTCAGTATGTTCATGTCTCAGTATGTTCATATTTCTGTGTTTCATAATTCAGTATGTTCATGTCTTATTATGTTCATGTCTCTGCGTGTTCATGTCTTAGTATGTTCATGTCTCTGTGTGTTCATGTCTCAGTATATTCCAGTCTCAGTCTATTCATGCCTCAGTATATTCCAGTCTCAGTATGTTCATGTCTATTTGTGTTCATTTCTCAGTATGGTAATGTCTCAGTATGTTCATGTCTCAGTATGTTCATGTCTCAGTATGTTCATGTCTCAGTATGTTCATGTCTCAGTATGTTCATGTCTCAGTATGTTCATGTCTCATGATGTTCATGTCTCAGTATATTCCAGTCTCAGTATGTTCATGTCTCAGTATGTTCATGTCTCAGTATGTTCATGTCTCAGTATGTTCATGTCTCAGTATGTTCATGTCTCAGTATATTCCAGTCTCAGTATGTTCATGTCTCAGTATGTTAATGTCTTAGTATGTTCATGTCTCAGTATGTTCATGTCTCAGTATGTTCATGTCTCAGTATGTTCATTTCTCAGTATGGTAATGTCTCAGTATATTCATGTCTCAGTATGTTCATGTCTCAGTATGTTCATGTCTCAGTATATTCCAGTCTCAGTATGTTCATGTCTCAGTATGTTCATGTCTCATGATGTTCATGTCTCAGTATATTCCAGTCTCAGTATGTTCATGTCTCAGTATGTTAATGTCTCAGTATGTTCATTTCTCAGTATGGTAATGTCTCAGTATATTCATGTCTCAGTATGTTCATGTCTCAGTATGTTCATGTCTCAGTATGTTCATGTCTCAGTATGTTCATGTCTCAGTATGTTCATGTCTCAGTATGTTCATGCCTTAGTATGTTCATGTCTCTGTGTGTTCATGTCTCTGTATATTACAGTCTCAGTATGTTCATGTCTTAGTATGTTCATGTTTTTGTGATTCATAATTCAGTATGTTCATGTCTCTGTGTGTTCATGATTCAGTGTGTTGTCTCATTGTGTTCATGTCACTGTATATTCATGTCTCAGTATGCACATGTCTCTGTGTGGTTATATCTCTGTGTGTTCATATCTTAGTATATTCATGTCTCAGTATGTTCATTTCTCTGTGTTTTCATGATTTAGTATGTTCATGTTTTAGTATATTCATGCCTCTGTGTGTTCATGTCTCAGTAAGTTCATGTGATAGAATATTCATGTCCCTGTGTGTTCATGTCCGTTATATTCATGTCTCTGTGTGTTCATGTATCAGTATGTTCAAGTCTCAGTATATTCATGTCTCATTGTGTTAATGTCTATGTGGGTTCATTTCTTGGTATTCTTATGTCTCTGTATGTTCATGTCTCTGTGTGCTCATGTCTCTGTGTGCTCATATCTCTGTGTGCTCATGTCTTTGTGTGTTCATGTCTCTGTATGTTCACATCTCATTATGTTGATGTTTCATACGTGCATGCTCAGTCCACTCATGTCTCTGTATGTTCTTGTATCAGTATGTTGACAGACCTCAAGAAACTTAGTTTTAACAATGTTGCTGATTGTCTCTTGCAGGCAGAACTAAAAAAACTTAGTTTAGACAATGTTGCTGAAACCAAGAGATTCAAGATGGCTTTGTGGACACTACAGGACAGTTTACAGGAACACAACATTCGCTGCACATTGGAGAACAAGTATACGGCACAGGCCTGTAAGTTGAAGACATCCTAACTAAGAGTGAGAACGATTATATGGTGCACATTTGTAAGTTGAAGACATCCTCTCTATAACAGAACAATTACATGGTGCATGCCTGTACGTTGAAGACATCCTCTCTATAACAGTGAGAACAGTTACATGGTGCATGCCTGTAAGTTGAAGACACGCTAACTATAACAGTGAGAACAATTACATGGTGCACGTCTGTAAGTTGAAGACATCCTAACTGTAGGAGTGAGAACAAGTATATGGTGCATGTCTGTAAGTTGAAGACATCCTAACTATAGGAGTGAGAATAAGTATATGGTGCACGTCTGTAAGTTGAAGACATCCTCTCTATAACAGTGAGAACAATTACATGGTGCACGTCTGTAAGTTGAAGACATCCTAACTGTAGGAGTGAGAACAAGTATATGGTGCATGTCTGTAAGTTGAAGACATCCTCTCTATAACAGTGAGAACAATTACATGGTGCATGTCTGTAAGTTGAAGACATCCTAACTATAGGAGTGAGAATAAGTATATGGTGCACGTCTGTAAGTTGAAGACATCCTAACTATAGGAGTGAGAATAAGTATATGGTGCACGTCTGTAAGTTAAAGACATCCTAACTATAGGAGTGAGAATAAGTATATGGTGCATGTCTGTAAGTTGAAGACATCCTCTCTATAACAGTGAGAACAATTACATGGTGCATGTCTGTAAGTTGAAGACATCTTAACTATAGGAGTGAGAACAAGAATATGGTGCACATCTGTAAGTTGAAGACATCCTCTCTATAACAGTGAGAACAGTTACATGGTGCACGTCTGTAAGTTGAAGACATCCTAACTATAGGAGTGAGAATAAGTATATGGTGCATGTCTGTAAGTTGAAGACATCCTAACTATAGGAATGAGAATAAGTATATGGTGCACGTCTGTAAGTTGAAGACATCCTCTCTATAACAGTGAGAACAATTACATGGTGCACGTCTGTAAGTTGAAGACATCCTAACTGTAGGAGTGAGAACAAGTATATGGTGCATGTCTGTAAGTTGAAGACATCCTAACTATAGGAGTGAGAATAAGTATATGGTGCACGTCTGTAAGTTGAAGACATCCTCTCTATAACAGTGAGAACAATTACATGGTGCACGTCTGTAAGTTGAAGACATCCTAACTGTAGGAGTGAGAACAAGTATATGGTGCATGTCTGTAAGTTGAAGACATCCTCTCTATAACAGTGAGAACAATTACATGGTGCATGTCTGTAAGTTGAAGACATCCTAACTATAGGAGTGAGAATAAGTATATGGTGCACGTCTGTAAGTTGAAGACATCCTAACTATAGGAGTGAGAATAAGTATATGGTGCACGTCTGTAAGTTAAAGACATCCTAACTATAGGAGTGAGAATAAGTATATGGTGCATGTCTGTAAGTTGAAGACATCCTCTCTATAACAGTGAGAACAATTACATGGTGCATGTCTGTAAGTTGAAGACATCTTAACTATAGGAGTGAGAACAAGAATATGGTGCACATCTGTAAGTTGAAGACATCCTCTCTATAACAGTGAGAACAGTTACATGGTGCACGTCTGTAAGTTGAAGACATCCTAACTATAGGAGTGAGAATAAGTATATGGTGCATGTCTGTAAGTTGAAGACATCCTAACTATAGGAGTGGGAACAATTACATGGTGCACATCTGTAAGTTGAAGACATCCTCTCTATAACAGTGAGAACAATTACATGGTGCACGTCTGTAAGTTGAAGACATCCTCTCTATAACAGTGAGAACAATTACATGGTGCACATCTGTAAGTTGAAGACATCCTAACTATAGGAGTGAGAATAAGTATATGGTGCACGTCTGTAAGTTGAAGACATCCTCTCTATAACAGTGAGAACAGTTACATGGTGCACATCTGTAAGTTGAAGACATCCTAACTATAGGAGTGAGAATAAGTATATGGTGCATGTCTGTAAGTTGAAGACATCCTAACTATAGGAGTGAGAATAAGTATATGGTGCACATCTGTAAGTTGAAGACATCCTAACTATAGGAGTGAGAATAAGTATATGGTGCACATCTGTAAGTTGAAGACATCCTAACTATAGGAGTGAGAATAAGTATATGGTGCACGTCTGTAAGTTGAAGACATCTTAACTATAGGAGTGAGAACAAGTATATGGTGCACATCTGTAAGTTGAAGACATCCTAACTATAGGAGTGAGAATAAGTATATGGTGCACATCTGTAAGTTGAAGACATCCTAACTATAGGAGTGAGAATAAGTATATGGTGCACATCTGTAAGTTGAAGACATCCTAACTATAGGAGTGAGAATAAGTATATGGTGCACATCTGTAAGTTGAAGACATCCTAACTATAGGAGTGAGAACAAGTATATGGTGCATGTCTGTAAGTTGAAGACATCCTAACTATAGGAGTGAGAATAAGTATATGGTGCACGTCTGTAAGTTGAAGACATCCTAACTATAGGAGTGAGAATAAGTATATGGCGCACGTCTGTAAGTTGAAGACATCCTCTCTATAACAGTGAGAACAATTACATGGTGCACGTCTGTAAGTTGAAGACATCCTAACTGTAGGAGTGAGAACAAGTATATGGTGCATGTCTGTAAGTTGAAGACATCCTAACTATAGGAGTGAGAATAAGTATATGGTGCACGTCTGTAAGTTGAAGACATCCTCTCTATAACAGTGAGAACAATTACATGGTGCACGTCTGTAAGTTGAAGACATCCTAACTGTAGGAGTGAGAACAAGTATATGGTGCATGTCTGTAAGTTGAAGACATCCTCTCTATAACAGTGAGAACAATTACATGGTGCATGTCTGTAAGTTGAAGACATCCTAACTATAGGAGTGAGAATAAGTATATGGTGCACGTCTGTAAGTTGAAGACATCCTAACTATAGGAGTGAGAATAAGTATATGGTGCACGTCTGTAAGTTAAAGACATCCTAACTATAGGAGCGAGAATAAGTATATGGTGCACGTCTGTAAGTTGAAGACATCCTCTCTATAACAGTGAGAGCAATTACATGGTGCACGTCTGTAAGTTGAAGACATCCTAACTATAGGAGTGAGAATAAATATATGGTGCACGTCTGTAAGTTGAAGACATCCTCTCTATAACAGTGAGAACAATTACATGGTGCATGTCTGTAAGTTGAAGACATCTTAACTATAGGAGTGAGAACAAGAATATGGTGCACATCTGTAAGTTGAAGACATCCTCTCTATAACAGTGAGAACAGTTACATGGTGCACGTCTGTAAGTGAAGACATCCTAACTATAGGAGTGAGAATAAGTATATGGTGCATGTCTGTAAGTTGAAGACATCCTAACTATAGGAGTGAGAACAATTACATGGTGCACATCTGTAAGTTGAAGACATCCTCTCTATAACAGTGACAACAGTTACATGGTGCACGTCTGTAAGTTGAAGACATCCTCTCTATAACAGTGAGAACAATTACATGGTGCACATCTGTAAGTTGAAGACATCCTAACTATAGGAGTGAGAATAAGTATATGGTGCACGTCTGTAAGTTGAAGACATCCTCTCTATAACAGTGAGAACAGTTACATGGTGCACATCTGTAAGTTGAAGACATCCTAACTATAGGAGTGAGAATAAGTATATGGTGCACATCTGTAAGTTGAAGACATCCTAACTATAGGAGTGAGAATAAGTATATGGTGCACATCTGTAAGTTGAAGACATCCTAACTATAGGAGTGAGAATAAGTATATGGTGCACATCTGTAAGTTGAAGACATCCTAACTATAGGAGTGAGAACAAGTATATGGTGCATGTCTGTAAGTTGAAGACATCCTAACTATAGGAGTGAGAATAAGTATATGGTGCACGTCTGTAAGTTGAAGACATCCTAACTATAGGAGTGAGAATAAGTATATGGCGCACATCTGTAAGTTGAAGACATCCTCTCTATAACAGTGAGAACAGTTACATGGTGCACATCTGTAAGTTGAAGACATCCTAACTATAGGAGTGAGAATAAGTATATGGTGCACATCTGTAAGTTGAAGACATCCTAACTATAGGAGTGAGAATAATTATATGGTGCACATCTGTTAGTTGAAGACATCCTAACTATAGGAGTGAGAATAAGTATATGGTGCACATCTGTAAGTTGAAGACATCCTAACTATAGGAGTGAGAATAATTATATGGTGCACATCTGTAAGTTGAAGACATTCCTAACTATAGGAGTGAGAATAAGTATATGGTGCACATCTGTAAGTTGAAGACATTCCTAACTATAGGAGTGAGAATAAGTATATGGTGCACATCTGTAAGTTGAAGACATCCTAACTATAGGAGTGAGAATAAGTATATGGTGCACATCTGTGAAGTTGAAGACATCCTAACTATAGGAGTGAGAATAAGTATATGGTGCATGTCTGTAAGTTGAAGACATCCTAACTATAGGAGTGAGAACAAGAATATGGTGCACATCTGTAAGTTGAAGACATCCTAACTATAGGAGTGAGAATAAGTATATGGTGCACGTCTGTAAGTTGAAGACATCCTCTCTATAACAGTGAGAACAATTACATGGTGCACATCTGTAAGTTGAAGACATCCTAACTATAGGAGTGAGAATAAGTATATGGTGCACATCTGTAAGTTGAAGACATCCTCTCTATAACAGTGAGAACAATTACATGGTGCACATCTGTAAGTTGAAGACATCCTAACTATAGGAGTGAGAATAAGTATATGGTGCACATCTGTAAGTTGAAGACATCCTAACTATAGGATTGAGAACAAGTATATGGTGCACATCTGTAGAAGATATCTTAATTATAGGAGTGAGAATGAGTATATGGTGCACTTCTGTAAGTTGAAGACATCCTAATATAAGAGTTTAGTTTAGTCGATGGATAAACATCACGGCACACGAATGTATCCCATAAGTGCTCCGTTCTCCTCCGAACTCAAGCCTGAGTCTGGAGAAACTCAGCTCAGTGCACGAACTCCGTAGCATGGACGAGGATCCTGAAATACTTTGGGTAGATTTTTAACTCCAAATTTTGTCCAGGCAGCGGGGTTAGGCTACTCTTTTTCGATTTCCAACTGCCAAGGGATTTTTTACGTGCACAACAATGCACACAGGCGTCTGATCTCACTACCCATATGTCATAGGTCGGGGTGCCCACCGCCTAGATGAAAGTATTATTCACTGGCGAGCAACCCCAAATAGTCAGAAATTGACTAGGGACAAAATCTATATGGCTGAACTACAGATTAAGCCCATGAATATCCAACGTACAGCTCCAAGTGGCTCGTAATAAAATGAAATGAACTGTGCTGAATATTCGCCAAGGAATGGGAAGAAGAAGTTTAGCTGAGGTAGATTTTGAAGTCTAGATTTAAGAGTAATCGACAACTATCCCAGTGCAGTTTTTTTCCCCTGACTGTCCCTCCCTTGGTGTCTAAGTGAACTCCCACCAATGTACACACACAACACGTATGCACAATTGGAATTAATAAGTATAACGACTTAACTATGAGTTAAAATAAACTACTACATTTATTGTCTATCATTATTATTAGACATCTGATGTTTTTCAAGATGATAATGATGAAATAATATAACATATTGATAGTGATGACAAACATTACATAACTTCAATGTTACTTGTCACTATCTGGATCTGTGGTCCAGATCAGCTAAGCAGCTATGGTCCGATATCCACTCTCCAGTAGAAACAAAACAGCTTGCTGGTATTCTGACGCCTGTCAGTCCTGGCACTACCTAGTAGTCTCTAGTTCTTGAGATCTATACATAGGTGCTCTTTGTGAGAGCTAGGAAGAAATCAAGAATGTGTTATATCTAGTTGTACATCAGTACAATCCTAAGTAATACATATATCCTAGCACACCCATATATAATGACCAGTCTGGCCTAGTTTATCTTTTAGCTCTACTGCGTTCACCATCCTCCTCCCTCCATATCTCTGTCCTACGGTCTTAGTCTGGGACGGGCTTTTCAATTGTCTCACACGCCTGTAATTATTACATTTCTGTCGTCCTATGTCCATGTCGCTTAAACCAACATTCTGGGTCATACAGCCACTCCATCCAAAGTTGGTTTAGCAGCTCACAGGGTTGGTAATGGTTTTATAATAGTACCTGATAATCCGGGCTTACAAGCCGTGATCAGTATCTGTGCCAGGCATCTGTGAATTACTGTCCACCATACAAGGAAAAGGTTTAGCACCATATACCCTATAACAATTGTGGGTAATGTCTGTACCATTACACCTCTGCTTCCAACGCAATCGATGGCCAATGTGCCAATGCGCACACAATAACATAACACCAATTTATTCTTAGTGAGTTACCATATAACAAATCAACATCAAATAATCCTAAGGTATGCAAATTCAAAATGGCATATAAGGTTATTCTTACATACATTGTATAATGCAAAAAAGTAAGTAATATCCTTATCTAGAACAAACTGGGAAACATAGTTTCCATATATGTAACAGACCAAATAAATGTCTGCCGAGTGCATATCCAGAGTATAACAACAATGATGTACACGGCAATTCAAATATATAAAATCTCCAATACTTTAACACAGTTGTTCTCAACCGGTGGGGAATTCCCCCCCAGGGGGGAATTTTGGGGTTTCCAGGGGGGAATGAAGATTATTTCAAGATCGCGTTAATAGAAGAACCGATTACTTGATCTTGTTTTTCCTTTCATACTTTACGCTTCTGTACGCATCACCCTTCTGAAATTCATTTTATAACGTAAGTAGATCCACAAATCACATTTTATGTACATGTCTAGACTTGTTTTAGTATGTGCTATTAAATTTAGCTTCAATTATTACGTATACTATGTAGGGGCAGGGGGAAATTTTTAGGGAGGAAATACAAAAGGGGGGGGGGGGGGGGAAATGATGTTCTAAAAATATGATAAGGGGGGGGGGGGAATGATGTCCTACAAATATGGTGAGGGGGGAATGACGTCCTAAAAATATGGTGAAGGGGGGAACAGACCAAAAAAGGTTGAGAACCACTGCTTTAACATAATAGCATAATGCATTATTAATTAGTAATAATAGTGTATAGCTACAAAATGAGATATACAAGTCTAATTGAAGTGACCATACAGAATAGCCATATTGCAGATCTGCCCGGTTTAGTCACCACTTAGCTACTGCTGTGGTAAGAATTAAAGAAATAGTCGGTTAACTATATTCTGTACAACAAATGCATGCAACAAAAAGCAACTAGGCTAGTTACAAAGAACTGACAAGCATCTACCACGACACATGACAATGAAAAGTCTCTAGAACATAGCCAAGATCTGCCTTCCATAAGTTTCTACTTCTCAGAAGAGTAACACTTAAAAGCACAATGATATTGAACACAGAACATAGAAAGAACACTCAAGTAACCTACGACAATGATAGTTCTTGCAATAACCTAGATCAGATATAGACTGAAAATTCATATGTCTAAAAGACTGTTGCCTAGTTACTAAGAAATCCTTCCTAGAAGACAACATAATAATCATGCATATGACTACAGAACTTAGATGGTTCCTACCTGTTCCAAGATTTTTCATTTCTAACATGACCAGAGCTAACAGCCTATTTTATGCTGAGTCCCTCAGACACTATCATTTCATTGGCTCCTTTCTGTCTGGTTTATATGCCACAATTCACATTTCCCCAGAATTGCTTTAATTGTTTCCTTGGATCTGTTTCACACATCCGTACAGTGCAGACTCATTATCTCCCAGCCTGTCCAGTAATAAATTCTTTCTGAACCACTAACCATCACCATAGCGTCACACCTCGGCGATTTTGAGTTGCCAGCCCCAGATCAGTTTCACAGTCTGCCCTCCAGTGGGGTGTAATTATCAGTTTGACATGTAACACTGACACAATTTCTTTTGTACCAAACTAAGATTGATTGTTGTCTAGGGTCTAATGCTTCTACTATCTCACTGCAGAGTGGAAGCTGAGCTTGCCACCTATCTCACACCACCAGTCCTCATTGCAGCACACATCCGCGAGTCAATTAACAAGAGTTTATTTGCGCACATCAATTCCTTTTAATGACGAATGAACACAGACACACGACATATAAATCCAGGAACAATAATTCTCTCAGAATATATCTTCATCACAATGGAACACTTCAAATAACACTGCCTCTCAAGGCCTACTAGATCTCCTCCAACACGACAGGTCTACTAGCCTCTCTCCAGGCCCAAATTCCCTCGATCCACCCACTCTGGGTCTCGAATTCAACTCACTATCCCTGGAAAACCACAGTGCGGAGTTCTCTTCCTAACTCCGTCATGATTCTTCACTTTCCCAGACCACCGACCTACTCCTAGTCGGGTCCCAACTCAACTGTCCTCTCCGATCCTCTCAGGATCTCTGCTTCAACTGCCCTCAGTCTCCTGGCTCCACACACACTACCCCACAGCTCAAACTGTCCGCCTCATAATTTACCCTAGCCAGCTGACTTCTCCTCAGCTCCCCCTTAAATCACTGTCTGCCACCTTTCTTTGCAGCCCTCTGCCCCAAAACCTTCCCCGTTTATCTTCATATTTTTTTCTTTCTGGGGAATGCCCTTTCACCCTGTGAACTTGTTTATAGTGTCGCCTAGTTATCAAGGACACTCATCTTAATATTACTGAACCCAGGCATGTGTCAAACACCTTTAAGCTGGACTGGCTTGTTTACAACCCTAGTCCGACTGTCTGTGTGATTTCATTCTGGGTTTACTGCAATTCCCACAGTCCTGTTTTAGTTGCCAGCAGCCATCTGTTCTGACACTTCACAGTTGAATGGGTTCCTTTTTCTACAACATTTTATGCCTCTTATGTGTGCAGGCCTGATTGTTCTGTCTTCCATTTCTCCTTTATTGTTCTTTATTATAGAGAATTGCATTTGTTCTTCTGTAACTTCTCTACATGGTCCATCAAAAGTGTACCAAAATTTGTTCTGGGATGTAAAGGCTGCATTTCACGACACCAGAGACCAGGGAAAATTGTATTACTAGAAGTCCACATGAAAAAATCCCGGTCCTCACCAGGGCTTGAACCCGGGACCTCCAGCACTCGATTCGGATACCATACATCGAGACCACTCAGCCCCCTAACTATAGGAGTGAGAACAAGTATATGGTGCAAATCTGTAAGTTCTACTGTCTACAGGTGATGTTAGTATGATGTCTACATGTAATGTTAATATGATTTCTGCTGTCTATAAATGATGTTAGTATATCTACAGGTGATGTTATTATGATATATCTACAGTCTACAGGTGATGTTAGTATTGTATATGTATATCTACAGTCTACATGTAATGTTAGTATGATATATATATCTACAGTCTACAGGTGATGTTATTATGATATATCTACTGTCTACAGCTGATGTTATTATGTTAGTTATGAGCACATAGACCAGGTGATAACAAAGGCCAAGCAGGGTTTGGCTGTGATGCACGTGATGACGGAAGCAAACTGTGAGCAGCGCCATCTATTTCTTCTATACAAGGGGCTGGTCATATCAGTTTTGGAGTATGCAATGGCGATCCTGACTCTCAGCCATAAGCAGATAGAAAGGATGCAGAACAAAGCTATGCGCATTATTCTTGTATTTACAAGAAATACAGCATGCAGGGTAATGCGCTACCTTCTTGATTTTCCAACCATTGATGACAGAATACAAATTTGCAGAGCATGTGCCTATCTCAGAGTTTACGCCAACACACAAAATTCACTGCATAGTGAAATTAAGAAGGTGAAGGGCAGCAGGTTAAAAAGAGGAAGGTCGTGGATCAAGCCGAAGACATTCTTCAACAGGTGTGTTCACTTGAGGACTTAGAACCTGGTGAGGAGTGGGTGCAAGTGCCAACATATTTCTGTACGTCCTTTTCAGTTTGCATCCAACTAGACAGAAAATGCAGACAGGAAAATTCAGCTGCTATGGAGGCGGAAGTACAAGCGTTTATTTTCGAGAATTTGCTAGACTGTGATGCTGTCATTTACACAGATGGGTCGGTTGTCCGACATGTGAGAAGCTCGTGGGCCTTTACGGCGCGGGCCAGAGGGAGAATTGTGAAGGAGGACTCTGGTGCTTTTGCTGAGACCACAAGTAGCCTGACTATGGAAGTCATGGCAGTAAGTAAAGCAATAACATGGCTCGAGACACAGACATTTACTAAGGCATGTTTTCTTAGCGACTTAATGAGCTTGCTCAAGAGGATAGAGATGGGGCGGATCCAAAGAGAGTGGTTGCTGTCTCTGGAGCGGTCTCGGCTGGCAAAGATTAGCTTCATATTCATGCCAGGGCATGCAGAAGTACAAAGAAATGAGCGGGCTGACAAGCTCGCAGGTAAGGCTACTGTGGAGGGCAGACGCGCCATGGACCAGGCTGACATTCTGAATGCTCTACGAGAAGTAAGACTTGCGAGAACCAAGTGATGACTGTGAATCTACAACCATGGTCAGACTGCGAGAACAGCAAATTAAAAGAGGTGTGGCCAAACAAGAACACTATGCAGGAAGCCAAAGAAGATCGACAAACCAACACAGAACTGGTGTCGTTAGCCGATACACACTACGGGATGTGCTGAGAAGGGGATCCGAGCACTTATGGACTGAATGGTTCGATGTGCAATAAGGATGATCTGTCAACTAACTAACTATTATGTTAGTTAGTTAGTTAGTTAGTTAGTCAGTCAGTCAGTCAGTCAGCCAGCCAGCCAGTCAGTCAGTCAGTCAGTCAGTCAGTCGACATATCTTATGTATGCACAGACAAATCAGTGAGCTCACAGGAAGAAAAATAAGAATAAATACAGGGTGTTTGAAAACAAAAACAGGAAAGATATTATTGGAGGAAGGTGCTATAACGAAGAGGTGGAATGAGTATATAAGAGAATTATATAATGGAGAAAGGGAAGAATTAACAGAAGAAAGTAACTTAGAAGGCCCACCTATTCTAAAAGAAGAAGTCGCTGACGCTATGAAACATATGAAGAAAGGAAATACAGCTGGGCCAGATTAAATCACAGTAGAAGTATTGGGAGAATTTGGGGTAGATATAACTAAAAATGCTAAATGATATTTACAACAGTGGATATTTACCGAGCGATATGGTAAAATCTGTATTTATAATAATACCAAAGAGACCAGGAGCAATTGAATGTGAAGATTTTTGTACAATTAACCTCATAAACCATGTCACTAAGCTTCTACTCAGAATTATATTGAGAAGAACAAGAAAGAAAATAAAAATGGAAATTAGTGAAGAACAGTATGGTTTTGTGGAAGGAAAGGGTACAAACAATGCAATATATATATTACGAACACTAATAGAAAGGTCAATAGAGAAACAGAGGGACATATATTTATGCTTCATAGATTATACTAAGGCATTTGATAAAGTAAAACATGATGAGCTGATTAAAATGTTGGAAGATATCAGCATTGATGGGAAAGATTTAAGAATAATAAAGAACATATACTGTAACCAAGTAGCAGCAATTAAAATGGGAAATAAAGAGGGTAGTTACGAACAGATAAAGCTAGGAGTACGACAGGGGTGTGTCTTGTCACCCGATCTCTTCTCCCTATATAGCGAAGTAATAATGAGAGAGATCAAAGAGAAGCCAGGAATACTAATCGGAGGATATAATATAAACAATATACGCTATGCAGATGACACAGTATTTTTGGCGGATAATGCAAAAGACCTACAACAATTATTGGACATTGTGGTATCAGAGAGTGCACAGAAAGGACTCTCCTTGAATATCAAGAAAACAGTAACAATGGTGATATCAAAGAAAATGGGGACACCAAAATGTGACATAGAAATAGAAGGGGAAATTCTCAACCAAGTGGATAATTTTAAATACCTAGGGGCACTTATAACATCAGATGGAAGATGTACAACAGAGATTAAGAGCAGAATAGGGCAGGCAAAAGCCGCATTTCAGAAAATGAAGAGTATCTTATGCAATAAGTCGCTATCAATGAATGGAAGAGAGTGCTAAAATGCTATATAGAACCAGTTTTGCTGTATGGCAGCGAATCTTGGAATGTAAATGAACAAATTAGGAAGAACTTAGAAGCAACAGAGATGTGGTTTTTAAGACGAATGTTGCGAATTCCTTGGACTGCCAGAGTAACTAACAACGATTGCCTGAAAGAGGCTAATGAAACTAGAACACTATATACAACAATAAGAAAGAGACAAACAGCTTTCTTTGGTCATGTAATGAGAAGAGAGGCATTGGAGAACATCGTGACAACTGGATAGATCGAGGGGAAGAGAGGCAGAGGCAGACCAAGAGAAATGATGCTGGACGGATTGAGACGGTGGCATGGAGGAATATCATCAGCAGAGTTGATCCAGAACACCAAAGACCGAGATCTGTGGAGAGCCATGAACGCCTATGCCAGCCGGCACGGCACTTGATGATGATGATACTGTTTACAGGTGATATTAGTATGAAATACACTGTTTTCAGGTGAGTTAGCATAATATCTATTGCCCACATGTGATATTAGTATATCTGCCACCCACATGTGATGTTCTGTAATTTTTCCATAGGTGAAATGAGACGGTCTAAGAGTAAAAAATTGTGTGCCGCTGAAGAGAATATTGTGTATGAAGCACTGGTGGATATGAAGAAAAAATACCAGTTTGAATATTCGGTGCATGCTGCCATGCTAGACATTATCAATAAGATGAAGTCAGAGGCCGAGGTAGTTTCACAGCCGTGTTCTCATGTTGATTGTTGTATTATTATTGCGTACTTGATACTGATCGATGTAGTCCACCGCCGTATTCTCATGTTGATTGTTGTATTATCATTGTGTACTTGATACTGATCGATGTAGTCCACAGCCGTGTTCTCATGTTGATTGTTGTATTATCATTGTGTACTTGATACTGATCAACGTAGTCCACCGCCGTGTTCTCATGTTGATTGTTGTATTATCATTGTGTACTTGATACTGATTGATGTAGTCCACAGCCGTGTTCTCATGTTGATTGTTGTATTATTATTGAGTACTTGATACTGATCGATGTAGTCCACCGCCGTATTCTCATGTTGATTGTTGTATTGTTATTGCGTACTTGATACAGATATACTGATAGACATAGTCCACAGACGTCAGAAATCCGAACAATCCGAACTGAGACCATAATTTGTCAGAAATATAGGGCTGCTGCCAACAAGTTAAGAACTATCACGGGCGAGCAAACCCAATTTGTCAGAAGTGGCTATTTTTGACACCGAACAGGCAACTAATTTGTCAGACAACTAATTTGATGTCCAGACATGCTGTCCAATATATCAGTAGTTACTGTTTCTCTCACTGATGTTTCTTTTGGGTGATGGATAAGATGCTTTACACTGCAGATCCCAGTGAGAAACTCGGGACAAAATCTATATGGCTGAAATAAAGATTAAGCCCCTGGATACTCAAGAGTACAGCTGAGAATGGCTCATTTAGAAGGTGAAAGTAGCTGGTCTTGGTATCCCCCAAGCTCCCCCGATGTGTCTCCACCTTGCCGCAGTGGAGGAGCTTGCGTGTCCCATTGACCCCATGTGCTATGTCGATGGATGAAAACTACATATTGGACAGCTTATGAGATAGGGGCCAAACTAAGCGAGACACAACCTGCTGCTCTGCAGGTAGACAGGATAGCAGTCACAAGTTTATGTCAGGCGCACGAAGGCAGAAGTTCTTGGTCCGGATACATACCCTAAGGCTCTCTGTCATGGGTTGTGGCTGAACACCTCTAAGCCATGAACCTTTGGATGTGAGAGCCGGGCCGATACCCACCTACTGAAAAATGGAGGTGAGATTCTGAGCACGCTACATGCCCAGTTCAGATACTTGTCTGAAGGCTCTCAGCTGGGGGATATGAGGGATCCCTGGATGAGAGGGCCTGGCCGTTTCTCGCTCACTTCTGCACGGAGGTAAGGTGCTGAGCCGGCAGCACATGTAGCCTACCTCATGAGCGAGTACTAAAGGAAGAAAAGTGCCACAGTAGCTTGAAATAGTTACGAAATGTATGCTCACATAGAGTGTAGTCAAAGGTGGAAAAACGTCTCAATAACTTGGCTAGCAAATCCGTTGTGTGGTACGATGTCCGAAGCGAAAGCTTACCTAGTGAATGTCATCCGCGGACTGTCCGTTCCTGGTTTGTGCTTGAGAGACCAGTGGCAAGCGAAATGCCCAATATATGAAAGTGAGGAATCAAAGCAGCCATGAGCAGGACGTGGCAATTCCTCAGGTGAGCCCAGTCTCAGAGCAGTATGTGCCGGCTCTGCAATAATGGAAGCCGCCTTGGATAACAGGGAACACCCATGGTCTGCCCCTGCCTTCCCTTGAGGGTTGACCGTGATGTCTCTGACCATTCTATCTTGACCAGCTGAGATGTGGGCGACATCACAACAATAAGTCTAACATGCCTTGAAACCCGAGGAAGGCTAACCTCATTAAAAATGCCCGCCGAAGACGGAAGTGCCGTCCTACGGGTGGCAAAATAAAAATTGGCACTACGCATTTATGTCCGAGTGAAATGTCTCGTCCAAATGTCTCTCATGCTAGGTACAGCTCTGACTACCTAGTTTCCGAATGCCGCTCTTGTTCAGAACAGCTCTGACTAGGTAGTTTTCCGAATGTCTGCCGTGCCTGGAACAGCTCTGACGGGCACAACGACACGCACATGTCCGAATCGAAAACTCGCTGAGTGGATACCGTCTGCAGACCTGTCTGGTTTGTGCGGTAACGGCCCGGGGCGAACGAAATGCCCAATATATTGAAGTGAGGAATTAAAGCAGCCATGAGCAGGACGTGGCGATTCCCTCTGTGAGCCCAGCACCAGAGCGCTATGTGTTGGCTCTGCAATTATGGAAGCCTCCCAGGATGGCGGAAAATGCTATGGACTGTCCCTGCCTTCCTTTGAGGGATGACCGTGAAGTCTTCGACTGTTCCAACTTGACCAGCTGAGAGGTGGACAGTACCACAAAAGTGAGAGTCTCCTAGGAATGCTAACCTGGTCAAAAATGCAAGCTAAAAGTTGGATGTGTTGGCCTAAGGGTTTCGACCCAAGGGTGCCTAACAAGAAACATCGCATTCACATCTGAAAAAAAAACACTCTGGATGAACACAAAGAAGAAGAAGAAGAAGTATCCCCCAAGGAGTGGGAAGGAGAAGATTAGATGCCTAGGTTTAAGTCTACCAATGGACTACTAGGCAGGGCCTGACAATACTCCCTCTCTATGGGTGTAATTAATCCTCCATCCAGGTACACACACACACACACACACACACACACACACACACACACACACACGTATGCACACTTGGAAAATAACAGATAACTATGAATTAAAACAAACTACAACTCTTTTTTACTATCACTATGAAAAACTGATGATGTGCTGGATGATAAGTACTGTGCTATGACAGTTAAACATTCACATATAGTAGGTAAGTAAATAAAACCTGAACGTAACTTTGTATTGACTGCCTGGTTTGTGGCAGTTTGTCGGGAATGTAGCTGAGATGATGCCTCAATTCCAATAGGATTTCACTAAGGTCTAGTGAAAACATCTATGATTCAGTAGGATCAGCCTGTTGGTTTTCTGGACTAATGTCCAGTGCTGGCGCTATTTGGTCTTTCCTCATTTTCAGGAACAATAACCTGGAGCTCTTATTGAGAGCTTGGAATACATAATCAAGAATGTGTAGTGTCTAAGTTCTATTCCAATACAATCCTAGGTAATACATACTCATCCACATAACACACCCACAAAGACAAGTCTGGCAGTGTCTCTCTTCCAGCTTTACTGTTTTCACTCTCCTCTTTCTCTCTCTATATCTCTCTCCTACTGTCGAGTCGGGGAGGACTTTTCCAGTAGTCAAACACGCCTGTAGTTACATACCTGGCCTTCCCTTTTACCAATCCCGTCATGAGAAATGAAATGTCCTAAGTCTATGTCACTTAATCAGACACCTGGTTCTTTGCAGCGACTCCATCAAAAGTTGTTTTGGCAGATCAAATGGTCAGTGCTATTACACAAGTGCCTGATTGCCAGGCTTACGAGCCTGTGATGTCTCTGTGCTCAGCCTCACTGAGTTAAGATGAAACTCTTTCATCATACACTTGCTACAAACACCATATACACATTACATAGTTGGATAATGTATACACCACTCCCCATCTGCTTCAAACACAACCATGCTAGTAACATATAGTATTAACTATGGGGTTAACATATTACACATAGAGCCTACTATGGCACTAGACAATATGCCTATGTGCACTGCACATAACACTAGACACAACTATTCATCCTGGTGGATTAACACTATATGACATTCAATCTCTCCAACATATACTACACATTATGCCTGGCGACATGAAAGTATGCATAGTAGTAATTCAAAATAGGCATATAATGATATTCCTAATAATAGCATAACAAATGAGGTAGTAATACTATTATATACAGCAAAATGAGACAATAAACTGTTCTCATAGGAGCAATAAAACACAGGACAGCCAAAATGTAGATCTGCCCATATCTGTCACTACTTAGCCACTGCCGTGGTAAGAGCCAAATCTAGTAAGACACTATGTATCTACCAAATAAGAAAATAAAAGTTCTCAGTCAAGTAACATGAGCCAATGATAGTTCTCAATTAAATAACCAGAGTCGGTAGATCTAAACTGGTGAATAGTTACTATGAAATAACAGTCAGAGGAAATCCTAGAAAACATAAGAATCAGACTTATGAAATTTACCTGATCCAAGACTAGGCACATCTGATTTGAGACTTTCAAAGCCCAGTTTACTTATACCGGCTCTTAATTACTCTTATCTATTTGCAGCATGTTCCTATCTCTCTCTGTGTTTATTTCTCTAACTCATGCATCGTGTCATTTCCTTGGACCAGAAGTACCATCATTCACACTTTTCTTGGGTGAACGACTCCATTCAGCCGTTGGTCCGTTTCACACTTCATTCCATCTGTCATTATGCACATTTCACACCTTTACTCCACAGGACAGGCATTTTATCCACGTGAAGGCTCCAGTCAAACTGACAATATGTTCTTCTTCTTTTGTTGGCTTGAAATATGTCTATATCTGCAGTGTGTTCTCTTGTATGAATTTAACTGTCTTTTTTAGTTCACTCAGCGGTTCATAGAGTTTATCTTCCACTGTCATCTCTCTAGGCCAGAAGGTTTGCCTAGACATGTAATTTGGGCAGTCTTGGAGTATGTTCTCTGCTGTCTGCAACACCAATCCATATGTGCACATAGTTGATTCGCCAATCTTGAATTTTGTATACATGTGGTTGCATAATCTATTGTGTTCTGGGGCGCAGAATAATTACTTGTTCTGGTCTGTCCATAACGTGGTAGTCGTCTTGAGCAGGCTTTGGTGGCTTTCTGACTGATTTGATCATTCTTTTCTTTTGATGGTATGTAACGGGCACATCAGGCTGTTCTTCTTTTGCTCCTTCCTTGGCTAATTGATCAGCTCTCTCATTTCCGGGTATTCCACAATGAGAATGCATCCACTGTAAGGGACCTTATACTGGCTGCCTAGTTGAGAAAATAGTGCCCTTAGTACTGGCAATTTCCCAGACAGGAGCACCTTGAGTACTGATTTTGCATCTGTCAGTATCGCCACAGCTGTGTACCATAGCTGGTATTTAGTAATTTCTCTGTTGCTATCTTGATTGCCTCGATTTCAGCATCATAGTTATGGCAGTACTTTCCTATTGGTACTCTGGCTGTGTCCCTAGTATTATTTGAGTATTCTATGTGCACCTCCACTCCTTCATTTCAAACAGCATTATGTGCTGATCCATCAATGTAGACTCGGATCCAGAGGTCCTGTGGGTATTCTTCATCAAGGAAGCTGAGAGTGGCTGTTCTGTGCTGCACACTATTCTGTTCTTTCTTGTCAAATACTCCTCTCGTTCGCTCTTGTATAGTTTTCAGGGGGATACCAACTGTGGGCAGATCGGTGGTTTCTCTGCAGAGTTGTTTGGCCTGGTGGATAAAACTGCTTCTTTTTGACTGCCCCATAGCTAAGTTTTCAAATCTGTTCTTCATTGGGTGACCTGGCAAGCTGAGGAACTTTTCTGCGTGTATTAGCGTTTTTGTATCTCTGCGCTCTCTCAGTGCTTGTGTCCTCCCCATCTTCTCCATCTCCACTATGGGAGTTGATCTCATCCCTCCTGTGGCGACTCTGTTTGATTTTGCACCTTGTCCAGCTCTTGCAGTGTGGTTTTTGATTCTGAACACCACGCAGCTGACCCGTATTCCAGGCGTGGTCGTATGCTCTGTTGATAAACTTTGTTAAGTATTTTCCCACTGGCTCCCCAAGTGGTTCCAGTTAGTTTTCTCAGGATGGCTATTTTCCTTCTGACGTTTGCTACTGCTTTGTTGAGTGCTTTCGCCATGTCAGCCTGCCATCAAATTTTACTCCAAGGTATGTTGGTTCTTTGTCTTCTCTAAGGGGTATTCCATTTATCTGGATAATCCCTGCCTTTTGTTTTGGAGAGAGGGTAAATAGAGTGGTGCTGCACTTGTCAGTGTTTATGCTGACACATGATCTATTTTCTCATGCAACTAATGCATCTACAGCTCTTTGTAGTGATCTGTGGCCACTGATGCATGTTTGTAATCCACAGGACCAGATCATCAGCGACATTGCCGCTTTAATTCCATGAGGTAGATTAGCAACAAGATCATTGATGAAGATTAGAAAAAGTGTGGGGGACAAGACTCTGCCCTGGGGAACACCGTGACACAGTGGTACTTTCGTGCTCTTGAGTCTGTCTATCTGTACTCGGGCTCTTCTGTTGTGCAAGTGTGCTTTCACCCATTTGTACATTCTTCCATTGACTTAACAGTTTCTCAGTTTCTTCATCAGACCTTCTTTCAAGACTTTGTCAAAGGCTTTCTTCAGATCTATCCATGCAGCAAGCACCAGCTTCTTCTCTTAGAATGCATCCTCGATTTCTTGAGAGAGGTAGGTTGTCTGATCTTCCGTAGAGTAGCACTGCCTAAAGCCAGCCTTGCTGTGGCACAAGGATGTTTTCACTTTCAATGTACCACTGCAGTCTGTGATTGATGATGCGCTCCATTGTTTTGCAGAGACAGCTGGTGAGGCTAATTGGTCTGTAGCTGGAGGCAATAAAACTGTCTTTCCCTGATTTTAGGAGGGGTATCATGATTGCTTTTCTCCAGGCTTGTGGAACACTGCCTAAGGTCCAGCTGTTATTGAAGATCTGCAACAGTTTTGGTTTGACCTCTGTTCCTAGGCTCCTGATCATTTCATTGGAGATACCATCAGCTCCTGGTGACTTTCTCATTTTCAGTTTTGATATGGCTAGCTCCAGTTCACTGATTGTGATAGGTGCCTCCAGAACCTCATGTACTGTTTTATTCTGTCCTGTATGTTGCCATTTCTCTCGAATCTCTTGTTGTTTCTCTGGACTAATGTTGATATTGTTATTTTGTGCGAATGAGTCCGCAAAATGGTCAGCTGCTTGCTTTCCTGTTAAGATGTTGCCGTCTTTATATAGTGCAATTTTTGAATTTCTCCCTGTGCCCTCATCATTAAGTTGTTTTATTAGTTTCCACAACTTCGTTGTGTCTCTTTCAAAGTTCAGTGACTCTGTTTTCTCCTGCCAGCTTTTCCATCTAGCTTGCAGCTTGGCCCTTTGAAATTTGGCTTTTGCGTGCTGGTATTTATTGTGATGCTCTTGGCTGGATTTGGCCTCTGCTTGCTTTCTACACACTTCCACATCATCATGCAACTGTTTGGTTTATATTGTTTACAAGCTTCTCTTGGTACTGTTTCTCATGCTGCCTGAATAATGCATTTTCCAAACTTTTCAACTACTTTATTTATGTCTTTCTCAGTGTTCAGGTTTCTAACCAGTATGCTGATGGGATGCTTGTACATTGCCCAGTCCACTTTCTTGTAGTTCCACCTCGAGAGGGTGCTGCCCTCACTTACAAGTTCATTTTCTACAGTTAGAAAGACTGGCCGATGGTCACTGCCACCAAGTTGTTCCCCAACATTTTGTGTAATGTTCCACTTCAGGTCTGGTGAATGAAAAGCCAGATCAAGTGTAGTTGTAGTGTGCCATGATCTTGAGTAGAAAGTATGTGGCTCAGACGGCTTGTTAATCAAGATGAATCTATTCTCATCCTGCCAGTCTTCTAGTCTCTCTCCTCTCTGGTCCATGTGATCATAGCCGCAGCTCTGCGAGTGGTTGTTGAAATCGCCACACACAATCATTTTTTCTTTTAATGGTAGTGTATCCAGTGCCTATGGGCGGTCACATGGACAGTAGTAATTGTTCATATGTAGATCTGTATTGTCGGTCTTAATTTTAAATGTCTGATACTCTGTCCCTTCCATGTGAACTTCAGTTTGGGAAGCAATGATGTTATTTTTATGAGGGTCAATATCCCACTTTTTCGCTTGTCCTTTAGGTCAGTTCGGTAACATGTGTAACCTCTGATTTTGAAGGCTATATTTTCATTGAAGTGAGTTTCTTGCAGGCAACATACACTTAGTTTTTCTTAGTCCAAGATGTTGTCTAGCTCTATTTTGTTGTTGCTGACTGCATTCCAGTGCAGTATTTTTAGTCTTTGTTTGGTATGGCCAGATGCTCTATTCTCAGGTCCCCTGGCTCCCCTGAGAGGGACCTCCAGTAGTTGTGGTTGGACCCTGTCAAGGCATAGGGCCCGGCACTGCACCTGCCTGGGGGTCCAAAACAGGGCAAGCACAATAACGTTTTGCAGTAATCGACATATTTCATTGCGTGATGATTGCATGGCATCCTGATTTATGTGGTGCGCCTCCTGGCTTGTTGCTGCCGTCTTCAGCACCTATCCTTTACTAGAGCAGACTGTGGTCTTACTCGAGTTTAAATGTAAAGGCACACACACATGTGTCTGCGCATGCATGTACATGCATACACATCTAGAGCATTCTGGTTATTTATCGCCGCCAGAGACTTGCTGCCGCCCCTTAACCTGTTAGTTAAAACAGGTCCGCCATGTGAAGGCCACAAGTTGGACTTTTGCTGCCAGAGGTAATAAATGCATGAGCCATGGGGTATTTTGCAAGGTTGGGCGCTCACCCCACCTCTGCGTCCCAGGCTACATAACAGCAACATTTGGAACCCTGATAATATGTTTATTCCGGGGAGTTTTATCACACGGTGAGTTTACACCTATTCTCTGCTGGTGAAAAGTAATGACATCAAATGTGCGATTGTAAAAGCTAGCCTCTGATCGCTTTGAGTGTCGGCCTTCTTACTTGCTCAGTGTTGTGTAATACAGTTTCAAACATCAAGCGCACTTTTATTCAGATTATTAAATGCTGCATGTACCGTTTTTATTCTTAGTTTCTCCTTTATTTGTCCGTCTATAATTGCAGACCGAGATCCATTCTAGGATGGTAATGCCTGTTCTGTGTCAGTTGTGTTCTCATGTTGATTGTTGTATTGTCATTGTGTACTTGATACAGATATACTGACATAGGTAGTCCACAGCCGTGTTCTCATGGTGATTGTTGTATTGTCATTGTGTACTTGATACTGATAGACAGTCCACAGCAATATTCTCATGTTGATTGTTGTATTGTTATTGTGTACTTGATACAGATATACTGACAGAGGTAGTCCACAGCCGTGTTCTCATGGTGATTGTTGTATTGTCATTGTGTACTTGATACTGATAGACAGTCCACAGCAATATTCTCATGTTGATTGTTGTATTGTTATTGTGTACTTGATACAGATATACTGACAGAGGTAGTCCACAGCCGTGTTCTCATGTTGATTGTCGTATTGTTATTGTGTACTTGATACAGATATACTGATGGACGTAGTCCATAGTCGTGTTCTTATGGTGATTGTTTTGTAGAGAGAGAATATACTAACTGATGTGTTAACTTCATGAACTTAATATCCTTTGCTCATTTGTCAACGTGTATGTCAGGCTAAACTGGAGTACTGGCTGGATAAGTATGAAGTGGATAAAGAGAGCCTCACTCGTTCGCTGGACTCACTGAAAGCAGAAAGAGCTCATTGTTTGGAGCGCATTGCATGGATCCATGAAATAACGGCCAATTATAAGCCAATTGTGAAAGACGACAGGTTAGTGCAGTCTGGGCTCTGTGTAAGCCTCTGTGTTATTGGCATCTTGAATTTCATTGTCTGGCAGAAGTGCTATCTCTCAGTGTCTTATGTCTGAAACTATGCTGGACATGCCATTGGAAATACAAGGGCTATTCCAAAATCAGCCACTGATTGACTGGTTAAAAATTTAAACAAATTGATAATATCTAAATTCATAGAAAAGTTACATACATCACTGCATTACTTTTCCCACATAGTCACCACCTAAATTAAGGCACTTGTCGTACTGTGGTACAAGCTTTTGTAACTCCTCATCAAGGAACGGCACTGCCAGGGTGCTTAGCCAGTTGTTGACTCCATCCATGAGCTCTTTTACGGTGTTGAAGCACTGGATAGCCAGCCTGACCTACATCTTGCCGAAGAGATGATAATCGCTTGGTGCCAAGTCCGGGCTGTAAGGGTAGGTGGTTGAAAATTTCCCACTTAAACTGCTAAAGTAATGCCTTTGTGCCAGCAGCAGTGTGGGGCCGTGCGTTATCGTGCAGGATAATGCCACCACTGGTGAGCATTTCGCGCCTTTTGGTTTGGATTGACCGATGAAGCTTCTTCAGTGTTTCACAATAAACTTCTGACGTTAAGTGGTCCCTAGTGTCATGAATTCCATCAACAATATGCCCTTGCGGTCACAGAACACTGTAATGATCATTTATCGTTGCAAAAATGTTTGCTTGAATTTGTTGGGCTTTGGAGAATCAGTGTGCATCCATTGTTTTGACAGTTCCTATGTCTCTGCATTCATGAAGTGAACCCATGTCCCCAGTCACTATTCTGTCGAGAAATACATCCCCCTCTTCCCGGTAGCACAGAAGGAACAGTAAAGCTGAGCTCAATCTTTGAGCTTTGTGAATATCAGTCAGTTGCTTTGGTATCCACCGTGGACAGAATTTGTAGTAACCTAACCTCTCCGTGACAATTCAAAACAGACTAGTCATAGAAATTTGTGGAAATTCTTTAGAAAGATCTGAAATTGTGAAACAGCGCTTTTCCACTACAACTTGGTCAACTTTTTTAATGAGCTCATCTGTCACACATGAATGTTGTTCTTGTTCACCCTCATCATGCACACCTTTACACCCATCTCTGAATTTTCTGCACCAATCCCTCACAGAACTGTCACTCATAATGTTATCGCTGTACACATGACACAATCGACGATTAATCTCGGCCACACTTTGACTTTCTGCTTGAAGAAAACGAATCACACCACGAATTTCACAGCTGGGGGGAAAGGTAGTAATCGTGTCCATGTTTATTTGTTCACGCTTCGTGAGCCACTGAACAAATGCCACTGTAGGTTGATGTGTAGTTAGCTAAAAGACTACCGAATGATGCAAGCAATGAACAGTGTCACTATGGTAACCGGTTTATTTTTAACCAGCAAATGGGTGGTTGATTTTAGAATAGCCCTCGTATATCAAGATTAATATTATATGTAACGTTATCAAAGTCATCACAATTGCACACAGTATTTCATATAAATATGAATATTATAAATCATCATATTCCACTTTTGTTATCAAGCATTGTTGGAAGGAAGTTGACATTCCAGTGCTTGTTTGGTGGCACTGGATAATGTCATTCTGTGTGATTGTACAATGTCTTTGATGTCATCAATCCATTTTCTTCTTGAGTGCCCTGTTACTCTCGTATCAGATCTTCTTTGGTGTTACACCAGTGCTGGTAGCTGATGGTGCTGCATTCTGACAAGATGGCCAAACCATTTCTACCTTTCAGTGAATGTGGCACAGGTGTTGAACCCACTGTCTGTCTGATAACATCATTTCTTACTCTGTCTAGATAGTCGATTTGGCAGTTCTTCTCAGGCATCTCATCTCGCAGGTGTTGATTTTGCATAAGTGTAATTTGGATAATGTCCAAATTTGGCATGGTAGCATAAGGTTTGTGTGAATATGCTGTTTATTATCTGCCATTTTTGTAGGACATAGGTACGTTTAGATGTTCAGTATGGATGTTAACTGGTTTACACATATTTTGGTGCCTGAAATGTTATAGCTGTTCTTAGGTAATTTTGTGTTGCTGATTCCAAAAATGTTTTTGAGATAACTAAGAATGACCTTCTTATTAGTGCAATTGTTATGTACAAGCCTAGAGTTAGGTGCCATTAGTGGCATTTTGACAGTAATCTGCATTCATAGTATATATAATTACTGTGCATTTATTACCTTCATATAAAACACCAAAAATGTATTGCAACTTTATCATTAGCATTTTTGTATCTTATAATCAGCATACAAAAAGATTTTTTGGGGGTGGGGGGGGGGGAATTCCTGGAATGTGATATGCATGGACAGTCACGATTAAGGGTCAAACAGTAATCTGCGACCATGTGGGCATCCCAAAGTCCCTAGTATCTCTCTTCCATTGTTTTTATATCTTGGTGAAGTCTTTCACCTTGCTGCTCACTAAAGTCGTCAAGATTCTCGGGAAAGAAATGTAAGTGGTTATGGTAGTAGTGTAATTTTATGCTCATGTTGCATCCAAGTTTACACAATCTTGACAGCATGTTTTCAACTAATTCAGAATAATTGTCTGTTCTAAAGTTAACCAGAAAGTTTTGTACAACTAAAACAAATGATGACCAGGCTGTGGACTCCAGTTTGTTCATCGAACCAATAACATTTGGATTGTTTATTAACTTTCTAATTTGAGGTCAATAAAAGATTCCAGTATTAAGTTTGTTAATGCTCAATTCCAGAAACTTTCTGCATAGGTAATTAAAATAGGTATCATCTTTGTTCGGTGCCTTAACAAATTGCTTCATCAAGCCAAGCTTTATATGTAATGGTGTCAGTAGAATTCTTTTTTGATCAATGAGACTTGTTGACAACATTTTGTTCTTCAACTTTCAATTCATCCCCTTAACAGCCACTATTTTTTGTCCATTGCATATCTTTTGTCCTGCTGTCATATAAAGCATGGATATTTGGTGAATCCCCTTTGCTGGCCAAGCAAGAAGTTCATCATTTTAAGATCTACACAAACCATGCAATTATGTTCTAAGTACTTAAATTTTTCCAGAACTGTGCTTATTTTAGCATACTCCTTCTTCATTGTAGTAGAATGAGTAATCACTGGGAAGGTTAACCCGGTCAACAAATGTCCGCAGAAGTCGGATGTGTCGGCCTAATGGTGCAAGAACGCAGCTCTGCTGTAAACAGGCACAATGCAATCACGTCAAAAAAAAAACTCCGGATGAACGCAGAAGAAGAAGAATGAGTAATCATAATTGAGACATATTTGTGTAAGAGAACACCTTTCAAACTTCTTTTACAGCTGTCAATGAAAAGTCGTCACTCATCTGGTGTATTTTTTTTAGCGCGCTCACTTACTTTGAATTCATGCTCCCTCTGCCGTGTGTCCACCGTGATGAGGTAGATGAGCTTTTCTGCTCCAATGACCCCAAGAGCTATGCAGACGGTAGCACAGCTACTGGTAGGTTCAACCATGTCATACAGGTCAAGGGAGAGGAACCAGACCAAGAGACACACACACCTGCTGCCTTGCAGGTAGACTGGGGACGGTCAAAGGCTAGGGAAAGCATCCCGAAAAATGCTTGTCGAAATCAGATGTACTGAGCCACAGGCTTGATCAAAGCAGTGCAACGTAACTTAATCAATTCATGATGTCACAGATTAAAATGAATCAGTGTGGTGCTAATCCCGTGAAGTCCCATCAGGCGGTGATAGTGCCGGGCCCCCTGCCTCGAGGGGGTCCACCCATTACTACTGGTGGTCACCTTCCCCTGTGCTGTGGAGTCAAGGCACAGAGGAGTAGATTAAGAGCTATTGACCAAACACCCCGGACACTCAACATACTACAGTGGAATGCTGAAGGAGTTTCTAACAAGAAAGTCCCCTTAACACATCATCTTCATAAAGATAGAATGATTTGGCATGCATTCAAAAGACACACCTCAACGCCAATTGCAGATTCTCAGTCAGAGGATATCAGGCCACACATTTCGACTGCGAAGGACACAAAAGAGGAGTTCTAATACTTACACGGAACACAATACCTTGTAGTGAAGTATCTGTGACTTCTGATAACCAAACGGAAATTATAGGTGTTAATATAATGATAAAGGATGTGAAAATAAGAATTTACAACCTATATAACCCAGCAGATAAGGACCTTACACTTTCAAACATGAAAATAACTGACACAAACTGCATTATTGTCGCAGACTTTAATAGCCGTTCAGAAAGATGGGGAAACCCAGATACCGACAACAGAGGAGATGAAGTGTAGGACTGGGAAGACTCAAATCTCCATCTACTCAACAAAGTGGACGACACATGAAGCTTCTACTCCAGAAGATGGTTTACCACTTCTATTCCAGACTTAGCTTTCTGCACAGGAGACATCCTCCACAAAATCGATCGCCATATGCTTGACCAATTAGCAGGTAGTGACCACAGACCAATCAAGCTTGTAATGAATATGGAGTATGTTCCACAGGAGCAAAAGCCTTTGCCTCGTTGGAATTACAAACGAACTGATTGGGACAGACAAATATTGTGAAAACATAAATACACGACATGGCAATATGAAACAAATGGTGGAAAGTCTAAACAAAGCAATAATACAGGCGGCCTCTGAGTCCATTCTAAGAGGAGCAAGGAAAAATTACAAACCATACTGGACCAAAGAACTACAAATTTTGGAGGACAAAGTTGAAGATGCCAGGAAGACAGCACAGAGAGAGAAGAAACAACTGAAGCGAACATCTCTCTCAAAGCCATCTCAGCAAAATATAAAAGAACAGTAAATCAGACAATAAGAGATTGTTGGAGGGAAAAAACAGAAAACCTTAACTTTGACAGGGATGGAAACAAACTATGGAATCTAGTGAAAGCCATGAACAATGAAGGACCCAAAAACAAACAAATAACAATTAAACAAGGAAATACCTTACTTACAGGGAAAAGGGCTGCAAATGTACTAATGGAACACAATGCTAGTGCAAACCACATTGATATTACAACTGAATAGAAGAAACCATTCATAGATAAACAGACACATCATAGTAATTCAAAGATAGCAACAGAATATATGATGGAAAATCTGAAAATAGAAGAAATGGAACAGACAATGAATACCCTAAAAAAGAAGAAATCACAGGAAAGGATGGAATCACAAATGAAATGCTAATAGGACTAGGCACTAAAGCAAAAAAGAAACCGCTAGCAGTCATAAATTACAGTTGGAAGAGAGGAATAGTCCCACAGGCATGGAAGGAAGCTATACTAATACCAGTCCCAAAGAAAGGAAAAGACCTGGAAGAACCAAATGGCTATCGACCTATCAGTCTACTTAGCTGTGTAGGAAAATTAATGGAACACATTATCAATGGCCGGCTAACATGGCATCTGGAAACAAAGCCAACTCTTAACACCACACCAAGCAGTATTAACAAAGTACAGATCCACTGAAGATCAAATAACCTATATAGCTCAGGAAATAGAGGATGCCTTCCTAGAGAAAAAGCACACACTAGCGGTCTGGATAGATTTAGAAAAAGCATTTGATAAAGTATGGAAGGAAGGACTGAAAGTAAAACTGCAAAAAATGCATGTTTGTGGGGAAAATGTAGAAATGAATCAGCCACTACCTTGAGAACAGAACTGCAAGGACAAAAGTACAAGGACAAACCAGCAAAAAGATGCTGTTGAAGCAAGGTGTCCCCCAAGGAGGAGTTCTTTCACCAACATTATTCCTAGCATATATAAATGACATCACGGAAAATTTTCCAGCCAGAGTACACACATCCTCCTTTGCAGATGACCTAGCCATATGGACATCTGAAGAATATATTAGTACAGCTAACAGCAGAATACAGCAATCCTTATTAGCGCTAGAGGACTGGTCAAAATCATGGCTAGTAAAGATAAGTGAGGAGGAAATAACATGCACAGTGTTCTCCCTCTCAAATAAAACTCTGCACCCTAAGCTGGTACTGAATGGAAAAATACTGCGCCATGAAGAAAATCCAAACTATCTAGGAGTTACCTTTGATCGTCGTCTGGCATGAAAGACACAGGTTGAGAAAAATCGAACAAGAGCAAGGCAAAGAATGGCAATCATGAAAAAGCTTGCTGGTACAACGTGGGGAGCAGATGAGAAAGTTCTCAAGAAGTTATATACTGGACGGGTGAGGCCAGTGCTGGAATATGGCATCGCAGCTTGGGCAACAGCAGCTAAGTCAAACTTTAACAAAAAAGTAGAGTCCAAAATCAAGGAATGCGAATCATAACTGGAAGCCTAAGGACAACGCCTATTAATGAACTAGAAAAAATCACTTGTTTACAACCAATGCAGGATAGAAGAGATAGTAGAGCACAGCAACAAGCAGAAAAATTTAGAAGATTGACAGACCACCCTACGTGTAACAGGTTTCATAATTTTGACAAGGGAAGACTGAAGCGTAGCTACTTTGTAGAAACTGCAAAACGAAAGATTAGTGCAGATCCTATACTTAACATATCAACAGTCAAATCCATTTACAATGCACACAAGTTCCCAGCTTGGAGAAGCAGCAACTACCTGAGATGATAGAAAACATTCCTGGTATTGAGAAAAAACACAGCTGTGGGCGATTTGGCAGTAGGCCACCTTATGTTTGTTTTTTTATGAAATGATATGGTTGCCGGTCATTAAGAAAGCAATGGCAAACTACTGAACATAAACTTGTCCAGGAATCACAAACAGCCAAAAAATGCTAGGATTGACTGCTATGTCCTGTAAAGGATATGCAACTAACTATCTCATGATTATATTGCATGCTATCTTATGAATATATTATATACTAATTATGATTATATCACATATTATATCATTTACTATGTTAATATTGTATCATATATTAAGTTATGATTATATCAAGTACTAATTTATGATATCACATGCTAATGTATTATTATATTACATGTTATCTTATGATTATATCACATACTGTGTTATGATTATATCACATTTTGTCTTATGATTATATTACATACCATGTTATGATCATATCACATGCTATATTATTATTATATCACATACTATGTTAAGTTTGGCTGTATCTGATTCTTGCTGCAGACGTGTGAAGAAAATAGAAGCTGACAGACTTGCCAGGTTGGAATTGATGACAAAGAGAGCAATTCGAATTCAGGCCTGGTGGAGAGGCACAATGGTTCGCAAGAGCCTGGGTCCGTTCAGTCGCAAAAATATAAAGAAAGATACACAGAAAAAAGCTGGCAGGAAAAAGAAAGCAAAGAAGAAATAAGTTACAGAGGAAATGGCTGTTTAGTTTTTTCTTCTTCAATATAAAACAGGTTTTATCCACTTTCTAGCAGTGTCTGTGACCTGTCTGCTTTTTAGCACTGTCTGCAACTTGTCCGAGCACTGTTTAACATATTTACTTTTTACTGTCTGTGGCTTTCTATCCAGTTGTCAATGTTATGTCATTATCTATGATCTTCAGTCTGCTTTCTATAAGTATATGTGACTTTCTTTTAACTAGTCTATGACCTTCTATGTTTGAAATGCTGTGAAATAATGTTTAAAAAGCATATAGAAAATAGCATTCCCAGAATTTCAAGCAAATAAATTTCTTTTTTTCAACTTTAATTCAAGACTGACTGTTTGATAGTATATGATGAAGATTTGAGGTTACTGCAAACAGGACAGTGTTAATGATTTATGATAAATATTTAAGGTTTAGTTTAGTTTACTCAACGGATCAACATCACGGCACACAGGTGTAACCCATAAGTGCTCCGTTCTACTCCTAACTCAAGTGCATGAAATCCATAGCACCGGCGAGGGTCCTGAAATACTTTGGGTAGATTTTTAACTCAGAATTTTGCCCGGGCAATGCCGTTAGGCTACTTTTTTTTCGATTTCCAACTGCCATGGAATTTTCACATGCGCAACAATACACACGGGCGTTTGATCTCACTACCCAGAGACCAGGGGAATTTTGTTACTAGAAGTCCACGTGAAAAAGTCCCGGCCCTCACTAGGGCTTGAACCCGGGACCTCCAGCACTCGAAATGGATATCATACCTCGAGACAACTTAGTCCCCATTTGAGGTTTCTGCACACAGGACAGTGTTAATGATTTATGATAAATATTTGAGGTTACTGCACACAGGACAGTGTTAATGATTTATGATAAATATTTGAGGTTACTGCACATAGGACAGTGTTAATGATTTATAATATATATTTGAGGTTGCTGCACGCAAGACAAGTGTTAATGATTTATGATAAATATTTGAGGTTACTGCACACAGGACAGTGTTAATGATTTATCATAAAGATTTGAGGTTATTGCACACAGAACAGTGTTAATGATTTATGATAAAGATTTGAGGTTATTGCACACAGGACATTGTTAATGATTTATAATATATATTTGAGGTTGCTGCACACAAGACAGTGTTAATGATTTTTTATGAAGATTTGAGGTTACTGCACACAGGACAGTGTTAATGATTTATAATAAATATTTGAGGTTACTGCACACAGGACAGTGTTGATGATTTATAATAAATATTTGAGATTACTGCACACAAGACTGTGTTAATGATTTATGATGAAGATTTGAGGTTACTGCACACAGGACAGTGTTAATGATTTATAATATATATTTGAGGTTGCTGCACACAAGACAAGTGTTAATGATTTGTGATAAATATTTGAGGTTACTGCACACAGGACAGTGTTAATGATTTATGATAAAGATTTGAGGTTATTGCACACAGAACAGTGTTAATGATTTATGATAAAGATTTGAGGTTATTGCACACAGGACATTGTTAATGATTTATAATATATATTTGAGGTTGCTGCACACAAGACAGTGTTAATGATTTTTTATGAAGATTTGAGGTTACTGCACACAGGACAGTGTTAATGATTTATAATAAATATTTGAGGTTACTGCACACAAGACTGTGTTAATGATTTATGATGAAGATTTGAGGTTACTGCACACAGGACAGTGTTGATGATTTATAATAAATATTTGAGATTACTGCACACAAGACTGTGTTAATGAATTATGATGAATATTTGGGGTCTTGGCCTGCTGGACTGTGTTGATAAATTATGATAATGAGTTAAAGTCTCTGCACTCAAGGCAATGTTGAAGAATTATGATGAAGATTTGAGGTGTGCATGCATGACGAATTAATGATTTATGATGAAGTTAGGAGGTCACTGCACATGACAGGCAGTGTGAATGGTTGTAACTGGTCCAGAATGAGGAGGGCATGTGGGTGATACTTGAATGCACATGAAGCCAGTACGCAGTAATGTAATAACAGAAACCGCCATCTTCGCCACAGCCTGCATGGTATGAAGGGTTGTCGATTACACAAAGGTGTCATGAATGCCGACAGAAGAGTCCTTAGTTGGACAAGTGACCACGTTGTAGAATATACTGCAGTCTTTAAGTGAAGAAATGACCACGTTGTAGAGTATACTGCAGTCAATAACTGGACAAGTGACCACGTTGTAAAGTATACTGCAGTCTATAACTGGACAAGTGACCACGTTGTAGAGTATACTGCAGTCTATAACTGGACAAGTGACCATGTTGTAAAGTATACTGCAGTCTATAACTGGACAAGTGACCATGTTGTAGAGTATACTGCAGTCTGTAACTGGACAAGTGACCGTGTTGTAGAGTATACTGCAGTCTGTAATTGGGCAAGTGACCATGTTGTAGAGTATACTGCAGTCTGTAATTGGACAAGTGACCACATTGTAGAGTATACTGCAGTCTGTAATTGGACAAGTGACCATGTTGTAAAGTATACTGCAGTTTGTAATTGGACAAGTGACCATGTTGTAAAGTATACTGCAGTTTGTAATTGGACAAGTGACCATGTTGTAAAGTATACTGCAGTCTGTAATTGGACAAGTGACCATGTTGTAGAGTATACTGCAGTCTATAACTGGACAAGTGACCATGTTGTAGAGTATACTGCAGTCTGTAATTGGACAAGTGACCATGTTGTAGAGTATACTGCAGTCTGTAATTGGACAAGTGACCATGTTGTAAAGTATACTGCAGTCTATAACTGGACAAGTGACCATGTTGTAGAGTATACTGCAGTCTATAACTGGACAAGTAACCACATTGTAGAGTATACTGCAGTCTGTAATTGGACAAGTGACCATGTTGTAAAGTATACTGCAGTCTATAACTGGACAAGTGACCACATTGTAGAGTATACTGCAGTCTGTAATTGGACAAGTGATCATGTTGTAAAGTATACTGCAGTCTATAACTGGACAAGTGACCACATTGTAGAGTATACTGCAGTCTATAACTGGACAAGTGACCATGTTGTAAAGTATACTGCAGTCTATAACTGGACAAGTGACCATGTTGTAGAGTATACTGCAGTCTGTAACTGGACAAGTGACCATGTTGTAGAGTATACTGCAGTCTGTAATTGGGCAAGTGACCATGTTGTAAAGTATACTGCAGTCTGTAATTGGACAAGTGACCATGTTGTAGAGTATACTGCAGTCTGTAATTGGACAAGTGACCATGTTGTAGAGTATACTGCAGTCTATAACTGGACAAGTGACCATGTTGTAGAGTATACTGCAGTCTGTAATTGGACAAGTGACCATGTTGTAAAGTATACTGCAGTCTATAACTGGACAAGTGACCATGTTGTAGAGTATACTGCAGTCTATAACTGGACAAGTGACCACATTGTAGAGTATACTGCAGTCTGTAATTGGACAAGTGACCATGTTGTAAAGTATACTGCAGTCTGTAACTGGACAAGTGACCATGTTGTAGAGTATACTGCAGTCTGTAATTGGACAAGTGACCATGTTGTAAAGTATACTGCAGTCTATAACTGGACAAGTGACCACATTGTAGAGTATACTGCAGTCTGTAATTGGACAAGTGACCATGTTGTAAAGTATACTGCAGTCTATAACTGGACAAGTGACCACATTGTAGAGTATACTGCAGTCTATAACTGGACAAGTGACCATGTTGTAAAGTATACTGCAGTCTATAACTGGACAAGTGACCATGTTGTAGAGTATACTGCAGTCTGTAACTGGACAAGTGACCATGTTGTAGAGTATACTGCAGTCTGTAATTGGGCAAGTGACCATGTTGTAAAGTATACTGCAGTCTGTAATTGGACAAGTGACCATGTTGTAGAGTATACTGCAGTCTGTAATTGGACAAGTGACCATGTTGTAGAGTATACTGCAGTCTATAACTGGACAAGTGACCATGTTGTAGAGTATACTGCAGTCTGTAATTGGACAAGTGACCATGTTGTAAAGTATACTGCAGTCTATAACTGGACAAGTGACCATGTTGTAGAGTATACTGCAGTCTATAACTGGACAAGTGACCACATTGTAGAGTATACTGCAGTCTGTAATTGGACAAGTGACCATGTTGTAAAGTATACTGCAGTCTGTAATTGGGCAAGTGACCATGTTGTAGAGTATACTGCAGTCTATAACTGGACAAGTGACCATGTTGTAGAGTATACTGCAGTCTATAATTGGACAAGTGACCATGTTGTAAAGTATACTGCAGTCTATAACTGGACAAGTGACCATGTTGTAGAGTATACTGCAGTCTATAACTGGACAAGTGACCATGTTGTAAAGTATACTGCAGTCTATAACTGGACAAGTGACCATGTTGTAAAGTATACTGCAGTCTATAACTGGACAAGTGACCATGTTGTAGAGTATACTGCAGTCTATAACTGGACAAGTGACCATGTTGTAAAGTATACTGCAGTCTATAATTGGACAAGTGACCATGTTGTAAAGTATACTGCAGTCTATAATTGGACAAGTGACCATGTTGTAGAGTATACTGCAGTCTATAATTGGACAAGTGACCATGTTGTAGAGTATACTGCAGTCTATAACTGGACAAGTGACCATGTTGTAGAGTATACTGCAGTCAGTAATTGGACAAGTGACCATGTTGTAGAGTATACTGCAGTCTGTAATTGGACAAGTGACCATGTTGTAGAGTATACTGCAGTCTATAACTGGACAAGTGACCATGTTGTAGAGTATACTGCAGTCTGTAATTGGACAAGTGACCATGTTGTAGAGTATACTGCAGTCTGTAATTGGACAAGTGACCATGTTGTAAAGTATACTGCAGTCTATAACTGGACAAGTGACCATGTTGTAGAGTATACTGCAGTCTGTAACTGGACAAGTGACCATGTTGTAGAGTATACTGCAGTCTGTAATTGGGCAAGTGACCATGTTGTAAAGTATACTGCAGTCTGTAATTGGACAAGTGACCATGTTGTAGAGTATACTGCAGTCTATAACTGGACAAGTGACCATGTTGTAGAGTATACTGCAGTCTGTAATTGGACAAGTGACCATGTTGTAGAGTATACTGCAGTCTATAACTGGACAAGTGGCCATGTTGTAGAGTATACTGCAGTCTGTAACTGGACAAGTGACCATGTTGTAGAGTATACTGCAGTCTATAACTGGACAAGTAACCACATTGTAGAGTATACTGCAGTCTGTAATTGGACAAGTGACCATGTTGTAAAGTATACTGCAGTCTATAACTGGACAAGTGACCATGTTGTAGAGTATACTGCAGTCTGTAACTGGACAAGTGACCATGTTGTAGAGTATACTGCAGTCTATAACTGGACAAGTGACCATGTTGTAGAGTATACTGCAGTCTGTAATTGGACAAGTGACCATGTTGTAAAGTATACTGCAGTCTATAACTGGACAAGTGACCATGTTGTAGAGTATACTGCAGTCTGTAACTGGACAAGTGACCATGTTGTAGAGTATACTGCAGTCTATAACTGGACAAGTAACCACATTGTAGAGTATACTGCAGTCTATAATTGGACAAGTGACCATGTTGTAAAGTATACTGCAGTCTATAACTGGACAAGTGACCATGTTGTAGAGTATACTGCAGTCTATAACTGGACAAGTAACCACATTGTAGAGTATACTGCAGTCTGTAATTGGACAAGTGACCATGTTGTAAAGTATACTGCAGTCTGTAATTGGACAAGTGACCATGTTGTAGAGTATACTGCAGTCTGTAATTGGACAAGTGACCATGTTGTAGAGTATACTTGCAGTCTGTAACTGGACAAGTGACCACGTTGTAAAGTATACTGCAGTCTGTAATTGGACAAGTGACCATGTTGTAGAGTATACTGCAGTCTGTAATTGGACAAGTGACCATGTTGTAGAGTATACTGCAGTCTGTAATTGGACAAGTGACCACATTGTAGAGTATACTGCAGTCTGTAATTGGACAAGTGACCATGTTGTAAAGTATACTGCAGTCTGTAATTGGACAAGTGACCATGTTGTAAAGTATACTGCAGTCTGTAATTGGACAAGTGACCATGTTGTAAAGTATACTGCAGTCTATAACTGGACAAGTGACCATGTTGTAAAGTATACTGCAGTCTATAACTGGACAAGTGACCATGTTGTAGAGTATACTGCAGTCTGTAATTGGACAAGTGACCATGTTGTAGAGTATACTGCAGTCTATAACTGGACAAGTGGCCATGTTGTAGAGTATACTGCAGTCTGTAATTGGACAAGTGACCATGTTGTAGAGTATACTGCAGTCTGTAATTGGGCAAGTGACCACATTGTAGAGTATACTGCAGTCTGTAATTGGGCAAGTGACCATGTTGTAGAGTATACTGCAGTCTGTAATTGGACAAGTGACCATGTTGTAGAGTATACTGCAGTCTGTAATTGGACAAGTGACCATGTTGTAGAGTATACTGCAGTCTATAACTGGACAAGTGGCCATGTTGTAGAGTATACTGCAGTCTGTAATTGGACAAGTGACCATGTTGTAGAGTATACTGCAGTCTATAACTGGACAAGTGACCACATTGTAGAGTATACTGCAGTCTGTAATTGGGCAAGTGACCATGTTGTAGAGTATACTGCAGTCTATAACTGGACAAGTGACCATGTTGTAGAGTATACTGCAGTCTGTAATTGGGCAAGTGACCATGTTGTAAAGTATACTGCAGTCTGTAACTGGACAAGTGACCACGTTGTAGAGTATACTGCAGTCTATAACTGGACAAGTGACCACATTGTAGAGTATACTGCAGTCTGTAATTGGGCAAGTGACCATGTTGTAGAGTATACTGCAGTCTATAACTGGACAAGTGACCATGTTGTAAAGTATACTGCAGTCTGTAACTGGACAAGTGACCATGTTGTAAAGTATACTACAGTCTGTAATTGGACAAGTGACCACATTGTAGAGTATACTGCAGTCTGTAATTGGGCAAGTGACCATGTTGTAAAGTATACTGCAGTCTGTAACTGGACAAGTGACCATGTTGTAAAGTATACTACAGTCTGTAATTGGACAAGTGACCACATTGTAGAGTATACTGCAGTCTTTAAGTGAACAAGTGACAGCGTTGTAGAGTATACTGCAGTCTTCAGTTCTTCACTTTCATTGACCTTACCAAGGCGTTTGATACAGTGAGCAGAGAATACTGTGGAAGAATATGGCAAAATATGGCTGTCCATGAAAGTTTGTCCAAATAGTGCTGCTAATTCATGACGGTATGCAGGCAAGAGTGCAGGAAAATGGTGAACCGTCTGAGCCCTTTCCTATCACCAATGGAGTGAAGCAAGGATGTGTCCTGGCACCAACTGTTCAGCCTCATGTTTTCAGCTATTCTGACGAATGCCTTCGAAAACAATGACATTCGAATATACATCAACTACTGCATAGATGGAAATTTGTTCAATCTCAGAAGGCTGAAAGCTAAAATCAAAACTAGCAGCGACACCGTCAGAAAGCTGATAATAGCACTCTATATGCCTATGCAGAGGCAGACATGCAACACAATGTTACAGCTTTCTCATATGCCTGTGCCAACTTTGGGCTCAATATCAACTTTGAGAAGACTGTAGTTATGTACCAGCCAGCTCCAGGGAATAATCACACCGAGCTGAATATCAGGGTGAATGGTCATAGTCCATGTTGTGGACAAATTCATCTATTTTGGCAGCACTGTGTCGCAAGCTGCCACAATTGATGACGAAGTGAATGCAAGAATCTTCAAGGTGCCAGCGCGGCCTTTGGCAGACTGCAAGAATGTGTGGGACAGAAATGGAATAAGCCTGCAAATAAAGCTGAAAGTCTACAAAGCAGTCGTATTATCCACACTGCTATATGCTTGTAAAACCTGGACTATTTACCAGCGACACGCTAGGAAATTAAACCACTTCCACACAGTCTGCCTTAGGAAGCTATTGAAGATTAGATGGCAAGACAAGATCCCAGACACTGAAGTTCTAGAAAGAGTGTCCATTCCCAGTATCCACACTTTACTAAAGAAGAATCAGATTTGCCAGGCTGGTTACTTAACTCACATGCCAGATCACAGGCTCCCTAAACAAAATTTTTACGAGCTGCATTGTGGTGAACGCTCCCAAGGCGGCCAGAGGAAACGCTTTAAAGACACTGAAAATCTAACTAAAAGCTTTTGGAATTCATCATGACACCTGGGAGACTGCTGCCAAAGATCAAAATTCATGGCATACATCATTACGCAAGGATGCAGTCACTTGTGAAGCAACCAGGACTGCAAGAGCTGTGAAGGAAAGGCTGGACAGAAAAACCACTGCAGGAGATCCTCCTGGAACGTCAAGAAATCTTTGCCCACATTGTCAAAGAACATTTTGAGCCAAAATAGGTCGTACCAGCCATCTTAGATCTCACGGCTCCATACTTTCAACCCCACTGAATGAAATGAATGGTCATCATCATTCTTGATGGACAAGTGACCATGTTGTGGAATATACTGCAGCTATAATTGAACAATTCGGACACGCACAGTCAGTTGAACCAATTGGACAGGCAAAATCAGTCAAACCATTCAGACATGCACAATCAGTCGAACCATTGGTTCCAAATGTTGCTGTATGTAGCCGGGGTGCAGTGTTGGGGTGAGCGCCCAACATTGCTTAAATACCCCAATGGCTCGTGAATACATAACCTCTGCAGCAAAAGTCCACAACTCCTGGCCTTCATGTGGCGGAACTGTTTTTAATAACAGGAGAAGGGGCGACGGCGAGCTTCTGGCGCCGAAAATTAACCAGTATGCTCTAGATATGTATGCATGTGCAGACACGTGTGCGCGCGCGTACATATCTAAACTCGAGAAAGACCAGTCTGCTCTTGCAAAGGAAAAGTGCTGAAGACGGAGGCAACCAGCCAGGAGGCGCACCACAGAAATCAGGATGCCACGCATTTACGCAAAATGGAATGTGTCGACTACTGCTAAATGTTATGGTGCTCGCCCTGCTTTGGACCCCCGGCAGGTGCAGTGCCGGGCCCTATGTCTCGAAAGGGCCCAACCTCAACTACTGGAGGTCCTTCTCAGATGTCCTGTGGAGCCAGGGGACATGAGAATAGAACAGCTGGTCATACTAAACAAAGACTTAAAATAATGCACTGGGATGCGGAGGGAGTCAGCAACAAAAAAAATAGAATTAGAAAACATCCTGGACCAAGAAAAGGTAAGCGTATGTTGCTTGCAAGAAACTCACCTCAACGAAAACATAGGTGGGATACTGACCCTTGTAAAAAAAAAAGTCACTGCTTCCCAAATGGAAGTCTACATGGAAGAGGCTGAGTATAAGACACTTAAACTTAAGGCAGGCAATACAGACCTACATCTGATCAATTACTACTGTCTGAGTGACCGCCCACAGGTACTGGACACACTACCATTAACAGACAAAATGATTGTGTGCGGCGATTTCAACAGCCACTCGCATAGCTGGGGCTATGATCACATGGAGGAGAGAGACTGGAAGACTGGCAGGATGAGAACAGATTCATCTTTATTAACAAGCCATCCGACCCACATACTTTCTACTCGAGATCATGGCACACTACAACTACACCTGACCTGGCTTTTCATTCACGAGCCCTGGAGTGGAACATTACACGAATTGTTGGGAAACAACTTGGTGGCAGTGACCATCGTCCAGTCTTTCTAACCGTAGAAAATGAGATTGTAAGTGAAAGCAGCACCGTCTCGAGGTGGAACTACAAGAAAGCAGACTGGGCAATGTACAAGAATCTCACCAGCATACTGGTTAGAAACCTGAACACTGAGAAAGACATAAATAAAGGAGATGAAGAGTTTGGGAAATGCATACTACAGGCAGCGCGAGAAACAGTACCAAGAGCAGCCCGTAAACAATATAAACCCTACTGGAGTAGTGAACTGGAACAGTTGCATAATGATGTGGAAGTGTGTAGAAAGCAAGCAGAGGCCACACTCAGCCAAGAGCACCACAATAAATTCCAGCACGCAAAAGCCAAATTTCAAAGGGCCAAGCTGCAGTCTAGACGGAAAAGCTGGCAGGAGAAAACGGAGTCTCTGAACTTTGAAAGAGACACAAGGAAATTGTGGAACCTAATAAAACAACTTAACGATGGGGGCACAAAGCGAAACTCAAAAATTGCACTACATAAAGATGGAAACATCTTAACAAGAAAGCAAGCAGCTGACCATTTTGCGGACTCATTCGCACAAGATAACAATATCTAAATTAGTCCAGAGAAACAACAAGAGATTCAAGAGAAACGGCAACATACAGGACAGAAGGAAATAGTACATGATGTTCTGGAGGCACACATCACAATCAGCTGGAACTAGCCATATCAAAACTGAAAATGAGAAAGTCATCAGGATCTGATGGTATCTCCAATGAAATGATCAGGAACCTAGGAACAGATGCCAAAGCAAAGCTGTTGCAGATCTTCAATAACAGTTGGACCTTAGGCAGTGTTCCACAAGCCTGGAGAGAAGCAATCATGATACCCCTCCTAAAATCAGGGAAAGTTAGTTCCATTGCCTCTAGCTACAGACCAATTAGCCTCACCAGCTGTCTCTGCAAAACACTGGAGCGCATCATCAATCACAGAATGCAGTGGTACATTGAAAGTAAAAACATTCTTGTGCCACAGCAGGCTGGCTTTAGGCAGTGCTACTCTACGGAAGATCAGACAACCTACCTCACTCAAGAAATTGAGGATGCATTCCAAGAGAAGAAGCTGGTGCTTACAGCATGGATAGATCTGAAGAAAGCCTTTGACAAAGTCTGGAAAGAAGGTCTGATGAAGAAACTGAGAAACTGTAAAGTCAATGGAAGAATGTACAAATGGGTGAAAGCATACTTGCACAACAGAAGAGCCCGAGTACAGATAGACGGACTCAAGAGCAGAAAGTACTTCTGCGGCACGGTGTTTCCCAGGGCGGAGTCTTGTCCCCCACACTTTTTCTAATCTTTATCAATGATCTCGTTGCTAATCTACCGCATGGAATTAAAGCGGCAATGTACGCCGATGACCTGGTTCTATGGAGTACAAATGAACATGCATCAGTGGCCACCAGATTGCTACAAAGAGCTGTAGATACATTTGTTACATGGGCAGATAGATGGTGTGTCAGCATAAACACTGACATGTGCAGCACCACTCCATTTACCCTCTCTCCGAAACAAAAGGCAGGGATCATCCAGATAAATGGAACACCCCTAAGAGAAGATAAAGAACCAACATACCTTGGAGTAACATTTGATGGCAGGCTGACATGGAGACAGCACATCAAAAAAGCAGTAGTAAAAGCCAGAAGGAAAATAGCCATCCTGAGAAAGCTAATTGGAACCACATGGGGAGCCAGTGGGAAAATACTTAGCAAAGTTTACCAACAGAGCATACGACCACACCTGGAATATGGGTCAACTGCGTGGTGTTCAGCATAAAAAACCGCACTACAAGAGCTGGATAAGATGCAAAATCAAGCACTTAGAGTCACCACAGGAGGGATGAGATCAACCCCTATAGTGGAAATGGGGAGGACACAAGCACTGAGTGAGCGCAGAGATACGAAAATGCTAATACAAGCAGAAAAGTTCCACAGCTTGCCAGGCCACCCTACGAAGAACAGATTTGAAAATCTAGCTATGGGGCGGTTGAAAAGAAGTAGTTTTATCCACCAGGCCAAACGTCACTGCAGAGAAACCACCGGTCAGCCCACAGTTGGTATCCCCCTAACAACTGTTACAGAGCGAACTCCATGGAAAGATGAGCATAGACTATCATTACAAATCCAGACAAAAGTGAGAGGAATATTTGACAAGGAAGAACAGAACAGTGTGCAGCGCAGAACAGTCACTCTCAGCTTCCTTGATGAAGAATACCCACAGGACCTCTGGATCCGAGTCTACACAGATGGGTCGGCACAAAATGCTGTTCGAAATGGAGGAGCGGGAGTGTACATAGAATACCCAAATAATACTAGGGACACAGCCAGAGTACCGACAGGAAAGTACTGCCATAACTATGATGCTGAAATTGAGACAATCAAGATAGCAACAGAGAAATCCAGCAATGGTACACAACCTGTGGTGCTACTGACAGATGCAAAATCAATACTCGAGGCGCTCCTGTATGGGAAATCGACAGTACCAATGACACTACTCTCTGGACTTAGCAGTCAGCATAAGGTCACCATACAGTGGATACCATCCCACTGTGGGGTACCCGGAAACGACAGAGCTGATCAGTTGGCTAAGGAAGGAGCCAAAGAAGAACAGCCTGATGTGCCCGTTACATACCACCAAAAGAAAAGAATGATAAAATCAGTCAGAAAGCCACCAAAACCTGCTCAAGATGACTACCATGTTATGGACAGACCAGAAAAAGTCATTATTCTGCGCCTCAGAACAGGACACAATAGATTACGCAACCACATGTATATAAAATTCAAGATTGGTGAAACAGCCATGTGCACATGTGGATTGGCCTCGCAGATAGCAGAGCACATACTCCAAGACTGCCCAAAATATAACATATCTAGGCAAACCTTCTGGCCTAGAGAGACGACAGTGGAAGATACTCTATGGACCACTGTGTGAACTGAAAAAGACAGTTAAATTCATACAAGAGACAACATTGCAAATATAGACATATTTCAAGCGAACGAAAGAAGAAGAAGTCGAACCATTTGGACAGGCACAATCAGTCAAACCATTCGGACAGGCACAGTTAGTCAAACCATTCAGACAGGCACAGTTAGTCAAACCATTCAGACGGGCACAGTTAGTCAAATCATTTGGACAGGCACATTCAGTCAAACCATTCGGACAGGCACAATCAATTGAACCATTTGGACAGGCACAATCAGTCAAACCATTTGGACAGGCACAATCAGTCAAACCATTCGGACAGGCACAGTCAGTTAAGCCATTCGGACAGACACAGTCAGTTGAGCCATTTGGAAAGGCACAGTCAGTTGAACCATTCGGGCAGGCACAATCAATCAAACCATTCAGTCAGGCAGAGTCAGTCGAACCATTTGGACAGGCACAATCAGTCAAACCATTCAGACAGGCACAGTCAGTCGAACCATTTGGACAGGCACAGATAGTCAACCCATTTGGACAGGCACAGATAGTCAACCCATTTGGACAGGCACAGATAGTCAAACCATTTGGATAGTCACAGATAGTCAACCCATTTGGACAGGCAGTCAGTCAAACCGTTGGACAGACACAGTTAGTCAAACCATTTGGACAGGCACAGATAGTCAAACCATTTGGACAGGCACAGATAGTCAACCCATTTCGACAGGCAGAATCAGTCAAACCATTTCGACAGGCACAGATAGTCAAACCATTTGGACAGGCACAGATAGTCAAACCATTTGGACAGGCACAGATAGTCAACCCATTTGGACAGCCAGAGTCAGTCAAACCATTTGGACAGACACAGTTAGTCAAACCATTTGGACAGGCACAGATAGTCAACCCATTTGGACAGGCACGGTTAGTCAAACCATTTGGACAGGCACAGATAGTGAAACCATTTGGACAGACACAGTCAAACCATTTGGACAGGCACATATAGTCATACCATTTGGACAGGCACAGATAGTCAACCCATTTGGACAGGCAGAGTCAGTCAAACCATTTGGACAGACACAGTTAGTCAAACCATTCGGACAGGCACAATCAGTCGAATCATTCAGATAGGCAGAGTCAGTCGAACCATTTGGACAGGCACAGATAGTCAACCCATTTGGACAGGCACAGTTAGTCAAACCATTTGGACAGGCACAGATAGTCAACCCATTTGGACAGGCACAGTTAGTCAAACCATTTGGACAGGCACAATCAGTCGAACCATTCAGACAGGCAGAGTCAGTCGAACCATTTGGACAGGCACAGATAGTCAACCCATTTGGACAGGCACAGTTAGTCAAACCATTTGGACAGGCACAGATAGTCATACCATTTGGACAGGCACAGATAGTCAACCCATTTGGACAGGCAGAGTCAGTCAAACCATTTGGACAGACACAATCAGTCGAACCATTCAGATAGGCAGAGTCAGTCAAACAATTTTGACAGACACAGTTAGTCAAACCATTTGGACAGGCACAGATATTCAACCCATTTGGACAGGCACAGTTAGTGAAACCATTTGGACAGGCACAGATAGTCAACCCATTTGGACAGGCACAGTTAGTCAAACCATTTGGACAGGCACAGATAGTCAACCCATTTGGACAGGCAGAGTCAGTCAAGCCATTTGGACAGACACAGTTAGTCAAACCATTTGGACAGGCACAATCAGTCGAACCATTCAGACAGGCAGAGTCAGTCGAACTATGTGGACAGGCACAGATAGTCAACCCATTTGGACAGGCAGAGTCAGTCAAACCATTTGGACAGACACAGTTAATCAAACCATTTGGACAGGCACAGATATTCAAACCATTTGGACAGGCACAAAAAGTAGAACCATTCCAACAGGCACAGAGAGTCGAACCATTTGGACAGACACAGTTGGTCAAACCAATTGGACAGGTACAGTTAGTCTAAACCTTTTGGACAGGCAAAGTTAGTCGAACCATTCGGACAGGCAGTTAGCCAAACCATTCAGGCAGGCAGTTAGTTGCTCAATGCTGATGGATTTAGTGCGAAGGAGATCTGTGGGTGTGTCCAGAGAACAATAATTATAATCTGAATGGAATCATAAGAATAAACAAATGAAATTTGGGAGGCACATCAATAGAAGAAGAAGATATAGGCCTTGTGTATGGGAAAATACTGGGCAAAAGAGATATTAAGACACATAAAGATGTATATAGAAAGCTTAAATAGCTGAGCAACATTTAATAATATAAAGTAAAATTCACTTCATAGAAATATCACAAGGCAGAAGATTAGAGAATTATGATCGCCAGTGTCTACTTGAAACCAGACACCTCAAGAAGAAGACGAAGAATTTCCAGTTTTCATACAACGGAAATAGAGCGAGAGGTGTAACTTTCAGACAAACAGAAGAGCGTAACGGTAGATAGAATGAACAGCACCTTGTCCAGAAAGTGAGGAAAGATCTAAAGGACAGAAGAAAGAAGGGACATTATATAAGCGGTGAAGTTTTGGTAATGAATGTACGAGGATTCAGGTCACTCGGGATAAACAGTCCTCATGATAGTCATTCATTCAGAAGCAGGTCCTTTGCAGAACCTCGCTCCCATAAAAACCCTCCGGAAAACATCTCGGTCAATAGAAAGGTGTCCCGCGTCCGATACATCCATCTGGAGATCACCCGCCACATCCTGCACCCATCTTCTCTTTGGCCTTCCTCTTCCTCTCTTCCCGGGCATATACCCCTCTATGATTGTTCTCTCCAAACTTTCATGACGTTTCAAGTGACTAGAATATTTCAATTTTCTTTGCTTTATCGTCTTTAGTAGCCAACCTTCTTCAATATTCAGATCTTGTCGCATGGACGCATGTTCTCTTTTCTGTATCCAAGATATTCTCAGAATCCGTCAATAACATTTGTATTCAAAGGCATTTATTTATGCGCTGTTCAGCTTGTTTAGTAAATGTCCAGGTCACACAGGCGTATGTTGCAATGGAAAAGATGCATGCTCTTAAAAATCGAATGTTTGTAGGTCTATCTGTCCCACACCACAATTTATTCAGTTGTTTTAGGTTTTGAAGAGTAATAGAGATTCGTCTTTTAATTTCATTCATTGTGTCAGCATTGTTGATAATTAATAACCCAATATATTCAAAATTTTCCACCACCTCCAATTTTCCCCCATTTAACATACATTTCTTGTTATCTGTTGCAGTAGTATGCATTATCTTTTTTTTTTTTTTTTACTATGGTAAGATATACGTTGTGATTTTCACTCACGATATTAAAAAAGTCAAGTAAGTGATAATAACCAGGATAGCTTGGCTACACGGAGTAATGGAGACAAGAACACTGACCTGATCCGAGAATGGTGATGGTGTGAGGTGGCGAAACATGACCGAATACGTTTATCTCCGGCAGCACATGATGTTTGATGATGATGATGATGTTTACTGTTTGTGAAGTTTTTAGGTGTGGTAATTCACTCATGTGCCATACCGATAAGCTTGGGCGGTCATGTTTCGCCATATCACACGATCACCAGAGTCGCGGATCAGCTCTGTGTTCTTGTCTCGACATACCACGTGGCCAAGCCACCCAGTGGTACAAACTCCACCGGGGAGCAAGCGCGACAGGGGGCTTCTGAGACACCCCCCTCGCTGAATGTTTACGCCCCTTTACCTTCTTTACACTCACAGGGGGCGGGCCCGTGGAGGTCATGTTACCAAACGTTTTTCTCCTGTCGTGCGTATTTATCGAGGAGGGTATTTATCGAGACGTTTACCTTGTCGACATCGCTAAGTATAACTGTCCAGAGGCCATCCCTCTTTCGGGGGGGGGGGGGGGTCGAACATTAAGAATCCAGTGCATCTACCGACGTTGGTGCTGCATCATAACTGACCGTGGGAATGCCAGCTTCTTTCCCCGGCAGTTGGCTGCAGTCTTCGCCCCTGCAATGGCTAGCTATGACCCTGACAGTTACGTCATTGCTGCCGCGTTGCCTTCTTCGTGTCCCGTTCACAGTGTGCGGATCCAGCATCCTGCACGCTCCCAGCGGAACCCAGCACTTCCTCTGGGCGAATTCTATTAAGGCTTGGGACTCCCCTCTAGACTTTCGCTATCGCTGCGATGTGTAGTCCTTGCAAGATGTGCTATTCCACAACAGGCGGTCGCTGCCGGCGCTTGGCTTCAGAAGTTCGACTTTGGCTGACATTTCTGATTCGGGTGATGCTAAACCCAGCTTGGGTGCCCTGTTCTTTCCTGGTGGGATGGCTCCCGGATCGGCACGAGGCCGTGGCTGTTGTTTCGGTCTTATTGTGAGGTGGCAATCTTCTGGAGAGGTTTTTGTTACTGAGGTTCTTCTTGAGAGGCGGTGATTAACATTGCAGACAAAGTTGAACCATTTACTGCGCATCCTTGTCCCACCCCGTATACGCTTCCCCCATAGCCAACTCGAAGCCTTCTCCATTCCACTCTCACAGTCTCGCCCAGTCTTGCCCAGTCTTTTAACTTTTAAGTACCCGTGTTCTTGCTTGTCCCTTTACACCTAGTTGTTTCGCCACTTTGTATACGGAGTTGGTAACAAGGCTTCTTGCGGTATATCTTTCCTGTCTCAGGCTTGCGGCCATGTCACTGTATTTCTCCATCTTATAGGTGTGCTGCTCCTTGATTCTTGACTCGAACGGAACAGTCAGCTCGATTTGTACTAACTGTAGATCGACGGCGAGCACACTCCAATGTCTTGTCCCAACTGAAACTTCAGGATTTCCGCTGAGTATTTGCCACGGCCCTGCAGGTCTACTGTCAGCTCGCAGTCTTCAGCGCCCTCGAGGATGGATGGCAGGCCGTCGGGGCAGTCGACTCTGCTCTTCTTCTTCTTCTGCGTACATCCGGAGTGTTTTTTTCAGACGTAATTGCGTTGTGCCTGTTTGCACCCTTAGGCCGACACATCCGACTTTAAGGGCGTTTGTTGACTGGGTTAGTCTTCCCGGGTGTTTTGTGTTTCGAAGGACTTTCGACTCTTACTGTTGTGGTGCCGTCCACATTCCAGCTGTTCAAGTTAGAACGGCCGAAGACATCCCGGTCAGCCCTCAAGGGAAGGCAGGGGCAGACCATGGGCATTCCCCACCATCCAAAGAATCTTCAATAATTGCAGAGCTGACACATAGTTCTCTGGTACTGGGATCACCCAAGGAATCGTATCGTTCTGCACATGGTTGCTACACTTCCTCACTTCCGTATATTGGGAATTTCATTCGCCCCAGGCCGCTCCGTGCGCAAACCAGTAACGGTCAGTCTGCAGACGACATCCACTCAGCGAGCTTTCGGTTCGGACTTTTCACGACTTCTGCGGGTGTTTGTTGCCCAGGTTAACCTTCCCGGGTGATTCGAAGGACATTCCACTCTCACTCTGACGTTTTTGCGTTGTGCCAATTTTACTTGCACCCTTAGAGTGGCACGTCCAACTTTTGCGTGGGAGTGTTTGTTGACCTGGTTAACCTTCCCCTTGGGTTTTGAGGGACATTCTACTTTCATTGTCGCTGTTTTGTCCACACCTCAGCTGGTCAAGTTAGATCGGCCAGAGACATCACGGTCAACCCTCAAGGGAAGGCAGGGACAGACCATGGGCATTCCCCGTCATCCTAAGAGGCTTCCTTAATTACAGAGCCAAAACATAGCACTCTCGTACTGGGCTCACGCAAGGAATCGTTACGTCCTGCGCATGGCTGATTCATTTTCTCGCTTCCATGTATTGGACATTTCGTTCACCACAGGCCACTCCCCACGCATACCAGGAACGGTAAGTCTGCAGATGACATCCACTCAGCTAGCTTTCGCTTCGGACTTCCACGTAATGGATTCGCTAGCCCAGCGTTCCATTTCGTGTTAATGAGACGTTTTTCCACCGTTGATTACGCTCACTTAAAGAGCTGTTAGTGACTTCCGGTTCCCAACATTGCAGTTAGGATTGAACCGCTAAGGCCTCTGGTTTATGCTTGTGGCTACGGATTGCACTCGCACTGCTACTGAGTCCGTAGCACGAAACTGTGAGCTGTGAAATTCGTGTGGAATGCTTTTACATCTGTCCGCTGTTGTTTGCACAGTGAACTGCATGTTCGGAACAATGGCCGGCTGTCACTGAATTGACTGGTTTGCCTTTTCGGTTCATGAGTGCATTTTTTTCAGGAGACTCCTGAGTCGTTGCTGGAGCTATGGATTTCGTGCTCTCTGCGTCGCTTTCGGTGAGTCGCTCTGCGGAAAGAGACCGAGCCATATGGGATAAAACCCGGGCCAATGAAGCCTTTCTGATGACTGCCGATTCCATCGACGATGAACTGTATTTTTCGTGGAGGACTTCTGTGTTGGCATTCTGGCGGTGGCATTATGCACATTGTACATGTGCGGGCTGTTGGCTTGCCGAGCTGTCTGTTCCACTTTTCACATTGGGCAGTGAGTAGCATTTTACATGATATTCACTGACACAGAAACGGAGCATAGTGGGGACGACCCGTTGCCGTGAAGTTGGAACCGCGACTAATTAACTAACTAATGAGCTTTTGGTACAGACTTAATCGTAACCATTGCGTGCCCCTGGGACGCTTTTTCCATCTTTGATAAAGTTCACGAGGTAGGCTGCAGATGCTGCCGGCTCAGCATCTTACCTCCATGCACTCTGCTGTTCGACTTGTGTCCAGCTGTTACGAAGCGTATCCACTCGGCTTCCACAACAGTCCCTTTGCTTTCCTATATACAGGAGACGTGTTGGGTCGTCGGATATACCCCATCTGACCAGGTTAACAGCTGATGACAGGAGATCGTAAAGTGATCTGACAAGGAAGCTTATTCTTAACGGCGGGAAGCGCCATATGTCGTTCCACGAGAGGGACTTTTGCGGAGTTCCCTCCCATGCATGACACCCACTGCCCTTGCTGCGGCTGCACTCGCTTGTCGTTTTCTGTCATCTAAAAACTGTAATCTACTGCTATAGTACCTTTCAGTGTAAAAAAAAAAAAAGGGGGGGGGGGGAGGTGTCCTGAACCTGTCTTCGCATTCGAGAATCTCCTGGACCACCATAACATATCTCTGAGCTGCCTTGCCGACGCCTTTGACCACGATTGCCATGATTGCGTGTCTCTTTGGTAGCCAAAGCCTTGTCTGTTGGACTGGTTGTGTCCCATCACTTCCTTTAATTGGAGAGAATTTTGCGCCAATTCAACTGCCTCGTCAACCTTCCATTTCCTTCTCGCCCTGAGCGACGGCTAGGAGCCGCTGACTGTTTCATCTTGGGACTTTGTATTCATCGACAGCCGGTCTCTGTTAACGTCTATCTCCGTAATCCCGTATATTCTCGTGAGTAACGCAGCTGCGCGAGAGTCGGCAACGGTTCGCGCCGCGCTGATAACTTACGGGGGTATGTGAGCCGGTATGCTTAGCAAGGTGGAGAAAGGAATGTTTCGTGTGGAATGGCTCTCGTCGCTTCAGAGGTCACAGATCGTGAGAATTTTATGGATATTTTGCCTTGGCCATCCGGGTGTACGAGGGAATGAACAGGCTGATAGGCTAGCAGGGAAGGCACCTCTTGGTGGAATTTTGCCAATGGACAGGGGGGAGGTGGTCGTGCGCTTGTGGGACCAGGTGAAGAAGGCGGAGGAACAGATTGAGAACCCATATGTGGAAAGAATGAGATTGCGGTGGATCGGCAGGGGTTCTGGAAGAATCTCAAAACTGAGAGAGAAGACCAGGAGAACTTTTAATCAGATAGTGGTGGGAACGATTAGTAGTGTGACTCTTCGCTGGCTGTTGAACGAGGGGATGGAGCACGTATGGGAATGTCCTGAGTGTAGTGATGTCGGTTCTTAACTCAATTGTGAGCCGGTCGTGCAGAAAGCAGTGGCAAACTACTGATCATAATCTTGCCTAGTACATCAACAGCAGCTGAAAAATGCTGGTGTTGACTGCAACGTCCTGTTAGTGATATTTCAACATTTAAAAAAATTCATCGACAATAGACTTGAACGGGAGCAAGAGTTTGAGCTTCTTTGAGTGCAACGCTATGTCCGACAGACCTGGTGGTATTAAACTTTTCTACCTCCCCTTTGTTCTCTTCCCCTCGATCTTGCCAGTTGTCATCAAGTTCTCCAATTTATTTCTTCTCATAGCGTGACCAAAAATTTTTGACTTCCTACGTCAAATTTCGGCACTCTTCCGATTGACGAGTCTAAATAGTTCCGCAGTGAATAAGTTAGGGTTAAGGGTTAGGGTCAGTGTTAGTTTAACACTAACCCTAACCCTTAACCCCTGACTTATTCACTGCGGAACTATTTAGACCCGTCAATCGGAAGAGTGCCCAAATTTCTCTACTCCGTTTACGGTTTTCATATCATGTGACAGCAATCATGTGATCATCGTTCCTGGAGTCATGTGATCACATATCCTGGTCTGTTGTCGTTAATAAACACCGCTGGCGGACACTTTTTTTTCACGTCTCAGAGGACAAAACTCTTCAGAATTTTCATTTAGTTTCTTCATCAAGCAATTATTGATCGTGACTAGGTAAGAGCCGCAACTGATGCGATAATGAAAGCCTTCAAGTAAAGGTTTAATGTTAATTAAAGAAGTTTAAATAGACTGAAGCAAAACCGCAAGAGGAAATCATTTGCACGCATGACGTCACTTTCAGTTTCACATTGTCACTGACGCACGCTGCACCGCAAAACTGATATTCTTTCTAATGACATCCAGTTTTCTCGCGACAGACGTGCAGAACGTCGGCATTCATTGTCACCATCACCTCTTTCCCAGAACTTTCATATTTACACATTGAATTGCCTCTGAGAAGATATTTAAAGTTATTGAGTTAGTATAGTATTACTATTACATGGTAGCTTTCATTTTAAAATTTAAATTAAATAGGGTAATAATATAAATATCTTCGCAGATGTATGAATACGAAAGTTTGAAGATCCAGTTTGACAGGTTTATAATTATAATATCCAAAATCAAATATCTAATGCCACACCCAACGGTGTAGCCAGTCCTCAAAGTCGGGGGTGGGGGTGGGTGGGGGGGGGGCACTTGTAGTTGACAGTAAACAGACGTCGTCCTGGTGACCCATGTCAAACAAGTGTAAACCCATATAAATAATACATTTATTATTTATATTATTTTATATTACAAATCACAAAACAAGGAAGAAAATTTTTAAACTTTTTAACTGTTATTTAAAATAAAAATAAAACGCATTTAAGAAAAAAAAGAAGTTCATAAATCAAATCATAAAAGCTCATAAATTTTGCAACAAAAGTGTAATGAAAACGTTTTATTTATTTTAATATAAAATATGTAAAATTAACACAGTGTGAACACATGAAGAACCTGCAACAGTCTCTGTTGTCTAGGCTTGATGCTCACAAAGTTGTCACATGACATGCTCAAAGAATTTGGACTATATTTTTCTTATACAGTAACCAGTTCTCTTTGTGAGTTCACCACTTTTCACTCCCACACTAGCATCTTGGTTATAAGCTGTTCACTCCCTCACTTGGTTATAAGCTGTTCACTCCCTCACTTGGCTATAAGCTGTTCAAGCTGTTCACTCCCACACTAGCATATTGGCTATAAGCTGTTTACTCCCACACTAGCATCTTGGCTATAAGTTGTTCACTCCCACACTTGGCTATAAGCTTTTCACTCCCACACTTGGCTAGAATCTGTTCACTCCCATACTAGTATCTTGGCTATAAGTTGTTCACTCCCACACCAGCATCTTGGCTATAAGTTGTTCACTCCCACACTTGGCTATAAGCTTTTCACTCCCACACTTGGCTATAATCTGTTCACTCCCACACTAGCATCTTGGCTATAAGTTGTTCACTCCCACACTTGGCTATAAGCTTTTCTCTCCCACACTTGGCTATAATCGGTTCACTCCCACACTAGCATCTTGGCTATAAGTTGTTCACTCCCACACTAGCATCTTGGCTATAAGTTGTTCACTCCCACACTTAGCTATAAGCTTTTCACTCCCACACTTGGCTATAATCTGTTCACTCCCACACTAGCATTTTGGCTATAAGTTGTTCACTCCCACACCAGCATCTTGGCTATAAGTTGTTCACTCCCACACTTGGCTATAAGCTTTTCACTCCCACACTTGGCTATAATCTGTTCACTCCCACACTTGGCTATAATCTGTTCACTCCCACACTAGCATCTTGGCTATAAGTTGTTCACTCCCACACTAGCCTCTTGGCTATAAGCTTTTCTTTCCCACATTAGCCTCTTGGCTATAAGCTTTTCTCTCCCACACTAGCCTCTTGGCTATAAGCTTTTCTTTCCCACACTAGCATCTTGGCTATAAGCTTTTCACTCCCACACTTGGTTATAATCTGTTCACTCCCACACTAGCATCTTGGCTATAGTCTGTCCACTGCCACACTAGCATCTTGGCTATAAGCTTTTCACTCCCACACTTGGCTATAGTCTGTCCACTCCCACACTAGCATCTTGGCTATAAGCTTTTCACTCCCACACTTGGCTATAATCTGTTCACTCCCACACTAGATTTTGGCTATAAGTTGTTCACTCCCACACCAGCATCTTGGCTATAAGTTGTTCACTCCCACACTTGGCTATAAGCTTTTCACTCCCACACTTGGCTATAATCTGTTCACTCCCACACTTGGCTATAATCTGTTCACTCCCACACTAGCATCTTGGCTATAAGTTGTTCACTCCCACACTAGCCTCTTGGCTATAAGCTTTTCTTTCCCACATTAGCCTCTTGGCTATAAGCTTTTCTCTCCCACACTAGCCTCTTGGCGATATGCTTTTCTCTCCCACACTAGCCTCTTGGCTAGAAGCTTTTCTCTCCCACACTAGCCTCTTGGCTATAAGCTTTTCTTTCCCACACTAGCATCTTGGCTATAAGCTTTTCACTCCCACACTTGGCTATAATCTGTTCACTCCCACACTAGCATCTTGGCTATAGTCTGTCCACTCCCACACTAGCATCTTGGCTATAAGCTTTTCACTCCCACACTTGGCTATAGTCTGTCCACTCCCACACTAGCATCTTGGCTATAAGCTTTTCACTCCCACACTTGGCTATAGTCTGTCCACTCCCACACTAGCATCTTGGCTATAGTCTGTCCACTCCCATACTAGCATCTTGGCTATAGTCTGTCCACTCCCACACTAGCATCTTGGCTATAGTCTGTCCACTCCCACACTAGCATCTTGGTTATAGTCTGTCCACTCCCACACTAGCATCTTGGCTATAGTCTGTCCACTCCCACACTAGCATCTTGGCTATAAGCTTTTCACTCCCACACTTGGCTATAGTCTGTTCACTCCCACACTAGCATCTTGGCTATAAGCTGTCCACTCCCACACTAGCATCTTGGCTGTAGTCTGTTCACTCCGACACTAGCATCTTGGCTATAATCTGTCCACTCCCACACTAGCATCTTGGCTATAAGCTTTTCACTCCCATACTTGGCTATAATCTGTTCACTCCCACACTAGCATCTTGGCTGTAAGCTGTTCACTCCCACACTAGCATCTTGGCTATAGTCTGTTCACTCCCACACTAGCATCTTGGCTATAAGCTTTTCACTCCCACACTAGCATCTTGGCTATAAGCTTTTCACTCCCACACTAGCATCTTGGCTATAAGCTTTTCACTCCCACACTAGCATCTTGGCTATAAGCTTTTTACTCCCACACTTGGCTATAAGCTGTTCACACCCACACTTGGCTATAAGCTGTTCACTCCCACACTTGGCTATAAGCTGTTCACACCCACACTTGGCTATAAGCTGTTCACACCCACACTTGGCTATAAGCTGTTCACTCCCACACTTGGCTATAAGCTGTTCACACCCACACTTGGCTATAAGCTGTTCACACCCACACTTGGCTATAAGCTGTTCACTCCCACACTTGGCTATAAGCTGTTCACACCCACACTTGGCTATAAGCTGTTCACTCCCACACTTGACTATAAGCTTTTCACTCCCACACTTGGCTATAAGCTTTTTACTCCCACACTTGACTATAAGCTGTTCACTCCCACACTTGGCTATAAGCTTTTCACTCCCATACTTGGCTATAAGCTGTTCACTCCCACACTTGGCTATAAGCTTTTTACTCCCACACTTGGCTATAAGCTGTTCACTCCCACACTTGGCTATAAGCTTTTTACTCCCACACTTGGCTATAAGCTGTTCACTCCCACACTTGACTATAAGCTTTTCACTCCCACACTTGGCTATAAGCTGTTAACACCCACACTTGGCTATAAGCTGTTCACACCCACACTTGGCTATAAGCTGTTCACTCCCACACTTGGCTATAAGCTTTTCACTCCCACACTTGGCTATAAGCTGTTCACTCCCACACTTGGCTATAAGCTTTTCACTCCCACACTTGGCTATAAGCTGTTCACTCCCACACTTGGCTATAAGCTTTTTACTCCCACACTTGGCTATAAGCTTTTCACTCCCATACTAGCATCATTGCTATCAGCTTTTCACTCCCACACTAACATCTTGGTTATAAGTTTTCACTCCGACATTAGCATCTTGGCTATAAGCCTTTCACCGCACACTAGCATTTTGGCTATAAGCTTTTCCAATCTATGTGCATATACATACACACACATTTCTAGTCTATGTGCATATAATATATACATAGTTAGTTAGTTAGTTAGTCGACAGATCATCCTCGTTGCACATCGAACCATTCAGTCCATAAGTGCTCGGATCCCCTCCTCAGCAAATCCCGCAGCGTGTAGCGGCTAACGACGCCAGTTCTGTGTTGGTTTATCAATCTTCTTTGGCTTCCTGCGTAGTGTTCTTGTTTGGCCACCCCTCTTTTAATTTGCTGCTCCCGCAGTCTGGCCATTGTTGTAGATTCCCAGTCATCACTTGGTTCTCGCAAAAGTCTCACTTCTCGTAGAGCATTCAGAATGTCAGCCTGGTCCATGGCGCGTCCGCCCTCCACAGTAGCCTCACCTGCGAGCTTGTCAGCCCGCTCATTTCCTTGTACTCCCGCATGACCTGGCACGAAGATGAAACTAATCTTTGCCAGCCTAGACCGCTTCAGAGGCAGCAACCACTCTCTTCGGATCGACCCCTCCTCTATCCTCTTGATCATGTTCATTGAGTCGCTAAGGAAACAAGCCCTAGTGAATGTCTGTGTCTCGAGCCATGTTATTGCTTTACTTACTGCCATGACTTCCATGGTCAGGCTACTTGTGGTTTCAGTGAAAGCACCAGAGTCCTCCTTCACAATTCTCCCTCCGGCCCGAGCTGTAAAGGCCCATGAGCTTCTCACATGTCGGACGACCGACCCATCTGTGTAGATGACCGCGTCACCGTCTAGCGAATTCTCGAAAATCAACGCTTGTACTTCAGCCTCAACAGCAGCCGGATTTTCTTGTCTGCATTTTCTATCTAGTTGGATGCAAACTGAAAAGGATGTGCAGAAGTCTGTTGGCACTTGCACCCACTCCTCGCCAGGTTCTAAGTCCTCAAGTGAACACACCTGTTGAAGAATGTCTTCGGCTTGACCCATCCACGACCGTCCTCTTTTTAACCTGCTGCCCTTCACCGTCCTAATTTCACTATGCAGTGGATGTTGTGTGTTTGCGTTAATTCTGAGGTAGGCGCGTGCCCTGCAAACTTGTATTCTCTCTTCAATGGTTGGAAAATCAAGAAGGTAGCGCATCGCCCTGCATGCTGTATCTCTTGTACATCCAAGAATAATGCGCATTGCTTCATTCTGTATCCTTTCCATCCTTTCTATCTGCGTATGGCTGAGAGTCAGGATTGCCATTGCATACTCCAAAACAGACATGACCAGCCCCTCGTACAGAAGACATAGATGGCGCTGCTCACAGTTTGCTGCCGCCATCACCCGCATCGCTGCCAAACCCCGCTTGGCCTTTGTTATCACCTGGTCTATGTGCACATTATAAGCAAGGCTTCGATCAAACCGTATTCCCAGGTAATTCATTGCCTGCGTTCTTTCCACCGTCTCTGAACACAGCATTACAGTTGGTGTTGGATTGTTGACAATATGATTATTCAAAGAGAACCAAGTCACTGTTGCCTTTGTTGGGTTGACCATTGCCCCAGCTTCATCACACCAAGTACTTATGCGATTGAGTTCGGTTTGTAGTTCCACAGCAACCTCCTCTCTATCCTTACCCTGACGATACACTAAAATATCATCGGCATACGACAATGTCCTGCCAGGTCCAGTGATCTGCTCACTGGTGATTCTCACTGTGTAGGCGTTGAACAGTACCGGAGATAATGGCGATCCCTGTGGTAGGCCAGGATATATTGTTGTTGGTTCCGAAGTCCAACTGCCACATCTAAAAACTACTTTCCGTTGGTAGAGGGCTGCAGCGATCCAACTAAGGAGGAATGGACTTACGTTTAGTTCAAGAAGCTGAAACATTAAAAAATCCAGTGGTACTCTGTTGTATGCGTCCTCAAGATCAATCGCTGCAGCAACGGTTTCAGTGCCTGCGTGGAAACCTTCATAGACATCCTGGGCAAAGACTGCTGCATTGGTCCAGGTTTCTCTTTTTGGACGGTACCCACCCAGGGTAGGTGGGAAAACACCTTGCCTCTCTAGTTGGCTTGATATTTTCCTGGCAATTACCTTCTCCAGCAGCTTGCCTATTGTATTCTGCATGGTTATAATTCGATATCCCTGAATTTTTTTGTGGTCTTTGTCAGGCTTCGGCAAGGGAATCAGATATATACATAAGCATTTTCTATCTATGTGAATATATATGGTCTACAAGGTGTGGACTGTGAATGGCCCTGCAGCCAGCAGGTTTAGGATTGGCTAGCCTCTCCCAGGAGGGGTGAAAATTAGTAGCCTGCCAATGACCCGCAGACTACACAAGTCAGCCCCACCTCCACGCGGTATAGACTGGGAATCATGACCGCGAGGTCATAGGCTAATGGGGCTATGGCTCCCCATAGGGGATGGACTTCCTATAGTCAGATTTTTGTCCTAAACCTGCGACTGGCCTAGCAAGCTGGCAGGGGATCTTCATACTGCTCGTAGAAAAACTAAGAAGTATAAATGGACTGACCCAAATTGATGTAGACCCGGTGTCAGAATCTCCGAGGCGGCTTGATCTCCCCCGCTTGGCAACGACCAGGTACGACTGTGAACTAGACTAACAGCTACTATGCAGGCGATGGCCAGAAGTCAGCGTGGGGCCACGCAGACCACGAGAACGGAAAGCAGGGCCAACGAGGGAATCACTGCTGGTAGCTCAGACAGCCTTAGACAGCGAGACCGGACGGACATGAAAGAGTGCTGCTGTGTATGAGTCGAGACTGATGGAAGAAAGCCTGTATGCTTTGTTTGAGTAGAGTGAAGATTGCGTGAGTGATTTATTCATTGGTATTTATGATATTATTGATATCTTGCATTGTATGTTTCTGACAATGGCATTATCGCTAACTTTGAGCGATGCCTGATGTGACTATGTTTTGAGAAGTGCGATTAAAGTGTTTGAGTTATATCGCCATGTGTTTGTACACTTATTGTGTGTGTGCAAGTGTTTCACACCTGTTAGTGAATACGAGCCTTTGGTCATCTAATCAAGACCCTGACAGGAGTGAACGTGGGGGCTCGTCCGGCTTATGGACCAATGTTTATGTTAGGAGTGAACGTGGGTGCATCGTCTGGCTTTGGACATTAAGATCTTGTGGTTGAAAAAGGAGAGAAAGTTTTAAGAACATACATGGAGACGAGTGAACGTTGGAAGAGTGTCCGTGTTTGGACCAGAAGAAAGGCGATTGAACAACTTTTGAACGACAAATGGATACGATTGAACATGTAAGACATGTGTTAAAATGCAATGGAGTGAAATAGTTCTGTAAAGTGAATGAAAGCATCGGAGAAGAAGTCATATTGAGTTGAAATCTGAACGTACGACGAGACGACTATTCAAACATACTTGATGTGCATACAAACCTACTACATTTAGCTGACAACACATATACCACAAAAACATACACATACTAATATTTTCTCTCTCCAAAAGAAAACAGATTTTTCATCTGAAATTGTAAAATACCAAGGTCATTTTCCTGGCTGTAGAAGACCAATCATCCCTTCTCTGGTGAAATTGCCAACAGACTTCCAGAATTTCAAAATTTCAGTGTCACTTAAGTATTTTTTTTCTTATATACTTTTGTGCGGGATCAGGCCTTGACTGTATAGTTATTTTGTCATTGTATATATTATAACTAGCTGCCCAGCCCGGCTTCGCCCAGGCTCTGGCGGGGATCTATCTATCTATCTATGTATCTATCTATGTATCTATCCATCTATCTATCTATCTATCTAATTATCTATCTATCTATCTATCTATCTATCATCTATCTATCTATCTATCTATCTATCTATCTCTGTCTGTCTGTCTGTCTGTCTGTCCGTCCGTCCGTCCGTCTGTCCGTCCGTCCGTCCGTCCGCCGTCCGTCCGTCCGTCCGTCCGTCTGTCTGTCTGTCTGTGTGCGCACGCGTGCGTGCGTTTGTTCGTTCGTTTGGCCCGAACATAACAAAAAAATATAGATAGAATAGAAGAATAGATAGAAAATATGATTGGAAGAGATCTATCTAAAGTAAACTTGGCTCCCGTTCCCGACTATCTGTCTGTCTGTCTATCTGTCTGTCTATCTGTCTGTCTGACCTGGCCCGGCTGCACCCAGTCCCTGGTGGGGAGCATCTCATTTAATTCATATAGATATCTATAGCCAGGGGACTTAACTTAAGATATAACAATGCTACTAAAAGTTATATCCCTTTTTTTATGTTTTTATATTTTCTTATGTTCAGTCATGTAATTACAAAATTAAATTTTAGGAAGGTAATAGCTGATAACTGATAGATAAAACTATGACAGTTGGTTGCACAGGAATGAAAGGAAAACGTGTAGAAAATTTCATCTCAATCAGATGGACCGTTCACGAACACATAAAGGACGGATCCACATACATCCATACATACATACAACGATTTTTATAGATATAGATTACTGTAGTTACTAGCATATTATAACTATTTTGCATATAAACCTGTGTAACTATTTTGTAACATCACCATGTCTTCGTTACACGACTTTATTGAATCTGGATTAAAGTTAAAATTAACCGGAGATGAATTAACAAAGTGGAGTGAGGCAAAATATGCAGAGTATGTCCAATTACAGGAAAAAGCTAAAGAAAGAGAAGACAGAGCGGCTGAAAGAGAACTGAAAAAGGCAGAGTTAGATGCTGAAATGAGAAAGGCAGAGTTAGATGCTAAAAATAAACAGGCAGAATTAGATGCTAAAAACAAACAGGCAGAGTTAGATGCTAAAAACAAACAGGCAGAGTTAGATGCTAAAAACAAACAGGCAGAGTTAGAGGCAAAAAGTAGGCAGGCAGAAACAGACGCTGAGCTAAGAAAAGCTGAGATTACTGCACAGAGCAAAAGAGAAGAACTTGATATGCAGTTAAAAATTAAACAGCTAGAGCTCGAAACATCAACTGATAAAGAATCTAGAAAGCTAGAAATGAAGGAAAAAGAAAGCCAATACAAAAAGTATCAAGGGATCGTCAAATATTTCGTTACTGGGGACTGTATCTCAGCACTCACCCAGAACTTTGAGATGATAATGGAACATTATCAGATCCCAGTTACAGATTGGAACATCATATATATGAGAAGTCTGCCTGGGGAACCACTAAAAGTTATAGAGACTATCCCCAAAGAGTTAAGAAAGGACTATCATTATATGAAAGCTAAAATTATGGCTCATTTCCTATTAGATGAATCTGGGTACAGAGAACAGTTTGCTAAGTTATCTCCAAAAGCAACACAAACGTTCTCTGACAAAGAAACAGTGAAAATAAGCAACACCATACCATCATCGCAACGCAAGCAGCAAACAACAACAAACAAAGCAAATCAAAAGACTATAATGTTTGCCCTGATAATTCTGTACTCTTTGACTGCAATATGGTTATCATATCTTACTGCATATTCATTGCTGTATTGTAATGGTACACCAACTTATCAAGAAATACCTCACTTGACTACCGAGTTTTCACCTTTTGAATTAGTTTATGGTGCCAAGCCACGCGGCCCATTATCTATTTATCATACTTTGTTAACTGAACTTGATAAGGAACATAAAATTGTGTCACCATATGAGCATGTAACAACATTATGTGATAGGATCATGAAATCGGGCCTATTGGCTAAAGAATCATTAAGACAATCTGGTGCCATCTACAGAGAATATGCCAACAGAGGAAATAGGACAATAACACTGACACCAGGACAGGACGTACTACTTCTATTGCCTAGTAATAAACACCTCCTAACAGACTCATGGCAAGGACCGTTGAAAGTATTACGACAAATTTTGACGGTAGACTACGAAGTTGCAATAAACAACAAAAACAAAATATTTCACATTAACGTGTTGAAACCCTACTACAATAGAGACAGAGACCAAGATGAAACAGCAGCAAGCACAACTGTAGTAGACCACACAGACTCAGTAGATACAGACAAAATAACAGTTCCATCACTTGATACGACTGACACACTACAAGACGTCAAACTATGTCCTGATCTTTCTCAGACTGAGACCGACAATTGCAGACAACTGTTACAAGACTATAGGACTATTTTCTCCAACCATCCAGGACAGACAGACTTAGTACAACATTAAATCATACTGACGACTCACCTACCAATAAAATGCATACCGTTCTCAATACCCATACACTACAAGGACAAATTACATCAAGAAATTGTAGAACTGGAGAAAAACCAAATCATTAGAAGATCACAATCACATTATTGTTCTCCTATTGTGATTGTCAAAAAGAAGGACAACTCAATACGCCTATGGGTTGACTATCGAAAACTCAACGCAATTACACAGTTAGATTTAGAACCCATGGCTAACTGTGAGGTCATACTGACAGAGATGACAGACGCCAAATACTTTACTAAACTTGACATGACGAAAGGGTATTGGCAAATACCCATGACCAAAGACTCCATACACTTGACAGCATTTGCCACACCCTGGGGACTATATGAATGGCGTAAACTACTTTTTGGGCTAGTCAATGCCCCAGCAACATTTGTAAGGATGACAAGACTGCTACTGGCAGACATACCAAACATACTATCATACATGGACGACATCTGTATACATACTAGGACAATGACAGAACACCTAACGACACTACAACAAACATTTGAACGCATCAGACAACACGGCCTAACAGTGAAACCATCAAAGGTAGAAATTGCCTACCATGAAATTACTTTTTTAGGATATAAAATTTGTTATGGATTTGTTACCACTGATGACAATATTGTTTCGAAAATTCTAAAATTGTCACTTCCTACAACCAAGAAGGAAGTAAGGAGCATGTTAGGTCTACTGAATTATTACAGACGATTCATACCTAATTTTTCTAGTTTGACAGAAAGTTTTACAAATCTACTAACCAAACACCAACCAAATAAGATTGTAAACAGAGAAGGCCTGAGACCAGCATTTACAAAAGTATTGTCGTATTTCTCATGTAATCCCATCCTTAAATTGCCAAATTTGGACATTCCTTTCAGATTGAGAACTGACACGAGTTCCATAGCGATCGGGGCTGTTTTGTTACAGACCTATGATGACATCCTACATCCAGTTTGTTACGTAAGTCGCAAATTGACACCAAGAGAAAGGAGATGGTCGACTCCAGAATTGGAAGCCCTGGCTTTAATTTATTCTGTTAAGAAATTGTCTACATTTTTGTTAGGTAAACATCTCATCGTGGAGACAGACAACAACCCGTTAACCATTATTACTACAGGTATACCGACAAACCATAGGATCGCAAGATAGTCTTTGTTACTCCAAAGTTACAGCTTTGAGATTAGACACATCAGCGGCTCTGAAAATATGATTGCAGACTTACTTTCCAGATGTCCTCTCGAGATGTCCGACGGCAGGCTGACTATGCCTGAGCGCAAAGATTAAGGCAGTGAACATGGCCTGTCTCATATAGCGCTCAGATAGCTATCACAATCCAGCGAATTATTGTTTAATTAAATCAAAGAATGCTGTGACAAGTGACTTATTGTGATAAGGACATAGTCCTCCTATTTATTTAAATTATATTTTTAACAAGTGAATATGTGGAATATATGAACAGTTAGGATGATAAAGACAGTATTTTAATCACATAGTGATAGTTATATGAACAGTGCTCAAAGAACAGTACTACATGTGTGTATAAGCTTACCTGATGCCACCTTCTGGTAATATTCGTAGTACCGAAGCTTATGAATACTTGTGATATAAGCACAGCAGAGTGTTCTAACATTTTAACGCTACAACTGTGTTATATAGACGACATTTAGAAAGTCAACACATCCAGAACAATTTAATCCATACTTCTATTAGAACAGTGTTATCCGAACATGTGAAAGAACAGTGTGTTATTCCAACGAGCCAACACATCAATTGTGCACTTCCGTTTCCTTTTCCAATTATTTAGTTAAATTTAGCAAAAGTAGCAGACTATATAAATAATAGTCACAAAGGAATGACAATTGAAATAACTTTGTGACATTAAATTTACATAGAGTTAATTGAATGAAAGGATTTAAATATTTGTGATCTAAGAATCATTGATTGATTAATTTTTTCTCAATGGTGCCAACTATGTCGCTATTGAAAATAAATATCAAACTATGACGCTTAGAATAGAACTTACAAATGTACTTTATTTTTTTGAAAGAATGTAGAAATTATCTCCCATAACGTTTCACCTGTACATCTAAAGGGAAACAATTTGAAATATTGGGAAAATGTAAGCATGTATATAGTATCTTGTTCAGAATAGCCAGAACAACTACACTTCACCATGTGACATCAACTATGCGTGGAATATAACTACTAAAGTTGAGGACCAGAATTGGACTATCCGACCATATCGGTTGGCGTCTAGTTCTGAAGTCATCTTAAAAGAGATGACTTAAGGCCTGACATGTCTCTTTTTGTGATTTTTTTATTTTGTCGTTGAGGTAGCGCGTTACTTGAGAGATAGCGTTAGTCGCGGATAACTACCGGACTGGCTGAGTCCATTTATCAACCTAAGTACAAATCCAACTAGGGGATGAGAGTAGCCTTACGACATTACTGAATAAAGCATATATCATGCAACTACCCAGTAAACTTCAATGAATACCAAAGAGTCATTTAATATGACAAACAGGTCGTCGATTCTGACGTTACATTATTAATGTAACCAAACTATAAACACCAGTAATGAAAGGGTATACCTTTCATAAGAGGGGGCGGCGGAGAATGTCAGAATCTCCGAGGCGGCTTCATCTCCCCCGCCTGGCAACGACCAGGTACGACTGTGAACTAGACTAACAGCTACTACGCAGGCGATGGCCAGAGGTCAGCGTGGGGCCACGCAGACCACGAGAACGGAAAGCAGGGCCAATGAGGGAATCACTGCTGGTAGCTCAGACAGCCTTAGACAGCGAGACCGGATGGACATGAAAGAGTGCTGCTGTGTATGAGTCGAGACTGATGGAAGAAAGCCTGTATGCCTTGTTTGAGTAGAGTGAAGATTGCGTGAGTGATATATTCATTGGTATTTATGATATTATTGATATCTTGCATTGTATGTTTCTGACAATGGCATTATCGCTAACTTTGAGCGATGCCTGATGTGACTGCATTTTGAGAAATGCGATTAAAGTGTTTGAGTTATATCGCCGTGTGTTTGTACACTCATTGTGTGTGTGCAAGTGTTTCATGCCTGTTAGTGAATATGAGCCTTTGGTCATCTAATCAAGACCCTGATACCCAGCAATGTTAATGGACCATGAGATAGATCAGCGATTCGAAAAATAGGCACAATGAATGTCTGCAGTTGTAATAGTAAAGAAGAAGAACTTATAGAAACAATGGAAGAGAGGAAAATTTGACTGATGGGAATAGCAGACACAAGAATAAAAGGGGAAGGATGTAAGGAGATCCACCACAGTTACACATTTGTCTACTCTGGAGTGGAACAGCAAGAAAGGGCAAGACGTTGTGTGGGAATAGTCATTGAACCATGGCTAGCAAGAGGAATAATAGAAATAAAATATATAAAAAGTCGCTTAAAAGTTGACAGGGTCGACTTCATTGCACCGGATTTTATCCCATATGGCTCGGTCTCTTTCCGCAGCATGGAAAGCGTCGCACAAAGCACAAACTCCGTAGCTTTTAGCGATGACCCACAGGAGTCTCCGAAACATTTAACTCGTAAACCGAAGGACGCGGCCTGTAATCGAACCCACAACCTTCAGAGCAAGAGTCAAACGGCTTGACCACTTCGCCACAGAGACTCCCAGAAATAAAATATATATCAGAAAGAATCATAACAGTGAGAATAAAAGAACAAACAATTACAACATATGTACAAATATACGCACCATGTAATACAAACAATAATGAGCAAGAATGCGATGAATTCTATGAAGACATCCATGACGTGATAAATAAAATAGATAAGCGGGACACAGAGGTGTTTCCAAGGCACCAGGACTGGGTTCTATACTGTAATCGAACCCACAACCTTCAGAGCAAGAGTCAAACGGCTTGACCACTTCGCCACAGAGACTCCCAGAAATAAAATATATATCAGAAAGAATCATAACAGTGAGAATAAAAGAACAAACAATTACAACATATGTACAAATATACGCACCATGTAATACAAACAATAATGAGCAAGAATGCGATGAATTCTATGAAGACATCCATGACGTGATAAATAAAATAGATAAGCGGGACACAGAGGTGTTTCCAAGGCACCAGGACTGGGTTCTATACTGGCCAAGACCTATTGACGCGTCCTCGCCGAGCGTCATGGGCAACAGGTCACTTTGGGGTCCTGGCTAATGTAGTAGGATTGCTGATTCTTCCGAAGTTGGAGAGTATCTGCCTGCACGGCGAGGAACCACCAGTCTGCACACCGATAAGCCAGACATGGGACAACGGATATACACACATATCTCAGTCTGGTATGACATCACACTGATGTTGGACAACAGGATGTCTTCATCCGACATACAGAACTTCATGTTGGAATTCACAGCCAGCGAATGCAAGCATGCAAGCAAATAGATAAGCAGGACAACATCATAGTTATGGGAGACTTCAATGCAAGACTAGGACACAACAGAGTGGGTATAGAAAAACATCTTGGAGCATTTGGAGACCAACATAATGAAAGAAATGATAACGGAAGTAGATTGATTGAGTTATGCAGCCAACACGACCTCTATATAACAAACACATTCTATAAACACAAAGACTCACAAATATACACCTGGTATAAATGGAACGATCTAGATACTAAAAGCCAAATTGATTTATATTGACAAGAAATAACAGAAAGAGAAATATATTAGATGCAAGGGCAATGCCCAACTTAAGTATAAACACAGACCACAAAGCAGTCGTTGCCACAATAAGAACCATCAGTAGAAGAAAGCAAAGACCAGGAAAATACATGCCATGCAAATCAGTAAACTTAAAAAAACATCAAAGACGAGGCAGTGAGGGAAAATTATGAGAAAGAACTAACTGAAATCTTTGTAAAATTACCTATAGAAAGAAAGACAGTGGAAGAAGAATGGGAGATGTTCAAATCCAGCATTTTAAATACTGCAAAAATAACATGTGGAACCATGAAAAAACACAAAACACGGATAAAGAAAATAACAAGTTGGTGGAACGCAGAAGTAAAGAAAGCTGTAAAAGAAAAAAAAGGAAAAATATAAACAGTGGTTGAAGAGGAAATATGAATGCGACTACATAGACTACAAAATAGCGAGAAGACATGTGAATAGAATAGTAAAGAGAGAAAAACAAAAAGACTGGGAGGAGTATGGAGAAACCTTAAATAAAAACTACAAGGAGGCAACTAGAAACTTCTACAAAAAGAACGCCATAATTATCCCAATTTGGAAAAACTAAGGCAGCAAAAGAGACTGCACCCAATACAGTGGCATTTCACTGTTGAGTCATAGTGGGAACATATTTAGCAAAATTCTTGAGAAAAGATTACGAACTACTAAAGAACCCCAGCTAAGCGAAACACAATTTGGATTCAGGAAAAACAAAGGATGCACAGATGCCATTTTTGCTCTTAGACAACTTATAGAAAAATCAATCGAATTCAATGAAACATTCTACTTAGCCTTTGTCGACCAAGAAAAGGCATTCGATAGAGTAGATAGAAACAAGCTGTGGGAAATCCTTAAACAATATGGAGTGAGTACACATCTAATGAACCTATGTAGAAGCTTATACAACAACAGTGAATGCATAGTGAGAGCAACTAGAGGACACTCAGAACCCTTCACCATAAGATCCGGAATATGACAAGTTTGTGTCTCAAATCTAACCATTAGAGAACTCCTGTTTGCGGACGACCAAGCACTAATAGCAAAATCAGAAGCTGAATTACAAGACCACATGAATAGTCTAAATGAAAAGTGTAGGGCACATAACATGAAAATTAGCATAAGTAAAACAGAGGTAATGACTGTAACTAAAGAAGAAAAAGCAACAATAATTCACCTAAACGAACATCCCTTGAAACAAGTAAAGAGTTTCAAGTACGTAGGAAGTATAATAACATCAAATGGCAAATCAGAAGACGAGATCCAAAATAGATGCAATAAGGCAAACCAACTCATTGGACAAATGGCACCAATACTAAAGAACAAACATGTATTAATAACTACTAAGAAACCACTTTACAACACAATCTTCCTACCAACTCTATGTTACCATTGCCAAACCTGGACAATGACAGAAAAAAAGAGAAAAGAAAAATCACAACAACAGAAGTGAGATTCCTTAGAAGAATACTCAATGTATCAAGAAGAGATAAGATCAGAAATGAAGAAATCAGGACTAAAGTGGGGGTATAGCTGCGCTAGAGTTTATTAGAAGGCAGCAAGTCAAATGGTTTGGCCATGCAAGTGAGTTACCAACTTACAGTATATCACAATAAGCAATGATGTATAGACCAGAGGGAAGCAGAGGAAGAGGCCGATCATGTAAACAATGGACGCAGGGAATAACAGAGTCCATGGGAATATCGATACATGAAGACTATAAGTGCACTTTCCCACTGTTTATACTTCACCTCGATACCGCAAGGTACAAGAGGAGCATGATGAGATGAGATGGGATGTGAATATTTATACACACGCATTTCCAATCTGTGTGAATATATATAGAGTATTCCCAGCATGTCAAAGTCAGATGCAACAGTCAGTCATATATCAGTCCTCTGCAAAGTTGTGAATGTCAATTCTCTTAGTTGGTAATTCATTGTCTTCATGTTCATACAGAGGTGAACAGCAACATGAAGGCTCCGCTCTTTGGCTGTTGGACGTTTCTGGTGTTACTGGTGTTTGTAAAGTCTAGCAAGTGCAATATCTTTGCTGCAGTTGATAAAACTGGTTTGTGCCCTTGTAACAACACTAAATGGTGTGAGCCAGTAACAGACACAGCGAAATCAGAGGTTGGTGTTTGTAATTTTAACATGTTTAGTATTATTTGATCTCCCTCTCTCTTTTAAATATTCAAGTATACAAGAAAAACAAACGCTTTCATATGCAGAAATTGGTTAGTGATGTTTCTGTGTAGAAAATGATTAGTGATATTCAGGGTGAGAAAGTGGTTAGTGATGTTTCCATATAGAAAGTGACTAGTTTTTGTGTAGAACGAACGAATGAACAATATTTATTTTCAAAGGGTTAAAAATTGGGCACGCAGGCCCGTCTGACATTCTGCCCTTCTTCTCTATTTCCTCTCATACATTCTTTCATTCAACATCACTTATGAAGCTAACCTTTGACAACAAAAGAACAATAAGCATTAAAACACATGAAAAATAATCAGTAATACATGACTCACTGAGGCAGTGTTTAACATGGGCATTATAAATACCGAAGGAAGGTGTAACGTGCTATACACATGGGAATGTTTATTGGCTAGTTGTCGTTTGAGACAATTTACCATTATTATTGTTTTTTGTGTGTGTGTGATGGAATGTAGTCTGTACTGAGGTAGTATTCAACAGGTTGCGAATGTATGTATAATGATTGGTGGTGTCTTTGATTTCTTGTGGAAGATTGTTCCACAACTGAGCGGCAGAGTATGCTAAGCTTGTTTTATATAAGTCTATCCTAAGTTTAGGGACATGTAGTATATTTAGTCGTTCGCTATGTCTTGCGTTATATTTGAACAATGGTCAAAGGTAGCTTGGAGTATTTTGAAATAGGATTTTGTGAATTAGTTTAGCCTTATTAAAAAGTAGGCGTTTGTGGAGTGGCAGTAACTGAAGCCGTTTATGTAGAATTGTCGGTAAGATTTTCACCAATAATTAAACGCACTGCCCTTTTCTAGAGTGAATAAAGGTGTTTTGTTATTGATTTGGAGCATCCATCCCAGATTGTGGAACAATAATCAATATGTGTTTGTATCTGGGAAGTATAGAATATATTTCTTGTGTTTTTGTCAAGGAAATTTTTAATTTTGGCAAGTTGGTATACTTTTTTGGCTATTTTTTTAACGAGAGCATGAACACGGGAGTTAAAGGTTAGATTTTGATCAACGGCGAAACCTAATGCCTTGTGTTCGGTTACACTTTTTACAGGCATGCTACCAATGTGCAGCTGAAGATCTCTCTGCAAGTTTAGAGTGTGAGGTCTTTGCCTGGCTGCTATTAACACAGATTTTGTTTTAGAAATGTTAATTTGCAAGTGGTTTGCATGGCTCCAGTTAACTACACTATTTATTTCCTGTTGCAAGGATGATTCTAGCATATTATAATCAATAGCGTTTGTATATACTGTGCAGTCATCTGCAAATAGATCGCAGGATTACGAAAGATATAAGGGAAGATCATTTATATAAATGGCAAATAACAGAGGGCCAAGTATAGACCCCTGAGGTACTCCAATATTAATTTAAATAATAAATATATAAATTATAAATTTAAAATCTATAATTATTATCAATAAATTAGAAAGTGGTTTGTGGTGGTTCTTTTTTCACAACCTAGATTTATTTTCAATCTATGTTAATATCATAACACTAGGAAATGTGTATAAGTAAAAAGAAATTAAAACTAAAACCACACTTATAATATTCAACTCTGATATGAGATCAGCACTGCTATATGGAAGTAAACTTTGAGAAGAACGAACAGTTACAAATAAATGACAAACATTCATGAACTGGTACTTGCACAGAATAGAGAGACTAGAATGGTATGACAAAATCATTTATGCGAAGCTTAGGGAAAGGGCTAGACAGACTGCAGTGTCACAGAATAGAAAGACTAGAATGGTTTGACAGAATCACTCATGTGGAGTTTAGGGAAAGGGCTAGACAGATTGCAGTGTCACAGAATAGAAAGACTAGAATGGTTTGACAGAATCACTCATGTGGAGTTTAGGGAAAGGGCTAGACAGATTGCAGTGTCACAGAATAGAAAGACTAGAGTGGTTTGACAGAATCACTCATGTGGAGCTTAGGGAAAGGGCTAGACAGACTGCAGACTCACAGAATAGAAAGACTAGAATGGTTTGACAGAATCACTCATGTGGAGCTTAGGGAAAGGGCTAGACAGACTGCAGTATCACAGAATAGAAAGACTAGAATGGTTTGACAGAATCACTCATGTGGAGCTTAGGGAAGGGGCTAGACAGACTGCAGACTCACAGAATAGAAAGACTAGAATGGCTTGACAGAATCACTCATGTGGAGATTAGGGAAAGGACGACTAGACAGATGCATCACAGAATAGAAAGACTAGAATGGTTTGACAGAATCACTCATGTGGAGCTTAGGGAAAGGGCTAGACAGATTGCAGTGTCACAGAATAGAAAGACTAGAATGGTTTGATAGAATCACTCATGTGGAGTTTAGAGAAAGGATGACTAGACAGATTGCAGTATCACATAATAGAAAGATTAGAATGGTTTGACAAAATCACTCATGTGGAGTTTAGGGAAAGGGCGACTAGACAGATGCATCATAGAATAGAAAGACTAGAATGGTGTGATAGAATCACTCATGTGGAGTTTAGGGAAAGGGTGACTAGACAGATGCATCACAGAATAGAAAGACTAGAATGGTTTGACAGAATCACTCATGTGGAGCTTAGGGAAAGGGCTAGACAGATTGCAGACTCACAGAATAGAAAGACTAGAATCGTTTGACAGAATCACTCATGTGGAGCTTAGGGAAAGGGCTAGACAGACTGCAGACTCACAGAATAGAAAGACTAGAATGGTTTGACAGAATCACTCATGTGGAGCTTAGGGAAAGGGCTAGACAGACTGCAGTATCACAGAATAGAAAGACTAGAATGGCTTGACAGAATCACTCATGTGGAGATTAGGGAAAGGGCTAGACAGATTGCAGACTCACAGAATAGAAAGACTAGAATGGTTTGACAGAATCACTCATGTGGAGATTAGGGAAAGGCTGACTAGACAGACTGCAGTATCACAGAATAGAAAGACTAGAATGGTTTGACAGAATCACTCATGTGGAGTTTAGGGAAAGGGCGACTAGACAGATGCATCATAGAATAGACAGACTAGAATGGTCTGATAGAATCACTCATGTGGAGTTTAGGGAAAGGGTGACTAGACAATTGCATCACAGAATAGAAAGACTAGAATGGTTTGATAGAATCACTCATGTGGAGCTTAGGGAAAGGGCTAGACAGATTGCAGTGTCACAGAATAGAAAGACTAGAATGGTTTGATAGAATCACTCATGTGGAGTTTAGAGAAAGGATGACTAGACAGATTGCAGTATCACAGAATAGAAAGACTAGAATGGTTTGACAGAATCACTCATGTGGAGTTTAGGGAAAGGGCGACTAGACAGATGCATCATAGAATAGAAAGATTAGAATGGTCTGATAGAATCACTCATGTGGAGTTTAGGGAAAGGGTGACTAGACAGATGCATCACAGAATAGAAAGACTAGAATGGTTTGATAGAATCACTCATGTGGAGCTTAGGGAAAGGGCTAGACAGACTGCAGACTCACAGAATAGAACGACTAGAATGGTTTGACCTAAATCACTCATGTGGAGCTTAGGGAAAGGGCTAGACAGATTGCAGTATCACAGAATAGAAAGACTAGAATGGTTTGACAGAATCACTCATGTGGAGTTTAGGGAAAGGGCGACTAGACAGATGCATCACAGAATAGAAAGACTAGAATGGTATGACAGAATCACTTATGTGGAGATTAGGGAAAGGGCTAGACAGATTGCAGTATCACAGAATAGAAAGACTAGAATGGTTTGACAGAATCACTCATGTGGAGATTAGGGAAAGGACGACTAGAGAGATTGCAGTATCACAGAATAGAAAGACTAGAATAGTTTGACAGAATCACTCATGTGGAGATTAGGGAAAGGGCTAGACAGATTGCAGTATCACAGAATAGAAATGTGGAGATTAGGGAAAGGACGACTAGAGAGATTGCAGTATCACAGAATAGAAAGACTAGAATGGTATGACAGAATCACTCATGTGGAGTTTAGGGAAAGGGCTAGACAGATTGCAGTATCACAGAATAGAAAGACTAGAGTGGTTTGACAGAATCACTCATGTGGAGATTTGGGAAAGGACGACTAGAGAGATTGCAGTATCACAGAATAGAAAGACTAGAATGGTATGACAGAATCACTTATGTGGAGTTTAGGGAAAGGGCTAGACAGATTGCAGTATCACAGAATAGAAAGACTAGAATGGTTTGACAGAATCACTCATGTGGAGATTAGGGAAAGGACGACTAGAGAGATTGCAGTATCACAGAATAGAAAGACTAGAAATGGTTTGACAGAATCACTCATGTGGAGATTAGGGAAAGGGCTAGACAGATTGCAGTATCACAGAATAGAAATGTGGAGATTAGGGAAAGGACGACTAGAGATAGCAGTATCACAGAATAGAAAGGCTAGAATGGTATGACAGAATCACTCATGTGGAGTTTAGGGAAAGGGCTAGACAGATTGCAGTATCACAGAATAGAAAGACTAGAATGGTTTGACAGAATCACTCATGTGGAGATTAGGGAAAGGATGACTAGAGAGCTTGCAGTATCACAGAATAGAAAGACTAGAATGGTTTGACAGAATCACTCATGTGGAGTTTAGAGAAAGGGCTAGACAGACTGCAGTGTCACAGAATAGAAAGACTAGAATGGTTTGACAGAATCACTCATGTGGAGTTTAGGGAAAGGGCTAGACAGATTGCAGTGTCACAGAATAGAAAAACTAGAATGGTTTGACAGAATCACTCATGTGGAGATTAGGAAAAGGATGACTAGACAGAATGCAGTATCACAGAATAGAAAAACTAGAATGGTTTGACAGAATCACTCATGTGGAGTTTAGGGAAAGGGCTAGACAGATTGCAGTATCACAGAATAGAAAGACTAGAATGGTTTGACAGAATCATTCATGTGGAGATTAGGGAAAAGATGACTAGACAGATTGCAGTATCACAGAATAGAAAGACTAGAATGGTTTGACAGAATCACTCATGTGGAGGGAAAGGGCTAGACAGATTGCAGTATCACAGAAGAGAAAGACTAGAATGGTTTGACAGAATCACTCATGTGGAGCTTAGGGAAAGGGCTAGACAGATTGCAGTGTCACAGAATAGAAAGACTAGAATGGTTTGATAGAATCACTCATGTGGAGTTTAGAGAAAGGATGACTAGACAGATTGCAGTATCACATAATAGAAAGATTAGAATGGTTTGACAAAATCACTCATGTGGAGTTTAGGGAAAGGGCGACTAGACAGATGCATCATAGAATAGAAAGACTAGAATGGTGTGATAGAATCACTCATGTGGAGTTTAGGGAAAGGGTGACTAGACAGATGCATCACAGAATAGAAAGACTAGAATGGTTTGACAGAATCACTCATGTGGAGCTTAGGGAAAGGGCTAGACAGATTGCAGACTCACAGAATAGAAAGACTAGAATCGTTTGACAGAATCACTCATGTGGAGCTTAGGGAAAGGGCTAGACAGACTGCAGACTCACAGAATAGAAAGACTAGAATGGTTTGACAGAATCACTCATGTGGAGCTTAGGGAAAGGGCTAGACAGACTGCAGTATCACAGAATAGAAAGACTAGAATGGCTTGACAGAATCACTCATGTGGAGATTAGGGAAAGGGCTAGACAGATTGCAGACTCACAGAATAGAAAGACTAGAATGGTTTGACAGAATCACTCATGTGGAGATTAGGGAAAGGCTGACTAGACAGACTGCAGTATCACAGAATAGAAAGACTAGAATGGTTTGACAGAATCACTCATGTGGAGTTTAGGGAAAGGGCGACTAGACAGATGCATCATAGAATCATTGGCACCTTGCCGTCTTGACAGACGATAGTTTGTGCTTTAAAAAGGCATAATAACTTTTAACTATGGCGGTAGCGAGTGTGACTGATAAGGCCAATTTGCGCTGTAAATGTCCGTTCACAGTGGGTGCATGTGAACACGTGGTCATTTCCACCATCATGCACCATCTTACGTCTCAAACGCTTGGTGTGTGACTTTTCTGCAATAATTTTCTCCTTTGACTTTATTCCATTTCTGATATTTGCCCTCCATGCAACACGTTCAGCGGCGACTTGCTCCCAATGTGCATTATCAATGCCTGTATCAATCATGTCCCGCTTACACACATCTTTGTATCGTAGTAGAGGCCGACCCTGAGATCTCTTACCCATCTGTAATTCACCAAAAAAGATATCCTTTGGTATTCTACCATCATCCATCCTCCTAAGATGTCCTATCCATCTAAGTCTACGAAGACTGAGCATGGAATAAACTGTCACACAACCTGATCTTTCCAATACTTCAGTATTTGTGATTTTGTCTTGCCACTTAATACCAAGAATTCTTCGCAGACACCGCATATGAAAGCTGTTTAAATTGTTCTCTTGGTGTGAGTAAGTTGTCCAGGTTTCACTGCCATAGAGAAGAGTACTAAGGACACAGGCTTGATAGACAAGGACTTTTGTTTTGGCAGTAAGCTTCCTGTTCTCCCAGACTCTTTTTCTTAACCTGTTCATTGTTGTTGCTGCCTTACCAATCCGGATGTTGATTTCCTGATCTAGGGATAATTTGCTATTTACCACTGATCCTAGATATGTAAAATGGTCTACTATCTCTAGTTCGGCGTCGTCAATAAAGATTGATGGTACCTCATGTGCACCTTGTGACATAATCTGTGTCTTCTTTTTGCTAATTGTTAAACCAAATTCAGAACAAGCATTGGAGAATGCAGATAGTATACATTGCAATTCTTCCTCAGAGTGGGTCGTAACTGCAGCATCATCTGCAAAAAGCAACTCTCTGATCAGTACCCTCCTAATTTTGGTCTTAGCCTTCAATCTCTGAGCATTGTAGAGGCCGCCATCTGAGCGTGAGTGAATGTATATACCACCATCCTGATCACGAAATGCATATTTCAGTAGAAGTGAAAAGTATATTCCAAAGAGGGTGGGAGCTAGTACACAACCTTGCTTAACTCCACTCTTGATTTCAAATTCTTCAGAAGTTGCACCATCAAACTTGATTATACCCTTCATGCCTGTGTGGAACGATTCCACAATGGACAGAAGAGTTGGTGGGCAGCCAATCTTCTTTAGTGCTTTGAACAGACCCTCACGACTGACCAAATCAAATGCCTTTGTGAGGTCGATGAAGGCAATAAACAGTGGTTGATTCTGTTCACGGCATTTTTCTTGCATTTGTCGCAATGAGAATATCATATCAGTGGTAGACCGGTTCTGTCGAAAGCCACACTGTGATTCGGGGTAGACTTGATCTCCTAGGACTTGAAGTCTGCGCAGAACAATTCTGGCAAATACTTTTCCAACAATACACAGAAGTGAGATACCCCTATAGTTGTTGCAGTCGCTCCGATCGCCCTTGTTCTTGTACAGTGTTATGATGCTTGAATCTTTGAAATCCTGTGGGACTTGTCCTTCACGCCAGCATAGCTCTATTAGCTGGTGGATCTGTATAGTGAGTGTGTCTTGCCCACTCCTGATAACCTCTATTGGAATCCCATCCTTACCTGGAGCCTTGCCAGATGCAAGTTCATTTATAGCACACTTAACTTCTGTTATGGTGGGAAGTGTGTCCAGGTGGTCAAGAGTTGGTAGAGCCTCTATGGCGTTGAGGGCATCATCCGCTAGTTTGGTCTCACTTGAGTAAAGCTCCAAATAGTGCTCTACCCATCTGTCCATCTGCTGTTTCTTATCAGTGATGACTTCTCCAGTCAAGGTTTTCAATGGTGCACTTCTTTTGATCACTGGACCACAAGCTTTCTTTATTCCTTCATACATGCTTCTTATGTCTCCCTTATCACTTGCGATTTGAATGGACTCACATAACTTGATCCAATAATCATTTGCACACTGCCTGGCAGCCTTTTGCACATCCTTCCTAGCTTGCCTTAGCTCACTCAGAGTGTTACGCGTTGGTCTTTCCTTGTTTCTTAAGAGAGCTTTCTTCTTCTTATCAATCAGGGGCTGCAGAGTCTCGCTGTTGGCCGCAAACCAGTCCTGCCTCTTATGATCCACAGTGCCGTAAACTCCTACGGCAGTTTTATAAAGATTTTCCTTAATTTGACCCCACTTTTCATTTATTGTACAATTTTCTGGTGTATCAGTGAAAGCATCTTCAAGTTGCTGTTGAAACTGAAAGCACTTTTCAGGATCATGAGTGTTAATAATATTAATCCTGGGGCTAGATTTGTGTTTAGCTGTGTAGATTCTCTTTGGTCTCAGTCTAACCCTTGCAACAACCAAAGAATGATCCGTATCACAGTCAGCACTGTGGTAACTACGAGTCAATGATATATGGTTCAGATGTTGTCTCCGTGTGATGATGAAGTCCAGCTGGTGCCAATGGCCGGATCTTGGATGTTTCCATGTGACCTTATGCATCTCTTTTGTTTTAAAAAAAGAGTTTGTAATACATAGGTCATTACTGGTGCAATGCTCCAGCAGCCTTTGCCCATTTTCATTCATGCGACCGATGTTGTATTTTCCAAGGCACACTGGCCATGAACTTGAGTCCTTTCCCACACGAGCATTGAAATCACCGAGCATATAAATGTAGTCAGATTTTGGAACTGCCTTGATCACGGAGTCTAACTCCTCATAGAACAAATCCTTCACATCATCAGAGGAATCAAGTGTCGGTGCATATGCAGTAATAATGGTGGCAAACCCACAAGAGGTTGCCAAGCGCAGGGATAATAGTCTTTCATTTCCTCCTGCTGGAATTTCAATCATTCCCAGTAGCGAATTCTTCACTGCAAAGCCCACACCGTGTTGCCTTTTTTCTGCCTGCCCTCTACCCTTCCAGAAAAAGGTGTAGTTGTTTTCCCTGAGTGACCCTTCCTCAGCGAGGCGAGTCTCCTGCAGGCCAGCAATATCAATGTTAAGACGATTGAGTTCGGCATCAATCACAGCCGTTTTTCTCACATCGTCAATATTGGTCAAGTCAGTGGAAAATCCTGGACACATGGTTCTCACGTTCCAGGTTGCAAGCCGTAGCTTAAGGTTTCTATTTTTATGTTTGTTTGTACCTGGTGCATTGGTTTTACAGCCTGCGATTCAGATTTTGTCCTAGCCCCAAGCACCCATTGAAGCAGGCAGGCTGTGGCAGATCAGCACCCAATTGGCTGGGGGCTGCCCAGCTTGAGGCGGGCGGTAGCTGATCAGTGACACCTATAGGTGTCTCCCACCGTCAGAGGCAACGCGTGGCGCCCCATGTCTACGCCAACTGACAAGGACTTATAACCCGTAACAGTTGCCTCTCGCTTTGATTCCGAGACCAGTTAAGACCAGGGATGGAGTTATTGCCTCTCCATAGCACAAAGCCTGGGCTAAAATATAGAGATCATGTGTTGCCCATGCAGCATGATCCCTCTCTCGGCCTGCCTAGTTCACTCCAGAGGAAAGGTAACACCCCTACATCTGGAACAAGACAAGCTGCAGACGCTGCCGGATCAGCAAAGCAATGCTCTAACTGTCCGCCTGTCGGAGCTTCGATCCTAGACCAGTCGCCAACCAAGGCTTAGGGCCTGGTCTGCCCTGCCATGACAATTTTGTCTTTAGCTTGCATTTCCTCGCACCAGGGTAAGGCTTGTACCCTCCCAATTGCGCTCTTCCGCCCGAAGCCGTTGGCACAATGTGGGGTGTCGGGTTTGGTAAGCGCCGCCCAACATTCGGCGCTAACAGAGACCAGGTAGTACCGTCTACTGTTATACGGTAGCTCAGTCATATCTGACTAAGACCTGACTGTAATCATAGAATAGAAAGACTAGAATGGTCTGATAGAATCATAGAATAGAAAGACTAGAATGGTCTGATAGAATCACTCATGTGGAGTTTAGGGAAAGGGTGACTAGACAGATGCATCACAGAATAGAAAGACTAGAATGGTTTGATAGAATCACTCATGTGGAGCTTAGGGAAAGGGCTAGACAGATTGCAGTATCTCAGAATAGAAAGACTAGAATGGTTTGACAGAATCACTCATGTGGAGTTTAGGGAAAGGGCGACTAGACAGATGCATCATAGAATAGAAAGACTAGAATGGTCTGATAGAATCACTCATGTGGAGTTTAGGGAAAGGGTGACTAGACAGATGCATCACAGAATAGAAAGACTAGAATGGTTTGATAGAATCACTCATGTGGAGTTTAGAGAAAGGATGACTAGACAGATTGCAGTATCACAGAATAGAAAGACTAGAATGGTTTGACAGAATCACTCATGTGGAGTTTAGGGAAAGGGCGACTAGACAGATGCATCATAGAATAGAAAGATTAGAATGGTCTGATAGAATCACTCATGTGGAGTTTAGGGAAAGGGTGACTAGACAGATGCATCACAGAATAGAAAGACTAGAATGGTTTGACAGAATCACTCATGTGGAGCTTAGGGAAAGGGCTAGACAGACTGCAGACTCACAGAATAGAACGACTAGAATGGTTTGACCTAAATCACTCATGTGGAGCTTAGGGAAAGGGCTAGACAGATTGCAGTATCACAGAATAGAAAGACTAGAATGGTTTGACAGAATCACTCATGTGGAGTTTAGGGAAAGGGCGACTAGACAGATGCATCACAGAATAGAAAGACTAGAATGGTTTGACAGAATCACTCATGTGGAGTTTAGGGAAAGGATGACTAGACAGATTGCAGTATCACAGAATAGAAAGACTAGAATGGTTTGATAGAATCACTCATGTGGAGATTAGGGAAAGGACGACTAGAGATTGCAGTATCACAGAATAGAAAGACTAGAATGGTATGACAGAATCACTTATGTGGAGTTTAGGGAAAGGGCTAGACAGATTGCAGTATCACAGAATAGAAAGACTAGAATGGTTTGACAGAATCACTCATGTGGAGATTAGGGAAAGGACGACTAGAGAGATTGCAGTATCACAGAATAGAAAGACTAGAATGGTTTGACAGAATCACTCATGTGGAGATTAGGGAAAGGGCTAGACAGATTGCAGTATCACAGAATAGAAATGTGGAGATTAGGGAAAGGACGACTAGAGAGATTGCAGTATCACAGAATAGAAAGACTAGAATGGTATGACAGAATCACTCATGTGGAGTTTAGGGAAAGGGCTAGACAGATGCATCATAGAATAGAAAGATTAGAATGGTCTGATAGAATCACTCATGTGGAGTTTAGGGAAAGGGTGACTAGACAGATGCATCACAGAATAGAAAGACTAGAATGGTGTGATAGAATCACTCATGTGGAGTTTAGGGAAAGGGCTAGACAGATGCATCATAGAATAGAAAGACTAGAATGGTGTGATAGAATCACTCATGTGGAGTTTAGGGAAAGGGTGACTAGACAGATGCATCACAGAATAGAAAGACTAGAATGGTTTGACAGAATCACTCATGTGGAGCTTAGGGAAAGGGCTAGACAGATTGCAGACTCACAGAATAGAAAGACTAGAATCGTTTGACAGAATCACTCATGTGGAGCTTAGGGAAAGGCTAGACAGACTGCAGACTCACAGAATAGAAAGACTAGAATGGTTTGACAGAATCACTCATGTGGAGCTTAGGGAAAGGGCTAGACAGACTGCAGTATCACAGAATAGAAAGACTAGAATGGCTTGACAGAATCACTCATGTGGAGCTTAGGGAAAGGGCTAGACAGATTGCAGACTCACAGAATAGAAAGACTAGAATGGTTTGACAGAATCACTCATGTGGAGATTAGGGAAAGGCTGACTAGACAGACTGCAGTATCACAGAATAGAAAGACTAGAATGGTTTGACAGAATCACTCATGTGGAGTTTAGGGAAAGGGCGACTAGACAGATGCATCATAGAATAGAAAGACTAGAATGGTCTGATAGAATCACTCATGTGGAGTTTAGGGAAAGGGTGACTAGACAGATGCATCACAGAATAGAAAGACTAGAATGGTTTGATAGAATCACTCATGTGGAGCTTAGGGAAAGGGCTAGACAGATTGCAGTATCACAGAATAGAAAGACTAGAATGGTTTGACAGAATCACTCCTGTGGAGTTTAGGGAAAGGGCGACTAGACAGATGCATCATAGAATAGAAAGACTAGAATGGTCTGATAGAATCACTCATGTGGAGTTTAGGGAAAGGGTGACTAGACAGATGCATCACAGAATAGAAAGACTAGAATGGTTTGATAGAATCACTCATGTGGAGTTTAGAGAAAGGATGACTAGACAGATTGCAGTATCACAGAATAGAAAGACTAGAATGGTTTGACAGAATCACTCATGTGGAGTTTAGGGAAAGGGCGACTAGACAGATGCATCATAGAATAGAAAGATTAGAATGGTCTGATAGAATCACTCATGTGGAGTTTAGGGAAAGGGTGACTAGACAGATGCATCACAGAATAGAAAGACTAGAATGGTTTGACAGAATCACTCATGTGGAGCTTAGGGAAAGGGCTAGACAGACTGCAGACTCACAGAATAGAACGACTAGAATGGTTTGACCTAAATCACTCATGTGGAGCTTAGGGAAAGGGCTAGACAGATTGCAGTATCACAGAATAGAAAGACTAGAATGGTTTGACAGAATCACTCATGTGGAGTTTAGGGAAAGGGCGACTAGACAGATGCATCACAGAATAGAAAGACTAGAATGGTTTGACAGAATCACTCATGTGGAGGTTAGGGAAAGGATGACTAGACAGATTGCAGTATCACAGAATAGAAAGACTAGAATGGTTTGTCAGAATCACTCATGTGGAGATTAGGGAAAGGACGACTAGAGATTGCAGTATCACAGAATAGAAAGACTAGAATGGTATGACAGAATCACTTATGTGGAGTTTAGGGAAAGGGCTAGACAGATTGCAGTATCACAGAATAGAAAGACTAGAATGGTTTGACAGAATCACTCATGTGGAGATTAGGGAAAGGACGACTAGAGAGATTGCAGTATCACAGAATAGAAAGACTAGAATGGTTTGACAGAATCACTCATGTGGAGATTAGGGAAAGGGCTAGACAGATTGCTCATCTCATCTCATCATGTTCCTCTTGTACCTTGCGGTGTCGAGGTGAAGTATAAACTTCGTGAGAGTGCCCGGTTATGGGCTTCGTATATCGACATTCCCATGGATTCTGTTATTCCCTCCGTCCAGCGTTTACGTGGTCGGCCTCTTCCTCTGTTTCCATCTGGTCTGTACGTCATTGCTTGTTGTGGCATGCTGTTGACTGGTAGCCTACTTGCATGGCCAAACCATTTGACTTGCTGCTTTCTAATAAAATCTAGAGCAGCTTTAACCCCCACTTTAGTCCTTATTTCTTCATTTCTGATCTTATCTCTTCTTGATACGTTGAGTATTCTTCTCAGGAACCTCATTTCTGTTGTTGTGATTTTTCTTTTCTCTTTTTCTGTCATTGTCCAGGTTTGGCATTGGTAGCACAGAGTTGGTAGGAAGATTGTGTTGTAAAGTGCTTTCTTGGTAGTTATTGATACATGTTTGTTCTTTAGTATTGGTGCCATTTGTCCAATGAGTTGATTAGCCTTATTGCACCTATTTTCGATCTCGTCTTCTGATCTGCCATTTGATGATATTATACTTCCTAGGTACTTGAAGCTCTTTACTTGTTTCAAGGGATGTTCGTTTAGGTGAATTGTTGCTGTTTGTTCTTCTTTAGTTATAGTCATTACCTCTGTTTTGCTTGTGCTAATTTTCATGTTATGTTCCCTACACATTTCGTTTAGACTATTCATGTGGTCTTGTAATTCAGCTTCTGATTTTGCTATTAGTGCTTGGTCGTCCGCAAACAGGAGTTCTCTAATGGTTAGATTTGCAGATGGTTCTTCTTCTGTGTTCTCGTCATGCGGTATTCTTGCTGTCTCTGCTTGGCTGGTTTCTTTACAAATGTTGTCTATATATGTTATGAACAAGAGAGGGGACAGGACACAACCTTGTCGTACTCCAGATCTTATGGTGAAGGGTTCTGAGTGTCCTCCAGTTGCTCTCACTATGCATTCACTGTTGTCGTATAAACTTCTACATAGGTTTGTTAGATGTGTACTCACTCCATATTGTTTAAGGATTTCCCACAGCTTGTTTCTATCTACCCTATCAAATGCCTTTTCTTGGTCAACAAAGGCTAAGTAGAGTGTTTCATTGAAGTCAATTGATTTTTCTATAAGTTGTCTAAGAGCAAAAATGGCGTCTGTGCATCCTTTGTTTTTCCTAAATCCAAGCTGCGTTTTGCTTAGCTGGGGTTCTAAAGTAGTTCGTAATCTTTTTTCAAGAATTTTGCAAAATATTTTCCCAGTATGACTCAACAGTGAAATGCCTCTGTATTGTGTGCAATCTCTTTTGCTGCCTTTGTTTTTCCAAATTGGGATAATTATGGCGTTTCCCCAGTCTCGTGGTGTCTGTTGTTCTACCCAAACATGGTTGAATAGTCTATGTAGCCAAGCTGTTCCTACTTCCCTTGCTGCTTTTATTAGTTCATTTGGTATTTCATCCTGTCCTGGTGATTTGTTCAATGGGGCTAATCTGATGGCTTCTATAATTTCTTCTTTTAGTATGTCTGGTTCTAGTTCCTCGGTGACATCTGTGTAGGTCTCTTGAATTCCTGTGACATCTGATGGGATGTTGAGAAGTTGTTCGAAATACTGCTTCCATCTTATTAGGATGTGTTTTTGTTCACTTATTGGTTCTCCATTTTCGCTGTTAATTATTTCAGTTGGGTCAAAGGGTACTCCTCTGGTTCGCATTGCACTTATCTTTTTGTAGACAGATTGCAGTATCACAGAATAGAAATGTGGAGATTAGGGAAAGGACGACTAGAGAGATTGCAGTATCACAGAATAGAAAGACTAGAATGGTATGACAGAATCACTCATGTGGAGTTTAGGGAAAGGGCTAGACAGATGCATCATAGAATAGAAAGATTAGAATGGTCTGATAGAATCACTCATGTGGAGTTTAGGGAAAGGGTGACTAGACAGATGCATCACAGAATAGAAGGACTAGAATGGTTTGACAGAATCACTCATGTGGAGCTTAGGGAAAGGGCTAGACAGACTGCAGACTCACAGAATAGAACGACTAGAATGGTTTGACAGAATCACTCATGTGGAGTTTAGGGAAAGGGCGACTAGACAGATGCATCACAGAATAGAAAGACTAGAATGGTTTGACAGAATCACTCATGTGGAGTTTAGGGAAAGGATGACTAGACAGATTGCAGTATCACAGAATAGAAAGACTAGAATGGTTTGACAGAATCACTCATGTGGAGATTAGGGAAAGGATGACTAGAGATTGCAGTATCACAGAATAGAAAGACTAGAATGGTATGACAGAATCACTTATGTGGAGTTTGGGGAAAGGGCTAGACAGATTGCAGTATCACAGAATAGAAAGACTAGAATGGTTTGACAGAATCACTCATGTGGAGATTAGGGAAAGGACGACTAGAGAGATTGCAGTATCACAGAATAGAAAGACTAGAATGGTTTGACAGAATCACTCATGTGGAGATTAGGGAAAGGGCTAGACAGATTGCAGTATCACAGAATAGAAATGTGGAGATTAGGGAAAGGACGACTAGAGAGATTGCAGTATCACAAAATAGAAATACTAGAATGGTATGACAGAATCACTCATGTGGAGTTTAGGGAAAGGGCTAGACAGATTGCAGTGTCACAGAATAGAATGACTAGAATGGTTTGATAGAATCACTCATGTGGAGTTTAGAGAAAGGATGACTAGACAGATTGCAGTATCACATAATAGAAAGATTAGAATGGTTTGACAAAATCACTCATGTGGAGTTTAGGGAAAGGGCGACTAGACAGATGCATCATAGAATAGAAAGACTAGAATGGTGTGATAGAATCACTCATGTGGAGTTTAGGGAAAGGGTGACTAGACAGATACATCACAGAATAGAAAGACTAGAATGGTTTGACAGAATCACTCATGTGGAGCTTAGGGAAAGGGCTAGACAGATTGCAGACTCACAGAATAGAAAGACTAGAATCGTTTGACAGAATCACTCATGTTGAGCTTAGGGAAAGGGCTAGACAGACTGCAGACTCACAGAATAGAAAGACTAGAATGGTTTGACAGAATCACTCATGTGGAGCTTAGGGAAAGGGCTAGACAGACTGCAGTATCATAGAATAGAAAGACTAGAATGGCTTGACAGAATCACTCATGTGGAGATTAGGGAAAGGGCTAGACAGATTGCAGACTCACAGAATAGAAAGACTAGAATGGTTTGACAGAATCACTCATGTGGAGATTAGGGAAAGGCTGACTAGACAGACTGCAGTATCACAGAATAGAAAGACTAGAATGGTTTGACAGAATCACTCATGTGGAGTTTAGGGAAAGGGCGACTAGACAGATGCATCATAGAATAGACAGACTAGAATGGTCTGATAGAATCACTCATGTGGAGTTTAGGGAAAGGGTGACTAGACAATTGCATCACAGAATAGAAAGACTAGAATGGTTTGATAGAATCACTCATGTGGAGCTTAGGGAAAGGGCTAGACAGATTGCAGTATCACAGAATAGAAAGACTAGAATGGTTTGACAGAATCACTCATGTGGAGTTTAGGGAAAGGGCGACTAGACAGATGCATCATAGAATAGAAAGATTAGAATGGTCTGATAGAATCACTCATGTGGAGTTTAGGGAAAGAGTGACTAGACAGATGCATCACAGAATAGAAAGACTAGAATGGTTTGATAGAATCACTCATGTGGAGCTTAGGGAAAGGGCTAGACAGATTGCAGTATCACAGAATAGAAAGACTAGAATGGTTTGACAGAATCACTCATGTGGAGCTTAGGGAAAGGCTAGACAGACTGCAGACTCACAGAATAGAAAGACTAGAATGGTTTGACAGAATCACTCATGTGGAGCTTAGGGAAAGGGCTAGACAGACTGCAGTATCACAGAATAGAAAGACTAGAATGGCTTGACAGAATCACTCATGTGGAGATTAGGGAAAGGGCTAGACAGATTGCAGACTCACAGAATAGAAAGACTAGAATGGTTTGACAGAATCACTCATGTGGAGATTAAGGAAAGGCTGACTAGACAGACTGCAGTATCACAGAATAGAAAGACTAGAATGGTTTGACAGAATCACTCATGTGGAGTTTAGGGAAAGGGCGACTAGACAGATGCATCATAGAATAGAAAGACTAGAATGGTGTGATAGAATCACTCATGTGGAGTTTAGGGAAAGGGTGACTAGACAGATGCATCACAGAATAGAAAGACTAGAATGGTTTGATAGAATCACTCATGTGGAGCTTAGGGAAAGGGCTAGACAGATTGCAGTATCACAGAATAGAAAGACTAGAATGGTTTGACAGAATCACTCATGTGGAGTTTAGGGAAAGGGCGACTAGACAGATGCATCATAGAATAGAAAGACTAGAATGGTCTGATAGAATCACTCATGTGGAGTTTAGGGAAAGGGTGACTAGACAGATGCATCACAGAATAGAAAGACTAGAATGGTTTGATAGAATCACTCATGTGGAGTTTAGAGAAAGGATGACTAGACAGATTGCAGTATCACAGAATAGAAAGACTAGAATGGTTTGACAGAATCACTCATGTGGAGTTTAGGGAAAGGGCGACTAGACAGATGCATCATAGAATAGAAAGATTAGAATGGTCTGATAGAATCACTCATGTGGAGTTTAGGGAAAGGGTGACTAGACAGATGCATCACAGAATAGAAAGACTAGAATGGTTTGACAGAATCACTCATGTGGAGTTTAGGGAAAGGGCGACTAGACAGATGCATCACAGAATAGAAAGACTAGAATGGTTTGACAGAATCACTCATGTGGAGGTTAGGGAAAGGATGACTAGACAGATTGCAGTATCACAGAATAGAAAGACTAGAATGGTTTGACAGAATCACTCATGTGGAGATTAGGGAAAGGACGACTAGAGATTGCAGTATCACAGAATAGAAAGACTAGAATGGTATGACAGAATCACTTATGTGGAGTTTAGGGAAAGGGCTAGACAGATTGCAGTATCACAGAATAGAAAGACTAGAATGGTTTGACAGAATCACTCATGTGGAGATTAGGGAAAGGACGACTAGAGAGATTGCAGTATCACAGAATAGAAAGACTAGAATGGTTTGACAGAATCACTCATGTGGAGATTAGGGAAAGGGCTAGACAGATTGCAGTATCACAGAATAGAAATGTGGAGATTAGGGAAAGGACGACTAGAGAGATTGCAGTATCACAGAATAGAAAGACTAGAATGGTATGACAGAATCACTCATGTGGAGTTTAGGGAAAAGGCTAGACAGATTGCAGTATCACAGAATAGAAAGACTAGAGTGGTTTGACAGAATCACTCATGTGGAGATTAGGGAAAGGAAGACTAGAGAGATTGCAGTATCACAGAATAGAAAGACTAGAATGGTATGACAGAATCACTTATGTGGAGTTTAGGGAAAGGGCTAGACAGATTGCAGTATCACAGAATAGAAAGACTAGAATGGTTTGACAGAATCACTCATGTGGAGATTAGGGAAAGGACGACTAGAGAGATTGCAGTATCACAGAATAGAAAGACTAGAAATGGTTTGACAGAATCACTCATGTGGAGATTAGGGAAAGGGCTAGACAGATTGCAGTATCACAGAATAGAAATGTGGAGATTAGGGAAAGGACGACTAGAGAGATTGCAGTATCACAGAATAGAAAGGCTAGAATGGTATGACAGAATCACTCATGTGGAGTTTAGGGAAAGGGCTAGACAGATTGCAGTATCACAGAATAGAAAGACTAGAATGGTTTGACAGAATCACTCATGTGGAGATTAGGGAAAGGATGTCTAGAGAGCTTGCAGTATCACAGAATAGAAAGACTAGAATGGTTTGACAGAATCACTCATGTGGAGTTTAGAGAAAGGGCTAGACAGACTGCAGTGTCACAGAATAGAAAGACTAGAATGGTTTGACAGAATCACTCATGTGGAGTTTAGGGAAAGGGCTAGACAGATTGCAGTGTCACAGAATAGAAAAACTAGAATGGTTTGACAGAATCACTCATGTGGAGATTAGGGAAAGGATGACTAGACAGAATGCAGTATCACAGAATAGAAAGACTAGAATGGTTTGACAGAATCACTCATGTGGAGTTTAGGGAAAGGGCTAGACAGATTGCAGTATCACAGAATAGAAAGACTAGAATGGTTTGACAGAATCATTAATGTGGAGATTAGGGAAAAGATGACTAGACAGATTGCAGTATCACAGAATAGAAAGACTAGAATGGTTTGACAGAATCACTCATGTGGAGGGAAAGGGCTAGACAGATTGCAGTATCAGAGAAGAGAAAGACTAGAATGGTTTGACAGAATCACTCATGTGGAGCTTAGGGAAAGGGCTAGACAGATTGCAGTGTCACAGAATAGAAAGACTAGAATGGTTTGATAGAATCACTCATGTGGAGTTTAGAGAAAGGATGACTAGACAGATTGCAGTATCACATAATAGAAAGATTAGAATGGCTTGACAAAATCACTCATATGGAGTTTAGGGAAAGGGCGACTAGACAGATGCATCATAGAATAGAAAGACTAGAATGGTGTGATAGAATCACTCATGTGGAGTTTAGGGAAAGGGTGACTACACAGATGCATCACAGAATAGAAAGACTAGAATGGTTTGACAGAATCACTCATGTGGAGCTTAGGGAAAGGGCTAGACAGATTGCAGACTCACAGAATAGAAAGACTAGAATCGTTTGACAGAATCACTCATGTGGAGCTTAGGGAAAGGGCTAGACAGACTGCAGACTCACAGAATAGAAAGACTAGAATGGTTTGACAGAATCACTCATGTGGAGCTTAGGGAAAGGGCTAGACAGACTGCAGTATCACAGAATAGAAAGACTAGAATGGCTTGACAGAATCACTCATGTGGAGATTAGGGAAAGGGCTAGACAGATTGCAGATTCACAGAATAGAAAGACTAGAATGGTTTGACAGAATCACTCATGTGGAGATTAGGGAAAGGCTGACTAGACAGACTGCAGTATCACAGAATAGAAAGACTAGAATGGTTTGACAGAATCACTCATGTGGAGTTTAGGGAAAGGGCGACTAGACAGATGCATCATAGAATAGAAAGACTAGAATGGTCTGATAGAATCACTCATGTGGAGTTTAGGGAAAGGGTGACTAGACAGATGCATCACAGAATAGAAAGACTAGAATGGGTTGATAGAATCACTCATGTGGAGCTTAGGGAAAGGGCTAGACAGACTGCAGACTCACAGAATAGAAAGACTAGAATGGTTTGATAGAATCACTCATGTGGAGTTTAGAGAAAGGATGACTAGACAGATTGCAGTATCACAGAATAGAAAGACTAGAATGGTTTGACAGAATCACTCATGTGGAGTTTAGGGAAAGGGCGACTAGACAGATGCATCATAGAATAGAAAGATTAGAATGGTCTGATAGAATCACTCATGTGGAGTTTAGGGAAAGGGTGACTAGACAGATGCATCACAGAATAGAAAGACTAGAATGGTTTGATAGAATCACTCATGTGGAGCTTAGGGAAAGGGCTAGACAGATTGCAGTGTCACAGAATAGAAAGACTAGAATGGTTTGATAGAATCACTCATGTGGAGTTTAGAGAAAGGATGACTAGACAGATTGCAGTATCACAGAATAGAAAGACTAGAATGGTTTGACAGAATCACTCATGTGGAGTTTAGGGAAAGGGCGACTAGACAGATGCATCACAGAATAGAAAGACTAGAATGGTTTGACAGAATCACTCATGTGGAGTTTAGGGAAAGGATGACTAGACAGATTGCAGTATCACAGAATAGAAAGACTAGAATGGTTTAACAGAATCACTCATGTGGAGATTAGGGAAAGGACGACTAGAGATTGCAGTATCACAGAATAGAAAGACTAGAATGGTATGACAGAATCACTTATGTGGAGTTTAGGGAAAGGGCTAGACAGATTGCAGTATCACAGAATAGAAAGACTAGAATGGCTTGACAGAATCACTCATGTGGAGATTAGGGAAAGGGCTAGACAGATTGCAGATTCACAGAATAGAAAGACTAGAATGGTTTGACAGAATCACTCATGTGGAGATTAGGGAAAGGCTTACTAGACAGACTGCAGTATCACAGAATAGAAAGACTAGAATGGTTTGACAGAATCACTCATGTGGAGTTTAGGGAAAGGGCGACTAGACAGATGCATCATAGAATAGAAAGACTAGAATGGTCTGATAGAATCACTCATGTGGAGTTTAGGGAAAGGGTGACTAGACAGATGCATCACAGAATAGAAAGACTAGAATGGTTTGATAGAATCACTCATGTGGAGCTTAGGGAAAGGGCTAGACAGATTGCAGTGTCACAGAATAGAAAGACTAGAATGGTTTGATAGAATCACTCATGTGGAGTTTAGGAGAAAGGGATGACTAGACAGATTGCAGTCATCCAGAATAGAAAGACTAGAATGGTTGACAGAATCACTCATGTGGAGTTTAGGGAAAGGGCGACTAGACAGATGCATCATAGAATAGAAAGATTAGAATGGTCTGATAGAATCACTCATGTGGAGTTTAGGGAAAGGGTGACTAGACAGATGCATCACAGAATAGAAAGACTAGAATGGTTTGACAGAATCACTCATGTGGAGCTTAGGGAAAGGGCTAGACAGATTGCAGACTCACAGAATAGAAAGACTAGAATGGTTTGACTAGAATCACTCATGTGGAGCTTAGGGAAAGGGACTAGACAGATTGCAGTATCACAGAATAGAAAGACTAGAATGGTTTGACAGAATCACTCATGTGGAGTTAGGGAAAGGGCGACTAGACAGATGCAATCACAGAATAGAAAGACTAGAATGGTTTGACAGAATCACTCATGTGGAGTTTAGGGAAAGGATGACTAGACAGATTGCAGTATCACAGAATAGAAAGACTAGAATGGTTTGACAGAATCACTCATGTGGAGATTAGGGAAAGGACGACTAGAGATTGCAGTATCACAGAATAGAAAGACTAGAATGGTATGACAGAATCAACTTATGTGGAGTTTAGGGAAAGGGACTCGGACAGATTGCAGTTCACAGAATAGAAAAGACTAGAAGGTTTGACATAACACTCATGTGGATATTAGGGACAAGGGAACGACTAGAGAGATTGCAGATCACAGAATAGACAGACTAGAATGGTTTGACCGCATCACTCATGTGGAGATTAGGGAAAAGGCCTAGACAGATTGCAGTATCACAGAAATAGAAATGTGGAGATTAGGGACAGGAACGACTAGACAGATGCTCACAGAATAGAAAGACTAGAATGGTTTGACAGAATCACTCATGTGGAGGTTGGGAAAGGGATAGATGCAGATTGCAGTATCACAGAATAGAAAGACTAGAATGGTTTGACAGAATCACTCATGTGGAGATTAGGGAAAGGACGACTAGAGATTGCAGTATCACAGAATAGAAGACTAGAATGGTATGACAGAATCACTTATGTGGAGTTTAGGGAAAGGGCTAGACAGATTGCAGTATCACAGAATAGAAAGACTAGAATGGTTTGACAGAATCACTCATGTGGAGATTAGGGAAAGGACGACTAGAGAGATTGCAGTATCACAGAATAGAAAGACTAGAATGGTTTGACAGAATCACTCATGTGGAGATTAGGGAAAGGGCTAGACAGATTGCAGTATCACAGAATAGAAATGTGGAGATTAGGGAAAGGACGACTAGAGAGATTGCAGTATCACAGAATAGAAAGACTAGAATGGTATGACAGAATCACTCATGTGGAGTTTAGGGAAAAGGCTAGACAGATTGCAGTATCACAGAATAGAAAGACTAGAGTGGTTTGACAGAATCACTCATGTGGAGATTAGGGAAAGGAAGACTAGAGAGATTGCAGTATCACAGAATAGAAAGACTAGAATGGTATGACAGAATCACTTATGTGGAGTTTAGGGAAAGGGCTAGACAGATTGCAGTATCACAGAATAGAAAGACTAGAATGGTTTGACAGAATCACTCATGTGGAGATTAGGGAAAGGACGACTAGAGAGATTGCAGTATCACAGAATAGAAAGACTAGAAATGGTTTGACAGAATCACTCATGTGGAGATTAGGGAAAGGGCTAGACAGATTGCAGTATCACAGAATAGAAATGTGGAGATTAGGGAAAGGACGACTAGAGAGATTGCAGTATCACAGAATAGAAAGGCTAGAATGGTATGACAGAATCACTCATGTGGAGTTTAGGGAAAGGGCTAGACAGATTGCAGTATCACAGAATAGAAAGACTAGAATGGTTTGACAGAATCACTCATGTGGAGATTAGGGAAAGGATGTCTAGAGAGCTTGCAGTATCACAGAATAGAAAGACTAGAATGGTTTGACAGAATCACTCATGTGGAGTTTAGAGAAAGGGCTAGACAGACTGCAGTGTCACAGAATAGAAAGACTAGAATGGTTTGACAGAATCACTCATGTGGAGTTTAGGGAAAGGGCTAGACAGATTGCAGTGTCACAGAATAGAAAAACTAGAATGGTTTGACAGAATCACTCATGTGGAGATTAGGGAAAGGATGACTAGACAGAATGCAGTATCACAGAATAGAAAGACTAGAATGGTTTGACAGAATCACTCATGTGGAGTTTAGGGAAAGGGCTAGACAGATTGCAGTATCACAGAATAGAAAGACTAGAATGGTTTGACAGAATCATTAATGTGGAGATTAGGGAAAAGATGACTAGACAGATTGCAGTATCACAGAATAGAAAGACTAGAATGGTTTGACAGAATCACTCATGTGGAGGGAAAGGGCTAGACAGATTGCAGTATCACAGAAGAGAAAGACTAGAATGGTTTGACAGAATCACTCATGTGGAGCTTAGGGAAAGGGCTAGACAGATTGCAGTGTCACAGAATAGAAAGACTAGAATGGTTTGATAGAATCACTCATGTGGAGTTTAGAGAAAGGATGACTAGACAGATTGCAGTATCACATAATAGAAAGATTAGAATGGCTTGACAAAATCACTCATATGGAGTTTAGGGAAAGGGCGACTAGACAGATGCATCATAGAATAGAAAGACTAGAATGGTGTGATAGAATCACTCATGTGGAGTTTAGGGAAAGGGTGACTACACAGATGCATCACAGAATAGAAAGACTAGAATGGTTTGACAGAATCACTCATGTGGAGCTTAGGGAAAGGGCTAGACAGATTGCAGACTCACAGAATAGAAAGACTAGAATCGTTTGACAGAATCACTCATGTGGAGCTTAGGGAAAGGGCCTAGACAGACTGCAGACTCACAGAATAGAAAGACTAGAATGGTTGACAGAATCACTCATGTGGAGCTTAGGGAAAGGGCTAGACAGACTGCAGTATCACAGAATAGAAAGACTAGAATGGCTTGACAGAATCACTCATGTGGAGATTAGGGAAAGGGCTAGACAGATTGCAGATTCACAGAATAGAAAGACTAGAATGGTTTGACAGAATCACTCATGTGGAGATTAGGGAAAGGCTGACTAGACAGACTGCAGTATCACAGAATAGAAAGACTAGAATGGTTTGACAGAATCACTCATGTGGAGTTTAGGGAAAGGGCGACTAGACAGATGCATCATAGAATAGAAAGACTAGAATGGTCTGATAGAATCACTCATGTGGAGTTTAGGGAAAGGGTGACTAGACAGATGCATCACAGAATAGAAAGACTAGAATGGGTTGATAGAATCACTCATGTGGAGCTTAGGGAAAGGGCTAGACAGACTGCAGAACTCACAGAATAGAAAGACTAGAATGGTTTGATAGAATCACTCATGTGGAGTTTAGAGAAAGGATGACTAGACAGATTGCAGTATCACAGAATAGAAAGACTAGAATGGTTTGACAGAATCACTCATGTGGAGTTTAGGGAAAGGGCGACTAGACAGATGCATCATAGAATAGAAAGATTAGAATGGTCTGATAGAATCACTCATGTGGAGTTTAGGGAAAGGGTGACTAGACAGATGCATCACAGAATAGAAAGACTAGAATGGTTTTGATAGAATCACTCATGTGGAGCTTAGGGAAAGGGCTAGACAGATTGCAGTGTCACAGAATAGAAAGACTAGAATGGTTTGATAGAATCACTCATGTGGAGTTTAGAGAAAGGATGACTAGACAGATTGCAGTATCACAGAATAGAAAGACTAGAATGGTTTGACAGAATCACTCATGTGGAGTTTAGGGAAAGGGCGACTAGACAGATGCATCACAGAATAGAAAGACTAGAATGGTTGACAGAATCACTCATGTGGAGTTTAGGGAAAGGATGACTAGACAGATTGCAGTATCACAGAATAGAAAGACTAGAATGGTTTAACAGAATCACTCATGTGGAGATTAGGGAAAGGACGACTAGAGATTGCAGTATCACAGAATAGAAAGACTAGAATGGTATGACAGAATCACTTATGTGGAGTTTAGGGAAAGGGCTAGACAGATTGCAGTATCACAGAATAGAAAGAACTAGAATGGCTTGACAGAATCACTCATGTGGAGATTAGGGAAAGGGCTAGACAGATTGCAGATTCACAGAATAGAAAGACTAGAATGGTTTGACAGAATCACTCATGTGGAGATTAGGGAAAGGCTTACTAGACAGACTGCAGTATCACAGAATAGAAAAGACTAGAATGGTTTGACAGAATCACTCATGTGGAGTTTAGGGAAAGGGCGACTAGACAGATGCATCATAGAATAGAAAGACTAGAATGGTCTGATAGAATCACTCATGTGGAGTTTAGGGAAAGGGTGACTAGACAGATTGCATCACAGAATAGAAAGACTAGAATGGTTTGATAGAATCACTCATGTGGAGCTTAGGGAAAGGGCTAGACAGATTGCAGTGTCACAGAATAGAAAGACTAGAATGGTTTGATAGAATCACTCATGTGGAGTTTAGAGAAAGGATGACTAGACAGATTGCAGTATCACAGAATAGAAAGACTAGAATGTTTGACAGAATCACTCATGTGGAGTTTAGGGAAAGGGCGACTAGACAGATGCATCATAGAATAGAAAGATTAGAATGGTCTGATAGAATCACTCATGTGGAGTTTAGGGAAAGGGTGACTAGACAGATGCATCACAGAATAGAAAGACTAGAATGGTTTGATAGAATCACTCATGTGGAGCTTAGGGAAAGGGCTAGACAGATTGCAGTGTCACAGAATAGAAAGACTAGAATGGTTTGATAGAATCACTCATGTGGAGTTTAGAGAAAGGATGACTAGACAGATTGCAGTATCACAGAATAGAAAGACTAGAATGGTTTGACAGAATCACTCATGTGGAGTTTAGGGAAAGGGCGACTAGACAGATGCATCACAGAATAGAAAGACTAGAATGGTTTGACAGAATCACTCATGTGGAGTTTAGGGAAAGGATGACTAGACAGATTGCAGTATCACAGAATAGAAAGACTAGAATGGTTTGACAGAATCACTCATGTGGAGATTAGGGAAAGGAAGACTAGAGATTGCAGTATCACAGAATAGAAAGACTAGAATGGTATGACAGAATCACTTATGTGGAGTTTAGGGAAAGGGCTAGACAGATTGCAGTATCACAGAATAGAAAGACTAGAATGGTTTGACAGAATCACTCATGTGGAGATTAGGGAAAGGACGACTAGAGAGATTGCAGTATCACAGAATAGAAAGACTAGAATGGTTTGACAGAATCACTCATGTGGAGATTAGGGAAAGGGCTAGACAGATTGCAGTATCACAGAATAGAAATGTGGAGATTAGGGAAAGGACGACTAGAGAGATTGCAGTATCACAGAATAGAAAGACTAGAATGGTATGACAGAATCACTCATGTGGAGTTTAGGGAAAGGGCTAGACAGATTGTAGTATCACAGAATAGAAAGACTAGAGTGGTTTGGACAGAATCACTCATGTGGAGATTAGGGAAAGGACGACTAGAGAGATTGCAGTATCACAGAATAGAAAGACTAGAATGGTATGACAGAATCACTTATGTGGAGTTTAGGGAAAGGGCTAGACAGATTGCAGTATCACAGAATAGAAAGACTAGAATAGTTTGACAGAATCACTCATGTGGAGATTAGGGAAAGGACGACTAGAGAGATTGCAGTATCACAGATTAGAAAGACTAGAAATGGTTTGACAGAATCACTCATGTGGAGATTAGGGAAAGGGCTAGACAGATTGCAGTATCACAGAATAGAAATGTGGAGATTAGGGAAAGGACGACTAGAGAGATTGCAGTATCACAGAATAGAAAGACTAGAATGGTATGACAGAATCACTCATGTGGAGTTTAGGGAAAGGGCTAGACAGATTGCAGTATCACAGAATAGAAAGACTAGAGTGGTTTGACAGAATCACTCATGTGGAGATTAGGGAAAGGATGACTAGAGAGATTGCAGTATCACAGAATAGAAAGACTAGAATGGTATGACAGAATCACTTATGTGGAGTTTAGGGAAAGGGCTAGACAGATTGCAGTATCACAGAATAGAAAGACTAGAATGGTTTGACAGAATCACTCATGTGGAGATTAGGGAAAGGACGACTAGAGAGATTGAAGTATCACAGAATAGAAAGACTAGAATGGTTTGACAGAATCACTCATGTGGAGATTAGGGAAAGGATGACTAGAGAGCTTGCAGTATCACAGAATAGAAAGACTAGAATGGTTTGACAGAATCACTCATGTGGAGTTTAGAGAAAGGGCTAGACAGACTGCAGTGTCACAGAATAGAAAGACTAGAATGGTTTGACAGAATCACTCATGTGGAGTTTAGGGAAAGGGCTAGACAGATTGCAGTGTCACAGAATAGAAAGACTAGAATGGTTTGACAGAATCACTCATGTGGAGATTAGGGAAAGGATGACTAGACAGAATGCAGTATCACAGAATAGAAAGACTAGAATGGTTTGACAGAATCACTCATGTGGAGTTTAGGGAAAGGGCTAGACAGATTGCAGTATCACAGAATAGAAAGACTAGAATGGTTTTGACAGAATCATTCATGTGGAGATTAGGGAAAAGATGACTAGACAGATTGCAGTATCACAGAATAGAAAGACTAGAATGGTTTGACAGAATCACTCATGTGGAGGGAAAGGGCTAGACAGATTGCAGTATCACAGAAGAGAAAGACTAGAATGGTTTGACAGAATCACTCATGTGGAGCTTAGGGAAAGGGCTAGACAGATTGCAGTGTCACAGAATAGAAAGACTAGAATGGTTTGATAGAATCACTCATGTGGAGTTTAGAGAAAGGATGACTAGACAGATTGCAGTATCACATAATAGAAAGATTAGAATGGTTTGACAAAATCACTCATGTGGAGTTTAGGGAAAGGGCGACTAGACAGATGCATCATAGAATAGAAAGACTAGAATGGTGTGATAGAATCACTCATGTGGAGTTTAGGGAAAGGGTGACTAGACAGATGCATCACAGAATAGAAAGACTAGAATGGTTTGACAGAATCACTCATGTGGAGCTTAGGGAAAGGGCTAGACAGATTGCAGACTCACAGAATAGAAAGACTAGAATCGTTTGACAGAATCACTCATGTGGAGCTTAGGGAAAGGGCTAGACAGACTGCAGACTCACAGAATAGAAAGACTAGAATGGTTTGACAGAATCACTCATGTGGAGCTTAGGGAAAGGGCTAGACAGACTGCAGTATCACAGAATAGAAAGACTAGAATGGCTTGACAGAATCACTCATGTGGAGATTAGGGAAAGGGCTAGACAGATTGCAGACTCACAGAATAGAAAGACTAGAATGGTTTGACAGAATCACTCATGTGGAGATTAGGGAAAGGCTGACTAGACAGACTGCAGTATCACAGAATAGAAAGACTAGAATGGTTTGACAGAATCACTCATGTGGAGTTTAGGGAAAGGGCGACTAGACAGATGCATCATAGAATAGAAAGACTAGAATGGTCTGATAGAATCACTCATGTGGAGTTTAGGGAAAGGGTGACTAGACAGATGCATCACAGAATAGAAAGACTAGAATGGTTTGATAGAATCACTCATGTGGAGCTTAGGGAAAGGGCTAGACAGATTGCAGTATCTCAGAATAGAAAGACTAGAATGGTTTGACAGAATCACTCATGTGGAGTTTAGGGAAAGGGCGACTAGACAGATGCATCATAGAATAGAAAGACTAGAATGGTCTGATAGAATCACTCATGTGGAGTTTAGGGAAAGGGTGACTAGACAGATGCATCACAGAATAGAAAGACTAGAATGGTTTGATAGAATCACTCATGTGGAGTTTAGAGAAAGGATGACTAGACAGATTGCAGTATCACAGAATAGAAAGACTAGAATGGTTTGACAGAATCACTCATGTGGAGTTTAGGGAAAGGGCGACTAGACAGATGCATCATAGAATAGAAAGATTAGAATGGTCTGATAGAATCACTCATGTGGAGTTTAGGGAAAGGGTGACTAGACAGATGCATCACAGAATAGAAAGACTAGAATGGTTTGACAGAATCACTCATGTGGAGCTTAGGGAAAGGGCTAGACAGACTGCAGACTCACAGAATAGAACGACTAGAATGGTTTGACCTAAATCACTCATGTGGAGCTTAGGGAAAGGGCTAGACAGATTGCAGTATCACAGAATAGAAAGACTAGAATGGTTTGACAGAATCACTCATGTGGAGTTTAGGGAAAGGGCGACTAGACAGATGCATCACAGAATAGAAAGACTAGAATGGTTTGACAGAATCACTCATGTGGAGTTTAGGGAAAGGATGACTAGACAGATTGCAGTATCACAGAATAGAAAGACTAGAATGGTTTGATAGAATCACTCATGTGGAGATTAGGGAAAGGACGACTAGAGATTGCAGTATCACAGAATAGAAAGACTAGAATGGTATGACAGAATCACTTATGTGGAGTTTAGGGAAAGGGCTAGACAGATTGCAGTATCACAGAATAGAAAGACTAGAATGGTTTGACAGAATCACTCATGTGGAGATTAGGGAAAGGACGACTAGAGAGATTGCAGTATCACAGAATAGAAAGACTAGAATGGTTTGACAGAATCACTCATGTGGAGATTAGGGAAAGGGCTAGACAGATTGCAGTATCACAGAATAGAAATGTGGAGATTAGGGAAAGGACGACTAGAGAGATTGCAGTATCACAGAATAGAAAGACTAGAATGGTATGACAGAATCACTCATGTGGAGTTTAGGGAAAGGGCTAGACAGATGCATCATAGAATAGAAAGATTAGAATGGTCTGATAGAATCACTCATGTGGAGTTTAGGGAAAGGGTGACTAGACAGATGCATCACAGAATAGAAAGACTAGAATGGTGTGATAGAATCACTCATGTGGAGTTTAGGGAAAGGGCTAGACAGATGCATCATAGAATAGAAAGACTAGAATGGTGTGATAGAATCACTCATGTGGAGTTTAGGGAAAGGGTGACTAGACAGATGCATCACAGAATAGAAAGACTAGAATGGTTTGACAGAATCACTCATGTGGAGCTTAGGGAAAGGGCTAGACAGATTGCAGACTCACAGAATAGAAAGACTAGAATCGTTTGACAGAATCACTCATGTGGAGCTTAGGGAAAGGCTAGACAGACTGCAGACTCACAGAATAGAAAGACTAGAATGGTTTGACAGAATCACTCATGTGGAGCTTAGGGAAAGGGCTAGACAGACTGCAGTATCACAGAATAGAAAGACTAGAATGGCTTGACAGAATCACTCATGTGGAAATTAGGGAAAGGGCTAGACAGATTGCAGACTCACAGAATAGAAAGACTAGAATGGTTTGACAGAATCACTCATGTGGAGATTAGGGAAAGGCTGACTAGACAGACTGCAGTATCACAGAATAGAAAGACTAGAATGGTTTGACAGAATCACTCATGTGGAGTTTAGGGAAAGGGCGACTAGACAGATGCATCATAGAATAGAAAGACTAGAATGGTCTGATAGAATCACTCATGTGGAGTTTAGGGAAAGGGTGACTAGACAGATGCATCACAGAATAGAAAGACTAGAATGGTTTGATAGAATCACTCATGTGGAGCTTAGGGAAAGGGCTAGACAGATTGCAGTATCACAGAATAGAAAGACTAGAATGGTTTGACAGAATCACTCCTGTGGAGTTTAGGGAAAGGGCGACTAGACAGATGCATCATAGAATAGAAAGACTAGAATGGTCTGATAGAATCACTCATGTGGAGTTTAGGGAAAGGGTGACTAGACAGATGCATCACAGAATAGAAAGACTAGAATGGTTTGATAGAATCACTCATGTGGAGTTTAGAGAAAGGATGACTAGACAGATTGCAGTATCACAGAATAGAAAGACTAGAATGGTTTGACAGAATCACTCATGTGGAGTTTAGGGAAAGGGCGACTAGACAGATGCATCATAGAATAGAAAGATTAGAATGGTCTGATAGAATCACTCATGTGGAGTTTAGGGAAAGGGTGACTAGACAGATGCATCACAGAATAGAAAGACTTGAATGGTTTGACAGAATCACTCATGTGGAGCTTAGGGAAAGGGCTAGACAGACTGCAGACTCACAGAATAGAACGACTAGAATGGTTTGACCTAAATCACTCATGTGGAGCTTAGGGAAAGGGCTAGACAGATTGCAGTATCACAGAATAGAAAGACTAGAATGGTTTGACAGAATCACTCATGTGGAGTTTAGGGAAAGGGCGACTAGACAGATGCATCACAGAATAGAAAGACTAGAATGGTTTGACAGAATCACTCATGTGGAGGTTAGGGAAAGGATGACTAGACAGATTGCAGTATCACAGAATAGAAAGACTAGAATGGTTTGACAGAATCACTCATGTGGAGATTAGGGAAAGGACGACTAGAGATTGCAGTATCACAGAATAGAAAGACTAGAATGGTATGACAGAATCACTTATGTGGAGTTTAGGGTAAGGGCTAGACAGATTGCAGTATCACAGAATAGAAAGACTAGAATGGTTTGACAGAATCACTCATGTGGAGATTAGGGAAAGGACGACTAGAGAGATTGCAGTATCACAGAATAGAAAGACTAGAATGGTTTGACAGAATCACTCATGTGGAGATTAGGGAAAGGGCTAGACAGATTGCTCATCTCATCTCATCATGTTCCTCTTGTACCTTGTGGTGTCGAGGTGAAGTATAAACTTCGTGAGAGTGCCCGGTTATGGGCTTCGTATATCGACATTCCCATGGATTCTGTTATTCCCTCCGTCCAGCGTTTACGTGGTCGGCCTCTTCCTCTGTTTCCATCTGGTCTGTACGTCATTGCTTGTTGTGGCATGCTGTTGACTGGTAGCCTACTTGCATGGCCAAACCATTTGACTTGCTGCTTTCTAATAAAATCTAGAGCAGCTTTAACCCCCACTTTAGTCCTTATTTCTTCATTTCTGATCTTATCTCTTCTTGATACGTTGAGTATTCTTCTCAGGAACCTCATTTCTGTTGTTGTGATTTTTCTTTTCTCTTTTTCTGTCATTGTCCAGGTTTGGCATTGGTAGCACAGAGTTGGTAGGAAGATTGTGTTGTAAAGTGCTTTCTTGGTAGTTATTGATACATGTTTGTTCTTTAGTATTGGTGCCATTTGTCCAATGAGTTGATTAGCCTTATTGCACCTATTTTCGATCTCGTCTTCTGATCTGCCATTTGATGATATTATACTTCCTAGGTACTTGAAGCTCTTTACTTGTTTCAAGGGATGTTCGTTTAGGTGAATTGTTGCTGTTTGTTCTTCTTTAGTTATAGTCATTACCTCTGTTTTGCTTGTGCTAATTTTCATGTTATGTTCCCTACACATTTCGTTTAGACTATTCATGTGGTCTTGTAATTCAGCTTCTGATTTTGCTATTAGTGCTTGGTCGTCCGCAAACAGGAGTTCTCTAATGGTTAGATTTGCAGATGGTTCTTCTTCTGTGTTCTCGTCATGCGGTATTCTTGCTGTCTCTGCTTGGCTGGTTTCTTTACAAATGTTGTCTATATATGTTATGAACAAGAGAGGGGACAGGACACAACCTTGTCGTACTCCAGATCTTATGGTGAAGGGTTCTGAGTGTCCTCCAGTTGCTCTCACTATGCATTCACTGTTGTCGTATAAACTTCTACATAGGTTTGTTAGATGTGTACTCACTCCATTGTCAGTCAGGTCTTAGTCAGATATGACTGAGCTACCGTATAACAGTAGACGGTACTACCTGGTTTCTGTTAGCGCCGAACGTTGGGCGGCGCTTACCAAACCCAACACCCCACATTGTGCCAACGGCTTCGGGCGGAAGAGCACAATTGGGAGGGTACAAGCCTTACCCTGGTGCGAGGAAATGCAAGCTAAAGACAAAATTGTCATGGCAGGGCTGACCAGGCCCTAAGCCTTGGTTGGCGACTGGTCTAGGATCGAAGCTCCGACAGGCGGACAGTTAGAGCAATGCTTTGCTGATCCGGCAGCTTCTGCAGCTTGTCTTGTTCCAGATGTAGGGGTGTTACCTTTCCTCTGGAGTGAACTAGGCAGGCCGAGAGAGGGATCATGCTGCATGGGCAACACATGATCTCTATATTTTAGCCCAGGCTTTGTGCTATGGAGAGGCAATAACTCCATCCTTGGTCTTAACTGGTCTCGGAATCAAAGCGAGAGGCAACTGACTCACTCCATATTGTTTAAGGATTTCCCACAGCTTGTTTCTATCTACCCTATCAAATGCCTTTTCTTGGTCAACAAAGGCTAAGTAGAGTGTTTCATTGAATTCAATTGATTTTTCTATAAGTTGTCTAAGAGCAAAAATGGCGTCTGTGCATCCTTTGTTTTTCCTAAATCCAAGCTGCGTTTCGCTTAGCTGGGGTTCTAAAGTAGTTCGTAATCTTTTTTCAAGAATTTTGCAAAATATTTTCCCAGTATGACTCAACAGTGAAATGCCTCTGTATTGTGTGCAATCTCTTTTGCTGCCTTTGTTTTTCCAAATTGGGATAATTATGGCGTTTCCCCAGTCTCGTGGTGTCTGTTGTTCTACCCAAACATGGTTGAATAGTCTATGTAGCCAAGCTGTTCCTACTTCCCTTGCTGCTTTTATTAGTTCATTTGGTATTTCATCCTGTCCTGGTGATTTGTTCAATGGGGCTAATCTGATGGCTTCTATAATTTCTTCTTTTAGTATGTCTGGTTCTAGTTCCTCGGTGACATCTGTGTAGGTCTCTTGAATTCCTGTGACATCTGATGGGATGTTGAGAAGTTGTTCGAAATACTGCTTCCATCTTATTAGGATGTGTTTTTGTTCACTTATTGGTTCTCCATTTTCGCTGTTAATTATTTCAGTTGGGTCAAAGGGTACTCCTCTGGTTCGCATTGCACTTATCTTTTTGTAGACAGATTGCAGTATCACAGAATAGAAATGTGGAGATTAGGGAAAGGACGACTAGAGAGATTGCAGTATCACAGAATAGAAAGACTAGAATGGTATGACAGAATCACTCATGTGGAGTTTAGGGAAAGGGCTAGACAGATGCATCATAGAATAGAAAGATTAGAATGGTCTGATAGAATCACTCATGTGGAGTTTAGGGAAAGGGTGACTAGACAGATGCATCACAGAATAGAAAGACTAGAATGGTTTGACAGAATCACTCATGTGGAGCTTAGGGAAAGGGCTAGACAGACTGCAGACTCACAGAATAGAACGACTAGAATGGTTTGACAGAATCACTCATGTGGAGTTTAGGGAAAGGGCGACTAGACAGATGCATCACAGAATAGAAAGACTAGAATGGTTTGACAGAATCACTCATGTGGAGTTTAGGGAAAGGATGACTAGACAGATTGCAGTATCACAGAATAGAAAGACTAGAATGGTTTGACAGAATCACTCATGTGGAGATTAGGGAAAGGATGACTAGAGATTGCAGTATCACAAAATAGAAAGACTAGAATGGTATGACAGAATCACTTATGTGGAGTTTGGGGAAAGGGCTAGACAGATTGCAGTATCACAGAATAGAAAGACTAGAATGGTTTGACAGAATCACTCATGTGGAGATTAGGGAAAGGACGACTAGAGAGATTGCAGTATCACAGAATAGAAAGACTAGAATGGTTTGACAGAATCACTCATGTGGAGATTAGGGAAAGGGCTAGACAGATTGCAGTATCACAGAATAGAAATGTGGAGATTAGGGAAAGGACGACTAGAGAGATTGCAGTATCACAAAATAGAAATACTAGAATGGTATGACAGAATCACTCATGTGGAGTTTAGGGAAAGGGCTAGACAGATTGCAGTGTCACAGAATAGAATGACTAGAATGGTTTGATAGAATCACTCATGTGGAGTTTAGAGAAAGGATGACTAGACAGATTGCAGTATCACATAATAGAAAGATTAGAATGGTTTGACAAAATCACTCATGTGGAGTTTAGGGAAAGGGCGACTAGACAGATGCATCATAGAATAGAAAGACTAGAATGGTGTGATAGAATCACTCATGTGGAGTTTAGGGAAAGGGTGACTAGACAGATGCATCACAGAATAGAAAGACTAGAATGGCTTGACAGAATCACTCATGTGGAGCTTAGGGAAAGGGCTAGACAGATTGCAGAATCACAGAATAGAAAGACTAGAATCGTTTGACAGAATCACTCATGTGGAGCTTAGGGAAAGGGCTAGACAGACTGCAGACTCACAGAATAGAAAGACTAGAATGGTTTGACAGAATCACTCATGTGGAGCTTAGGGAAAGGGCTAGACAGACTGCAGTATCATAGAATAGAAAGACTAGAATGGCTTGACAGAATCACTCATGTGGAGATTAGGGAAAGGGCTAGACAGATTGCAGACTCACAGAATAGAAAGACTAGAATGGTTTGACAGAATCACTCATGTGGAGATTAGGGAAAGGCTGACTAGACAGACTGCAGTATCACAGAATAGAAAGACTAGAATGGTTTGACAGAATCACTCATGTGGAGTTTAGGGAAAGGGCGACTAGACAGATGCATCATAGAATAGACAGACTAGAATGGTCTGATAGAATCACTCATGTGGAGTTTAGGGAAAGGGTGACTAGACAATTGCATCACAGAATAGAAAGACTAGAATGGTTTTGATAGAATCACTCATGTGGAGCTTAGGGAAAAGGCTAGACAGATTGCAGTATCACAGAATAGAAAGACTAGAATGGTTTGACAGAATCACTCATGTGGAGTTTAGGGGAAAGGGCGACTAGACAGATGCATCATAGAATAGAAAGATTAGAATGGTCTGATAGAATCACTCATGTGGAGTTTAGGGAAAGAGTGACTAGACAGATGCATCACAGAATAGAAAGACTAGAATGGTTTGACAGAATCACTCATGTGGAGCTTAGGGAAAGGGCTAGACAGACTGCAGACTCACAGAATAGAATGACTAGAATGGTTTGACCTAAATCACTCATGTGGAGCTTAGGGAAAGGGCTAGACAGATTGCAGTATCACAGAATAGAAAGACTAGAATGGTTTGACAGAATCACTCATGTGGAGTTTAGGGAAAGGGCGACTAGACAGATGCATCACAGAATAGAAAGACTAGAATGGTTTGACAGAATCACTCATGTGGAGTTTAGGAAAGGATGACTAGACAGATTGCAGTATCACAGAATAGAAAGACTAGAATGGTTTGATAGAATCACTCATGTGGAGATTAGGGAAAGGACGACTAGAGATTGCAGTATCACAGAATAGAAAGACTAGAATGGTATGACAGAATCACTTATGTGGAGTTTAGGGAAAGGGCTAGACAGATTGCAGTATCACAGAATAGAAAGACTAGAATGGTTTGACAGAATCACTCATGTGGAGATTAGGGAAAGGACGACTAGAGAGATTGCAGTATCACAGAATAGAAAGACTAGAATGGTTTGACAGAATCACTCATGTGGAGATTAGGGAAAGGGCTAGACAGATTGCAGTATCACAGAATAGAAATGTGGAGATTAGGGAAAGGACGACTAGAGAGATTGCAGTATCACAGAATAGAAAGACTAGAATGGTATGACAGAATCACTCATGTGGAGTTTAGGGAAAGGGCTAGACAGATGCATCATAGAATAGAAAGATTAGAATGGTCTGATAGAATCACTCATGTGGAGTTTAGGGAAAGGGTGACTAGACAGATGCATCACAGAATAGAAAGACTAGAATGGTGTGATAGAATCACTCATGTGGAGTTTAGGGAAAGGGCTAGACAGATGCATCATAGAATAGAAAGACTAGAATCACTCATGTGGAGTTTAGGGAAAGGGTGACTAGACAGATGCATCACAGAATAGAAAGACTAGAATGGTTTGACAGAATCACTCATGTGGAGCTTAGGGAAAGGGCTAGACAGATTGCAGACTCACGGAATAGAAAGACTAGAATCGTTTGACAGAATCACTCATGTGGAGCTTAGGGAAAGGCTAGACAGACTGCAGACTCACAGAATAGAAAGACTAGAATGGTTTGACAGAATCACTCATGTGGAGCTTAGGGAAAGGGCTAGACAGACTGCAGTATCACAGAATAGAAAGACTAGAATGGCTTGACAGAATCACTCATGTGGAGATTAGGGAAAGGGCTAGACAGATTGCAGACTCACAGAATAGAAAGACTAGAATGGTTTGACAGAATCACTCATGTGGAGATTAAGGAAAGGCTGACTAGACAGACTGCAGTATCACAGAATAGAAAGACTAGAATGGTTTGACAGAATCACTCTTGTGGAGTTTAGGGAAAGGGCGACTAGACAGATGCATCATAGAATAGAAAGACTAGAATGGTGTGATAGAATCACTCATGTGGAGTTTAGGGAAAGGGTGACTAGACAGATGCATCACAGAATAGAAAGACTAGAATGGTTTGATAGAATCACTCATGTGGAGCTTAGGGAAAGGGCTAGACAGATTGCAGTATCACAGAATAGAAAGACTAGAATGGTTTGACAGAATCACTCATGTGGAGTTTAGGGAAAGGGCGACTAGACAGATGCATCATAGAATAGAAAGACTAGAATGGTCTGATAGAATCACTCATGTGGAGTTTAGGGAAAGGGTGACTAGACAGATGCATCACAGAATAGAAAGACTAGAATGGTTTGATAGAATCACTCATGTGGAGTTTAGAGAAAGGATGACTAGACAGATTGCAGTATCACAGAATAGAAAGACTAGAATGGTTTGACAGAATCACTCATGTGGAGTTTAGGGAAAGGGCGACTAGACAGATGCATCATAGAATAGAAAGATTAGAATGGTCTGATAGAATCACTCATGTGGAGTTTAGGGAAAGGGTGACTAGACAGATGCATCACAGAATAGAAAGACTAGAATGGTTTGACAGAATCACTCATGTGGAGTTTAGGGAAAGGGCGACTAGACAGATGCATCACAGAATAGAAAGACTAGAATGGTTTGACAGAATCACTCATGTGGAGGTTAGGGAAAGGATGACTAGACAGATTGCAGTATCACAGAATAGAAAGACTAGAATGGTTTGACAGAATCACTCATGTGGAGATTAGGGAAAGGACGACTAGAGATTGCAGTATCACAGAATAGAAAGACTAGAATGGTATGACAGAATCACTTATGTGGAGTTTAGGGAAAGGGCTAGACAGATTGCAGTATCACAGAATAGAAAGACTAGAATGGTTTGACAGAATCACTCATGTGGAGATTAGGGAAAGGACGACTAGAGAGATTGCAGTATCACAGAATAGAAAGACTAGAATGGTTTGACAGAATCACTCATGTGGAGATTAGGGAAAGGGCTAGACAGATTGCAGTATCACAGAATAGAAATGTGGAGATTAGGGAAAGGACGACTAGAGAGATTGCAGTATCACAGAATAGAAAGACTAGAATGGTATGACAGAATCACTCATGTGGAGTTTAGGGAAAAGGCTAGACAGATTGCAGTATCACAGAATAGAAAGACTAGAGTGGTTTGACAGAATCACTCATGTGGAGATTAGGGAAAGGACGACTAGAGAGATTGCAGTATCACAGAATAGAAAGACTAGAATGGTATGACAGAATCACTTATGTGGAGTTTAGGGAAAGGGCTAGACAGATTGCAGTATCACAGAATAGAAAGACTAGAATGGTTTGACAGAATCACTCATGTGGAGATTAGGGAAAGGACGACTAGAGAGATTGCAGTATCACAGAATAGAAAGACTAGAAATGGTTTGACAGAATCACTCATGTGGAGATTAGGGAAAGGGCTAGACAGATTGCAGTATCACAGAATAGAAATGTGGAGATTAGGGAAAGGACGACTAGAGAGATTGCAGTATCACAGAATAGAAAGGCTAGAATGGTATGACAGAATCACTCATGTGGAGTTTAGGGAAAGGGCTAGACAGATTGCAGTATCACAGAATAGAAAGACTAGAATGGTTTGACAGAATCACTCATGTGGAGATAGATGTGTATAAGAGACAGGATTAGGGAAAGGATGTCTAGAGAGCTTGCAGTATCACAGAATAGAAAGACTAGAATGGTTTGACAGAATCACTCATGTGGAGTTTAGAGAAAGGGCTAGACAGACTGCAGTGTCACAGAATAGAAAAGACTAGAATGGTTTGACAGAATCACTCATGTGGAGTTTAGGGAAAGGGCTAGACAGATTGCAGTGTCACAGAATAGAAAAACTAGAATGGTTTGACAGAATCACTCATGTGGAGATTAGGGAAAGGATGACTAGACAGAATGCAGTATCACAGAATAGAAAGACTAGAATGGTTTGACAGAATCACTCATGTGGAGTTTAGGGAAAGGGCTAGACAGATTGCAGTATCACAGAATAGAAAGACTAGAATGGTTTGACAGAATCATTAATGTGGAGATTAGGGAAAAGATGACTAGACAGATTGCAGTATCACAGAATAGAAAGACTAGAATGGTTTGACAGAATCACTCATGTGGAGGGAAAGGGCTAGACAGATTGCAGTATCAGAGAAGAGAAAGACTAGAATGGTTTGACAGAATCACTCATGTGGAGCTTAGGGAAAGGGCTAGACAGATTGCAGTGTCACAGAATAGAAAGACTAGAATGGTTTGATAGAATCACTCATGTGGAGTTTAGAGAAAGGATGACTAGACAGATTGCAGTATCACATAATAGAAAGATTAGAATGGCTTGACAAAATCACTCATGTGGAGTTTAGGGAAAGGGCGACTAGACAGATGCATCATAGAATAGAAAGACTAGAATGGTGTGATAGAATCACTCATGTGGAGTTTAGGGAAAGGGTGACTACACAGATGCATCACAGAATAGAAAGACTAGAATGGTTTGACAGAATCACTCATGTGGAGCTTAGGGAAAGGGCTAGACAGATTGCAGACTCACAGAATAGAAAGACTAGAATCGTTTGACAGAATCACTCATGTGGAGCTTAGGGAAAGGGCTAGACAGACTGCAGACTCACAGAATAGAAAGACTAGAATGGTTTGACAGAATCACTCATGTGGAGCTTAGGGAAAGGGCTAGACAGACTGCAGTATCACAGAATAGAAAGACTAGAATGGCTTGACAGAATCACTCATGTGGAGATTAGGGAAAGGGCTAGACAGATTGCAGATTCACAGAATAGAAAGACTAGAATGGTTGACAGAATCACTCATGTGGAGATTAGGGAAAGGCTGACTAGACAGACTGCAGTATCACAGAATAGAAAGACTAGAATGGTTTGACAGAATCACTCATGTGGAGTTTAGGGAAAGGGCGACTAGACAGATGCATCATAGAATAGAAAGACTAGAATGGTCTGATAGAATCACTCATGTGGAGTTTAGGGAAAGGGTGACTAGACAGATGCATCACAGAATAGAAAGACTAGAATGGGTTGATAGAATCACTCATGTGGAGCTTAGGGAAAGGGCTAGACAGACTGCAGACTCACAGAATAGAAAGACTAGAATGGTTTGATAGAATCACTCATGTGGAGTTTAGAGAAAGGATGACTAGACAGATTGCAGTATCACAGAATAGAAAGACTAGAATGGTTTGACAGAATCACTCATGTGGAGTTTAGGGAAAGGGCGACTAGACAGATGCATCACAGAATAGAAAGACTAGAATGGTTTGACAGAATCACTCATGTGGAGTTTAGGGAAAGGATGACTAGACAGATTGCAGTATCACAGAATAGAAAGACTAGAATGGTTTAACAGAATCACTCATGTGGAGATTAGGGAAAGGACGACTAGAGATTGCAGTATCACAGAATAGAAAGACTAGAATGGTATGACAGAATCACTTATGTGGAGTTTAGGGAAAGGGCTAGACAGATTGCAGTATCACAGAATAGAAAGACTAGAATGGCTTGACAGAATCACTCATGTGGAGATTAGGGAAAGGGCTAGACAGATTGCAGATTCACAGAATAGAAAGACTAGAATGGTTTGACAGAATCACTCATGTGGAGATTAGGGAAAGGCTTACTAGACAGACTGCAGTATCACAGAATAGAAAGACTAGAATGGTTTGACAGAATCACTCATGTGGAGTTTAGGGAAAGGGCGACTAGACAGATGCATCATAGAATAGAAAGACTAGAATGGTCTGATAGAATCACTCATGTGGAGTTTAGGGAAAGGGTGACTAGACAGATGCATCACAGAATAGAAAGACTAGAATGGTTTGATAGAATCACTCATGTGGAGCTTAGGGAAAGGGCTAGACAGATTGCAGTGTCACAGAATAGAAAGACTAGAATGGTTTGATAGAATCACTCATGTGGAGTTTAGAGAAAGGATGACTAGACAGATTGCAGTATCACAGAATAGAAAGACTAGAATGGTTTGACAGAATCACTCATGTGGAGTTTAGGGAAAGGGCGACTAGACAGATGCATCATAGAATAGAAAGATTAGAATGGTCTGATAGAATCACTCATGTGGAGTTTAGGGAAAGGGTGACTAGACAGATGCATCACAGAATAGAAAGACTAGAATGGTTTGATAGAATCACTCATGTGGAGCTTAGGGAAAGGGCTAGACAGATTGCAGTGTCACAGAATAGAAAGACTAGAATGGTTTGATAGAATCACTCATGTGGAGTTTAGAGAAAGGATGACTAGACAGATTGCAGTATCACAGAATAGAAAGACTAGAATGGTTTGACAGAATCACTCATGTGGAGTTTAGGGAAAGGGCGACTAGACAGATGCATCACAGAATAGAAAGACTAGAATGGTTTGACAGAATCACTCATGTTGAGTTTAGGGAAAGGATGACTAGACAGATTGCAGTATCACAGAATAGAAAGACTAGAATGGTTTGACAGAATCACTCATGTGGAGATTAGGGAAAGGAAGACTAGAGATTGCAGTATCACAGAATAGAAAGACTAGAATGGTATGACAGAATCACTTATGTGGAGATTAGGGAAAGGACGACTAGAGAGATTGCAGTATCACAGAATAGAAAGACTAGAATGGTTTGACAGAATCACTCATGTGGAGATTAGGGAAAGGGCTAGACAGATTGCAGTATCACAGAATAGAAATGTGGAGATTAGGGAAAGGACGACTAGAGAGATTGCAGTATCACAGAATAGAAAGACTAGAATGGTATGACAGAATCACTCATGTGGAGTTTAGGGAAAGGGCTAGACAGATTGCAGTATCACAGAATAGAAAGACTAGAATGGTTTGACAGAATCACTCATGTGGAGATTAGGGAAAGGACGACTAGAGAGATTGCAGTATCACAGAATAGAAAGACTAGAATGGTTTGACAGAATCACTCATGTGGAGATTAGGGAAAGGGCTAGACAGATTGCAGTATCACAGAATAGAAATGTGGAGATTAGGGAAAGGACGACTAGAGAGATTGCAGTATCACAGAATAGAAAGACTAGAATGGTATGACAGAATCACTCATGTGGAGTTTAGGGAAAGGGCTAGACAGATTGCAGTATCACAGAATAGAAAGACTAGAGTGGTTTGACAGAATCACTCATGTGGAGATTAGGGAAAGGACGACTAGAGAGATTGCAGTATCACAGAATAGAAAGACTAGAATGGTATGACAGAATCACTTATGTGGAGTTTAGGGAAAGGGCTAGACAGATTGCAGTATCACAGAATAGAAAGACTAGAATGGTTTGACAGAATCACTCATGTGGAGATTAGGGAAAGGACGACTAGAGAGATTGCAGTATCACAGAATAGAAAGACTAGAAATGGTTTGACAGAATCACTCATGTGGAGATTAGGGAAAGGGCTAGACAGATTGCAGTATCACAGAATAGAAATGTGGAGATTAGGGAAAGGACGACTAGAGAGATTGCAGTATCACAGAATAGAAAGACTAGAATGGTATGACAGAATCACTCATGTGGAGTTTAGGGAAAGGGCTAGACAGATTGCAGTATCACAGAATAGAAAGACTAGAGTGGTTTGACAGAATCACTCATGTGGAGATTAGGGAAAGGATGACTAGAGAGATTGCAGTATCACAGAATAGAAAGACTAGAATGGTATGACAGAATCACTTATGTGGAGTTTAGGGAAAGGGCTAGACAGATTGCAGTATCACAGAATAGAAAGACTAGAATGGTTTGACAGAATCACTCATGTGGAGCTTAGGGAAAGGGCTAGACAGATTGCAGACTCACAGAATAGAAAGACTAGAATCGTTTGACAGAATCACTCATGTGGAGCTTAGGGAAAGGGCTAGACAGACTGCAGACTCACAGAATAGAAAGACTAGAATGGTTTGACAGAATCACTCATGTGGAGCTTAGGGAAAGGGCTAGACAGACTGCAGTATCACAGAATAGAAAGACTAGAATGGCTTGACAGAATCACTCATGTGGAGATTAGGGAAAGGGCTAGACAGATTGCAGATTCACAGAATAGAAAGACTAGAATGGTTTGACAGAATCACTCATGTGGAGATTAGGGAAAGGCTGACTAGACAGACTGCAGTATCACAGAATAGAAAGACTAGAATGGTTTGACAGAATCACTCATGTGGAGTTTAGGGAAAGGGCGACTAGACAGATGCATCATAGAATAGAAAGACTAGAATGGTCTGATAGAATCACTCATGTGGAGTTTAGGGAAAGGGTGACTAGACAGATGCATCACAGAATAGAAAGACTAGAATGGGTTGATAGAATCACTCATGTGGAGCTTAGGCAAAGGGCTAGACAGACTGCAGACTCACAGAATAGAAAGACTAGAATGGTTTGATAGAATCACTCATGTGGAGTTTAGAGAAAGGATGACTAGACAGATTGCAGTATCACAGAATAGAAAGACTAGAATGGTTTGACAGAATCACTCATGTGGAGTTTAGGGAAAGGGCGACTAGACAGATGCATCATAGAATAGAAAGATTAGAATGGTCTGATAGAATCACTCATGTGGAGTTTAGGGAAAGGGTGACTAGACAGATGCATCACAGAATAGAAAGACTAGAATGGTTTGATAGAATCACTCATGTGGAGCTTAGGGAAAGGGCTAGACAGATTGCAGTGTCACAGAATAGAAAGACTAGAATGGTTTGACAGAATCACTCATGTGGAGTTTAGAGAAAGGATGACTAGACAGATTGCAGTATCACAGAATAGAAAGACTAGAATGGTTTGACAGAATCACTCATGTGGAGTTTAGGGAAAGGGCGACTAGACAGATGCATCACAGAATAGAAAGACTAGAATGGTTTGACAGAATCACTCATGTGGAGTTTAGGGAAAGGATGACTAGACAGATTGCAGTATCACAGAATAGAAAGACTAGAATGGTTTAACAGAATCACTCATGTGGAGATTAGGGAAAGGACGACTAGAGATTGCAGTATCACAGAATAGAAAGACTAGAATGGTATGACAGAATCACTTATGTGGAGTTTAGGGAAAGGGCTAGACAGATTGCAGTATCACAGAATAGAAAGACTAGAATGGCTTGACAGAATCACTCATGTGGAGATTAGGGAAAGGGCTAGACAGATTGCAGATTCACAGAATAGAAAGACTGGAATGGTTTGACAGAATCACTCATGTGGAGATTAGGGAAAGGCTTACTAGACAGACTGCAGTATCACAGAATAGAAAGACTAGAATGGTTTGACAGAATCACTCATGTGGAGTTTAGGGAAAGGGCGACTAGACAGATGCATCATAGAATAGAAAGACTAGAATGGTCTGATAGAATCACTCATGTGGAGTTTAGGGAAAGGGTGACTAGACAGATGCATCACAGAATAGAAAGACTAGAATGGTTTGATAGAATCACTCATGTGGAGCTTAGGGAAAGGGCTAGACAGATTGCAGTGTCACAGAATAGAAAGACTAGAATGGTTTGATAGAATCACTCATGTGGAGTTTAGAGAAAGGATGACTAGACAGATTGCAGTATCACAGAATAGAAAGACTAGAATGGTTTGACAGAATCACTCATGTGGAGTTTAGGGAAAGGGCGACTAGACAGATGCATCATAGAATAGAAAGATTAGAATGGTCTGATAGAATCACTCATGTGGAGTTTAGGGAAAGGGTGACTAGACAGATGCATCACAGAATAGAAAGACTAGAATGGTTTGATAGAATCACTCATGTGGAGCTTAGGGAAAGGGCTAGACAGATTGCAGTGTCACAGAATAGAAAGACTAGAATGGTTTGATAGAATCACTCATGTGGAGTTTAGAGAAAGGATGACTAGACAGATTGCAGTATCACAGAATAGAAAGACTAGAATGGTTTGACAGAATCACTCATGTGGAGTTTAGGGAAAGGGCGACTAGACAGATGCATCACAGAATAGAAAGACTAGAATGGTTTGACAGAATCACTCATGTGGAGTTTAGGGAAAGGATGACTAGACAGATTGCAGTATCACAGAATAGAAAGACTAGAATGGTTTGACAGAATCACTCATGTGGAGATTAGGGAAAGGAAGACTAGAGATTGCAGTATCACAGAATAGAAAGACTAGAATGGTATGACAGAATCACTTATGTGGAGTTTAGGGAAAGGGCTAGACAGATTGCAGTATCACAGAATAGAAAGACTAGAATGGTTTGACAGAATCACTCATGTGGAGATTAGGGAAAGGACGACTAGAGAGATTGCAGTATCACAGAATAGAAAGACTAGAATGGTTTGACAGAATCACTCATGTGGAGATTAGGGAAAGGGCTACACAGATTGCAGTATCACAGAATAGAAATGTGGAGATTAGGGAAAGGACGACTAGAGAGATTGCAGTATCACAGAATAGAAAGACTAGAATGGTATGACAGAATCACTCATGTGGAGTTTAGGGAAAGGGCTAGACAGATTGCAGTATCACAGAATAGAAAGACTAGAGTGGTTTGACAGAATCACTCATGTGGAGATTAGGGAAAGGACGACTAGAGAGATTGCAGTATCACAGAATAGAAAGACTAGAATGGTATGACAGAATCACTTATGTGGAGTTTAGGGAAAGAGCTAGACAGATTGCAGTATCACAGAATAGAAAGACTAGAATGGTTTGACAGAATCACTCATGTGGAGATTAGGGAAAGGACGACTAGAGAGATTGCAGTATCACAGAATAGAAAGACTAGAAATGGTTTGACAGAATCACTCATGTGGAGATTAGGGAAAGGGCTAGACAGATTGCAGTATCACAGAATAGAAATGTGGAGATTAGGGAAAGGACGACTAGAGAGATTGCAGTATCACAGAATAGAAAGACTAGAATGGTATGACAGAATCACTCATGTGGAGTTTAGGGAAAGGGCTAGACAGATTGCAGTATCACAGAATAGAAAGACTAGAGTGGTTTGACAGAATCACTCATGTGGAGATTAGGGAAAGGATGACTAGAGAGATTGCAGTATCACAGAATAGAAAGACTAGAATGGTATGACAGAATCACTTATGTGGAGTTTAGGGAAAGGGCTAGACAGATTGCAGTATCACAGAATAGAAAGACTAGAATGGTTTGACAGAATCACTCATGTGGAGATTAGGGAAAGGACGACTAGAGAGATTGCAGTATCACAGAATAGAAAGACTAGAATGGTTTGACAGAATCACTCATGTGGAGATTAGGGAAAGGATGACTAGAGAGCTTGCAGTATCACAGAATAGAAAGACTAGAATGGTTTGACAGAATCACTCATGTGGAGTTTAGAGAAAGGGCTAGACAGACTGCAGTGTCACAGAATAGAAAGACTAGAATGGTTTGACAGAATCACTCATGTGGAGTTTAGGGAAAGGGCTAGACAGATTGCAGTGTCACAGAATAGAAAGACTAGAATGGTTTGACAGAATCACTCATGTGGAGATTAGGGAAAGGATGACTAGACAGAATGCAGTATCACAGAATAGAAAGACTAGAATGGTTTGACAGAATCACTCATGTGGAGTTTAGGGAAAGGGCTAGACAGATTGCAGTATCACAGAATAGAAAGACTAGAATGGTTTGACAGAATCATTCATGTGGAGATTAGGGAAAAGATGACTAGACAGATTGCAGTATCACAGAATAGAAAGACTAGAATGGTTTGACAGAATCACTCATGTGGAGGGAAAGGGCTAGACAGATTGCAGTATCACAGAAGAGAAAGACTAGAATGGTTTGACAGAATCACTCATGTGGAGTTTAGGGAAAGGGCTAGACAGATTGCAGTATCACAGAATAGATAGACTAGAATGGTTTGACAGAATCACTCATGTGGAGTTTAGGGAAAGGGCTAGACAGATTGCAGTGTCACAGAATAGAAAGACTAGAATGGTCTGATAGAATCACTCATGTGGAGTTTCGAGAAAGGGCTAGACAGATTGCAGTGAATCAAGAGGTGAGATGCAGGACAGGACACACAATGTAGGAAACCTGAGATTGTATAACTAGAAAGTCCGTGCACTGGTGCAGGACAGGACACACAATGGAGGACACCTGAGATTGTATAGCTAGAAAGTCTGTGCACTGGTGCAGGACAGGACACACAATGGAGGACACCTGAGATTGTATAGCTAGCACATCCTTGCACTGGTGCAGGACAGGACACACAATGGAGGACACCTGAGATTGTATAGCTAGAAAGTCTGTGCACTGGTGCAGGACAGGACACACAATGGAGGACACCTGAGATTGTATAGCTACACATCCTTGCACTGGTGCTGGACAGGACACACAATGGAGGACACCTGAGATTGTATAGCTAGAAAGTCTGTGCACTGGTGCAGGACAGGACACACAATGGAGGACACCTGAGATTGTATAGCTACACATCCTTGCACTGGTGCAGGACAGGACACACAATGGAGGACACCTGAGATTGTATAGCTACACATCCTTGCACTGGTGCAGGACAGGACACACAATGGAGGACACCTGAGATTGTATAGCTACACATCCTTGCACTGGTGCAGGACAGGACACACAATGGAGGACACCTGAGAAACTAGAAAGTCCTTGCACTGGAACCCACAGAACAAATGAACAAGAGGGAGACCTGCAACACACGGAGAAGAGAGCTAGAAACAGAAGTGAATGATATGGCAAGGAGTGGGGGATATTATCATGCATAGGTTGACTCACGCTGGTTGTCTGTGGTGGGTGCAGGTTCATATCCCTTACACTCCAGATCAAGGTGAGAAAACTCAGGACAAAACCCCCTTTTAGCTGATCAATGATAATGTCCCTGGATGCACAGGGAAACAGTCCCTGGATACACAGGGAGACAATCCCTGGGTACACAGAGAAACAGTCCCTGGATACAAAGGGGAATTTCCAGGTGTTTTGAGGGACTTTCGACTCTCACTGTTGTGGTGCCGTTTACATCCCAGCTGATCAAATTAGAATGGCCGAGGACATCACGGTCAACACTCAAGGGAAGGCAGGGACAGACCATGGGCATTATCCGCCATCCATGGTGGCTTCCATAATTGCAGAGCCGGCACACAGCGCTCTGGTACTGGACTCACACCCGAGGAATCATCACGTCCTGCATGTGGAAGTCCAAAGCGAAAGCTCGCTGAATGGATGTCGTCTGCAGACTAACCGTTCCTGGTTTGTGTGGGTAGCAGCCTGTAGTGAACATAATGCCCAATACATGGAAGTGAGGAATTAAAGCTGGACGTGGCTAGTGCTTGGGTGAGCAATTATGGAAGCCTCCTTGGATGGCGGATAATGCCCATGGACCTTTCCTTGAGTGCTGACCGTGAAGTCTTCGGCTGTTCTAACTTGACCAGCTAGGACGTGGACAGCACCACACCTGGGAAGGCTAACCTGTTCAACAAACGCCTGCCAAAGTTGGATGTGTTGGCTTAAGGGCACATAACCGGACACACTGCAATTATGTCTGGAAAAAAAAAACACTCCGGATGAATGCAGAAGAAGAAGAAGGACATGTAATAACAGATGATGGCAGAAGTGAAACAAAAATCAAACCAAGAATAGGAATAACCAAAAATGCTTTCAGCAGCATGAAATCAGTGTTAACCTCCAGAGAGATTAACAACACATTAAAAATGAGAATTGTCAAATATTTTGTATATTTTTATATTTTTATATATGGCGCGCAAGCCTGGACATTGAGCGAGCAATTGAAAAGTTGAATAGAGGCCCTGGAGATGTGGGTATACAGAAGAATATGTTGTATTTTATGGGGAAAAAAATCAAATGCAGAGATGTAAGAAAACCTGGGAATGAAAAGAGTTGATGAAAGAAATAAAAAAGAGGCAAGTGAAATATTTTGGCCATGTTAAAAGACATAACACTCTTATAAAAACCATCTTGGAGGGTAAAGTTGAAGGCAAGCGAGCAAGAGGTATACAACGATACAAGTGGGAAGGTAACATCAAGAGATGAATTAGCTGCAATCTAACAGAATGTACAGTCAGGGCCAGACAAACAGTGTTGGAGATCCATTGCAGCCAACCTTCATTGTGGAGACGGCACCTGATTGATTTCTCTGGAGTGAACTAGGCAGGCAAAAAGAGGGATCAGGCTACATGGGCAACACATTGTCTCTACAATTCAGCTCAGGCTTTGCGCTATGGAGAGGTGTAACTCTATCCCTGGTCTTAACCGGAATTGGTCTGATCAGGCATATTAGCTACCGCCATGGGTTGTAGTTATTATGCCTTTTATTGAAGCACAGTGTAACAAACTATCGTCTGTCTAGACAGCAAGGTATCAGCAGCATGACAGTCCAGTATTTCTTTAATAGATTGTGATCTCCATATCCATTATAAGTGTTCCCCGCGCTGTTTAAAAAAAAATTTCTCTACCAGAATGGATTATATTATGTTCCATGAATGTTATCATGCCCATTCCTTTCCATCTAGTTAGTTAGTCAGTTTAGTTAGTTAGTTAGTTTGTTAGTTTAGTTAGTTTAGTTAGTTAGTTAGTTAGTTAGTTAGTCGACAGATCATCCTCATTGCACATCGAACCATTCAGTCCATAAGTGCTCGGATCCCCTCCTTAGCAAATCCCATAGGTTGTAGCAGCTAACGACACCTTTCCATCTAGTCTCACATATGCCTAGCATGTTAATATTCAGTCTTCTTAGTTTAGTTTAGTTTAGTCGACAGATCAACATCACGGCACATGGGTGTAACCCATAAGTGCTCCGTTCTGCTCCTAACTCAAGCCTGAGTCCGAAGAAACTCAGCTCAGTGCACAAACTCCACAGCACCGGCAAGGATTCTGAAATACATTGGGTAGATTTTTAACTAACAATTTTGCCCGGGCAGTGCCGTTAGGCTACTATTTTTCGATTTCCAACTGCCAAGGGATTTTTTATGTGTGCAGCAATACACACGGGTATCTGATTTCACTACCCAGAGACCAGGGGAAATTATGTTACTAGAAGTCCATGTGACAAAATCCCGGCCCTCACCAGGGCTTGAACCTAGGATCTCCAGCACTCGAGGTTCACACCATACCTCAAGACCACTCAGCCCCCTTCAGTCTTCTTATTTTTTTCTTAATATTATCAAATTTTCCATCCCCACTTATAGTTCTAACGTTCCACATTCCCACTTTAAATGTTGGTAATCTTTTGAACTCAGTTGCTTGCTGGCAGTCTGGAGTCACCTGGTGCACATGACTACCCATACCGTGCGAGGCTGCTACTATGGAGCACCCATTTATGCCGTTTCTCTGTTTCTCTATGAATTGACGAAACATGATTTTCTAGGCAAATGCAGAGAAGGTAGTTTGCCATTGCTTTTCTCATTAGCAGTGACCATACTGGTCGATGACTGTAGTCATTGGCGCCCCCCCCCCCCCCCCCCTCCAAAAAAAAAAAAAAAAAAGAGATCCTCTGCCTACCGTTGTGAAATTGGAGACCATAACCTACAACTATCTGTCGGCTGCTCTTCAACATTGTCAGTAATGTGCATTAATAATGATAAACGTGATCATGCCATAAAATACAGAAATTCCAGTTTGTGCTGTATTGCTTACCATAGGATATTTTTGTGGTTTTATTATTGCCAGCTGAAAACAGATTTGCTAATTTTCTGTCATGAGGATAGAGGAGCTGAGCAGAAATTAGGGCAGCATGAATAAGACAGTTAATGATTTTGCTTATTTTTGTGACTCTTCAATCTTGTTGACAGGTATTTGCTTTCTCCATAAGAAATGATGAAAGTCACTGGAAACTATATGACTGGTCAAAGTTGACTACCGTTGTCATGTTTGGCTACATAAATGATGCCTTGATGTGTCTGGCACACTCTCACAATGTTAGAGTTGTTATGTTGGGTAAGTAAGTTGTAGATGGGCTTCATGTGTTGGGTGGGTTGTAGACAGAGTTGTTGTGTTAAGCAAGTTGTAGATATACAGTTGTTTTGTTGGGTAAGTTGTAGATAGTTGTTGTGTAAGGTAAGTTGTAAATAGAGTTGTGTTGTGTAAGATGTAAATAGAGTATTAATTAGAGAAAAGTAGAGACCAAAGGACACACTACACAAAATAAAAATTTAAACTATAGTTACAGACTCTAAACCTGTCACCTCAAAATGATGACAGCCCTTCTGTAGAAACAAGTGTACTTTGATGAATGACCAAGTAGACACCACTAAAAAAAGATGTCTTCATTTGGCAGGTCTATCATCCATCTGAATCCACAAGCATAGAAGATGAACAGAATTTGTATCCAACCGTTGAAAAGGTGTCGTGGATAATAGGCCTAGATAATGAAGACACCTTTTATCTGCTACAGACACATAAGTCTATTGTAATTGAGCTAGTCTAGTGGAACCCTGCATAAGTCTGTTGTAATTGAGCTGGTCTAGACTCTAGAGGAGTCCTGCATAAATCTATAGTAGTTTAAAAATAAACACAGCATGTATTGTGTGGCGCTCATATAAGTAGTAGAATGAAGTACAGACCTGAGGACACACTAGACAAGACAAAAACTGAAACTAGTTTTTGTGTGTTTAGTGTGTTCTCTGGACTCTACTTCTTTCTACTACATGTGTGTTTTTATTTATGAACAGACTAAGTGGCCTCAAAGGTTTCGGAATTGTTATTTCTGTATAATAAATCTGTAGTAATTGAGCTGGTCTAGAGGAATCCTGCCTAAATATATAGTTATTGAACTAATCTAGAGAATTCTTGCTGGAAGCTATAGTAACTGAGCTAATCTAGATAATTCCTGCAGAAATCTTATAGTAAATAACTCACTTTGTTTTCAAATTATGCAGGGCTATCTTCTTCTGTTTCTTGTATTGCTGTTTTATTATGTTTAAAAAGAAAAAAAAAACTTAGTCTGGTTTTAGACAAATTATTTTCCTCATACTTCCTCAATTGTAGGCAACATAGACAAGGCAACATTCATGGATCCAACAAAGAGACAGTTGTGGATTCAACAACAATTTGTGCAGGTGAAAACTCACTTTTTGGATGGCTTGAACTTTGATTTTGAGGATGCAATTACTACAGGTGATAAGTCAACTCGTGATGCTTACACTTCCCTTGTACAGGAAACCAACAACTACTTCAAACAAGAGATGCCTTACTGCCAGGTTGGAAATGATGCTTGTTGTTCTTGTCCAAAAATATATTGATTACACACATATTTTATTGTATGTAACATTTGATATAATGCAGAGTTTGATTTGACTGTTACGAGATGTTTGATTAATTTTTTTTATCTAACTCATTATCATCATTAACATAATAGTCATCATCAACATTATGCAAGGTATATATTTGGACATTGTCATATATTTCTGTGTAAGTTTCTGTCTGTTGCCATCTGTCAGATCACCTGGTCACACCTGCTGAAGTTACTTTGTTAAAGTATGCCATACATTTTGTCTCTACTGGTTAATGTTTGTTGTACATTTTGGGCTTTCTTATCACTTTGTTAAATAATGTCATACATATTGACCTTTCTTGTAATGTTGTCAATATTTGTCACACATTTTTACTTTTTGTGTGTGACCTTGACAACTGTTAGTCTAAATAATGCTTCAGATATGCATGCAGATAGATATACAGACAGTTAAACAATCATGTATTTTGAGAATGCCGTGCTTCTAATTAAACATGCTTAGACAATTAATCATTTCTGGCAATATGCAAAGCCAGAGCAAATCGTTGTGTCTCAGGAATGTTAGAACACTTGTAACAATAATTCACTGTATCTGGGAAAGGCATTAGTGTAATCTTTGTTATATTGATTTTCAACACCTAGATAAGTGTCGATGTGGCATGGAAGCCAAATATTGATGTTCGTTTTTACGATTACCGAGGATTGGCAGAACATTCTGATCTGCTTTTTGTTATGGCTTATGATGAGCAGAGTCAGATTTTTGGAGAATGCCTGGCTGGGCCAAATTCAGCAATCACTTCTGCTGTTGAAGGTCAGTAACAAATAATATGTAACTACTCTTGTTGATCAATGCCACAATTATGTTTCATTTACAGGGGAAAGACAGAGATCATGAGAATAAATCAAGCTAATAATAGTCCAATTTTACTCTGTGAAACTTCACTTCGACAGGTGGAATCATACACATATTTAGACAGCAATCTATAGCAATCTAGGCAAAGTTTGGGGGAACAGATAGCTGACTGGCACCTTGCCGTCTTGACAGACGTTAGTTTGTAAAATTGGGTTATCTCTCCATAACACAAAGACTGGGCTGAATTTAGAGACCATGTGTTGCCCATGCAGCATGATCCCTCTCTAGGCCTGTCTAGTTTACTCCAGAGGAAAGGTGACACCAATACATCTGGAACAAGACAAGCTGCAGAAGCTGCTGGATCAGCAAAGCAATGCTTTAACTGTCCGCCTGTCTGAGCTTTGATCCTAGACCAGTTACCAACCAAGGCTTAGGGCCTGGTCTGCCCTGCCATGATATTTAGTCTGTAGGTTGCATTTCCTCACACCAGGATAAGGCTTGTACCCTCCCAGTTGCGCTTTTCCGCCCGAAGCCGTTGGCACAATGTGGGAACAGATAGAGTTATTAACATAATGCATGTAGCTAAAGGAGCTTTCTTAGCAACATAACGTGTGGAAATCAAAGGGAAATAAATCTGGTACCCAACATAAGAGTGTTTAACTCTTAACATCAAAGTAGCACAGCTGTGTGCCTCAGAGAAATGGAGAACGACTAAAACAGTGACTGCTGAACTACAAACTTTCTTTCATTGGTGCTTTCACAGAATAGAGTGATTACAGTGCTATGACAGAATCAACTGTGTGGAGCTGATGGAAAAACTAGCAAAAGAATTTGTTAATGTTATAATTAAAAAGTCCGTCCTCTGGAACCCATCAAGCAAATGAAATAGGAGACCCAAATACACATGGAGAAGAGAATTAGAGACAGCGGTGAATAATATAGAAGGGCATGAAAGAAGCTGCAGCAGACAGCTAAGAATAGAAGGAATTCGAGTGATTTGCTTGAGAGGATGCTCCATTTGAAGTGGAAGTTATGAAATAAGTCACTGTCACTCAGTTCCCTTGAAATTATGAAACAAGTCGCTGTCACTCAGTTCCCTTAAAATTATGTAACAAGTCGCTGTCACTCAGTTCCCTTGAAATTATGATACAAGTCACTGTCACTCAGTTCCCTTGAAATTATGAAACAAGTTGCTGTCACTCAGTTCCCTTGAAATTATGAAACAAGTTGCTGTCACTCAGTTCCCTTAAAATTATGAAACAAGTTGCTGTCTCTCAGTTCCCTTGAAATTATGATACAAGTCACTGTCATTCAGTTCCTTTGAAATTGTTATTCACAATTTATATCACAAACTTTCAAGACCAGCAGATGAACATCTAAGTGACACAAGCTATTCTTGGGTGATTTGATTTGAAAAGTATTACTAGGCACCTGTTAGGGAGTGTTTATTGTAAAGAAAAATACAGGAAATATACTGGGGACTGGCTGTAAGTCTTTAACTTGACTGAAGGAAATGCCATAGAGAATTGACATTTTGTTTAGTGTTTTGTTTTCTTTTCAGTATAGCCAGCTCATGAATTGATACTTTTATGTCGCCTCAGCTTGGCCTTAAAAATACCTTGGGAATAGAACATCCTATTTTTCTACCTAACCAGTTACCACATGCCATTATGACATCTTCAGCACTGCCAAAATTATTAAAATGTAAAAAATAAAACAGATTAGCGACATGTAAGCAGCGTCACTTAAACTGTCTACACCAGCAATTTAGTGAAGCATATGAAGGACAGAAACACTGATTTCATCTGCCTGTGTGTTTCTGTACATGCTTTTCCTTGTACTGACAGAAATGTTATCACGTACCTAACCTCTGACTTCTGCATTGTCCTGAAAAATTGGTGGAGCAGCAGTTCCAGTTAATGAGGTATATTGCACAGTGCACCTTTGTGGGGTAACCTACTGAAGAAATAAATGCATACTTCAAACGTCTGGTGCATATATAAATGTGCCTGGCTTTTATTTTCTTCTGTTACTCCTTTATAGGCCAGTCTCTCTGGCCTAGGAGTTTACGACTTTCTCCGTAATCTCGTTTATCCACGTGAGCAAATGCAGCTGCGCGAGAATGGGTAGCAATTCTCGCCACATTGGTTACTTATGGGATATGTGAGCTAGCCACTCAGAAAGCAATAGCAAACAACTGAGCGCAATCTTGCCAAGACATTAACAGCAGCTGAAAAGGCTGGCGTTGACTGCAATGTCCTGTAAAGGATATGCAAAAGAAAAAAAAACAAGAAAAAAACACCTTTATAGACTTATGATCAGCCTTGTAAATACGACCAGCCCTTATAAATACAAAAGATACATCTTTGTAAATGATTGTTGGGTTGTATAATTTGATCATTCTTGAGTGAGTGCAGTAAGCAAAATAAAGTATGAAAGAGTAAATGGATAATTAAATGAGCAATGCATTACATTTTTAATGGCTTTCTGTGTCAGAGATATTTTTTTAAATCTAGTTATTTTAATCTGTGACTTTTCTGGCAGGTTTAAGCACATATATAAATGGTTCTGCCCAGATTGCAGCAGATAAACTGGTTCTAGGACTTCCCTGGTATGGATACATCTACCCCTGTATTCGGACAGAAGGGGTAAGTTGTGTTTTTTGGCTGAGTCCTGAGTCTGCAGGAGTACAGATCACAGATTACTGGGGCTTAGAAAGAACAGTAAGGAAGGCATGGCCCCTTGAGGAATAATCAGGCAACTGGCAACCAACGGTTCACCCAGTGCATTACAGGCACCTGGACATGAACATGCATAGGCAGGTGGACAGTTGCAGGATGGAGAATTTTTCTGACCAGTTGTGATGTCAGCCATGTTCTACATAGGCAGGTGGACGGTTGAATTTTTGACCAATTGTGATGTCAGCCATGTTCTACATAGGCAGGTGGACGGTTGAAGGATGGAGAGTATTTCTGACCAGTTTTGATATCAGCCATTTCCTGCAAAGGACTTACTACAAGATGATGGTGTTTGTTGTTTGAGGCTACAGTAGCAACAACTCATACAGATGATGATGTTTGTTGTTTGAGGCTACAGTAGTAACAACTCATACAGATGATGATGTTTGCTGTTTGAGGCTACAGTAGCAACAACTCATACAGATGATGATGTTTGTTGTTTGAGGCTACAGTATCAACAACTCATACAGATGATGATGTTTGCTGTTTGAGGCTACAGTAGCAACAACTCATACAGATGATGATGTTTGCTGTTTGAGACTACAGTAGCAACAACTCATACAGATGATGATGTTTGCTGTTTGAGGCTACAGTAGCAACAACTCATACAGATGATGATGTTTGCTGTTTGAGGCTACAGTAGCAACAACTCATACAGATAATGATGTTTGCTGTTTGAGGCTACAGTAGCAACAACTCGTACAGATGATGATGTTTGCTGTTTGAGGCTACAGTAGCAACAACTCATACAGATGATGATGTTTGTTGTTTGAGGCTACAGTAGCAACAACTCATACAGATGATGATGTTTGTTGTTTGAGGCTAAAGTAGCAACAACTCATACAGATGATGATGTTTGTTGTTTGAGGCTACAGTAGCAACAACTCATACAGATGATGATGTTTGCTGTTTGAGGCTACAGTAGCAACACTCATACAAATGATGAGTAAATAGTCTGTTCAAACAGGTAATGAACAGTTAATCAAGTCTAATGGATATAAGATGATGAACCATGAAAAGCATTTTTTAAGTAGTTTTGTTTTATTTTCTTCCTTTACTTGTAGCATTACACCAGGTGTGGTTTGTGACTAGATAACCCTTGATGTGTAGTCATGGACTCACTTGTAGCGTAACACCAGATGTGGTTTGTGACTAGATCACCCTTGATGTCATGGTGTCAGACCTCCATGTACAGGACTGTTCCCCTTGTCTTCTGTCTGCCATCTCCCAATGAAGCCTTGACTTACAACCAACTCATGCCAAGCACACCGTGGACTTGTTGGTGATGTGTTGTGTGTTGCAGCTAGAGTTGTCTGCGGGATACGGTAGCCAGTCTCACACCAATGCTACTTAGTTGCCTCTGATGACATGCTTGCTAGGCTAGAATGAAACCTTTCTTTGCTTCACTGATGAGCCCTAGTCACATGTGAACGAACAAATGAATGAACTAACTAAACTAACTAAACTAAACTAAACTAAACTAACTAACATGCATATTGTTGTGAAGGTTCACTATAGAAAAATTACATTCAGTGCTTATCTGCGTGTGTCCATCCATCCATCATGTGCCATGCCGATAAGCCTGGGCGGTCATGTTTTGCCATCTCACTCAATCACCAGAGTCGTGGATCAGCTCTGTGTTCCTCTCTCGATCTGTGTGTGTAGAATATGCATATTGTTGTGAAGGTTTACTATAGAAAAATCACGTTCAGTGCTTATCTGTGTATATAGAACATGCACATTGTTGTGAAGGTTCACTATAGAAAACATAGATTGAGTGTTATCTGTGTGTCATGTTACTAGGACAAGTGCTACATCCAGGAAGTGCCATTTCGTGGTGTCAACTGTAGTGATGCTGCAGGAAAGCAGTATGATTATGGCTTCATATATACTCTCCTAAAAACACTTCCAGAAGTGTACAAGTGGAACGCTACCTCTGCCACACCATACATTACATTCACGGTAACAATGTCTCACAGAGTTTTTCTGTCTCATTGTTAAATTATAAGAGTGAACCATTCTGATTATATAATGTTTGCAGTAATACTAGCATAGGTTACAAGATATAATGTATTCAGTAATACCAGAATGAATGTCTAATGTTTGCAGTAATACCAGACATAGGTTAGAATATTTAATTCTTACACTAGTTAAGAGTTAAGAGTAAATAATGTTTCCAATAATAGAAGAGTTTAGAATATATAATGTTTACACTAGTTCCAGACATAGTTTAGAATATGTAATTTTTACAGTAGTTCCAGACATAGGTTATAATTGATTTATGTGGTTGTTTCAGGACTTAAAATTTAAATATTGAGCATAACCCACCACTGGCAACATTGACCACACTCTGGTATGAACCTAAAGCCTATCCATGTCAATATGGAAGCACTATACTCGAGTTTCGCTCTCGTTTGAGCTCGTCAGTAGTGCATATCCCCGTAGGTTATATCCCCATAGGTTAAAATGTATAATGTTTACATAGTACCAGGCATAGGTTAGAATATTTAATGTTTACATAGTACCAGGCATAGGTTAGAATATTTAATGTTTACATAGTACCAGGCATAGGTTAGAATATTTAACGTTTACATAGTCCCAGGCATAGGTTAGAATATATAATGTTTACACTAGTTCCAGACATAGTTTAGTATATGTAATTTTTACAATAGTTCCAGACATAGGTTATAATGTATAATGTTTACATAGTACCAGGCATAGGTTAGAATATTTAATGTTTACATAGTACCAGGCATAGGTTAGCATATTTAATGTTTACAGCTGTTCCAGAAATAGGTTAAAATGTTTACATACTACCAGTCATAGGTTGGAATATTTAATGTTTACAGCTGTTCCAGACATAGGTTAGACTATATAATATTTAAAGTAATAGAAGAGGTTAGAATATATAATGTTTACATAGTACCAGTCATAGGTTAGAATATATAATGTTTAAGGTAATAGAAGAGGTTAGAATATGTAATGTTTACATAGTACCAAGCATGTATTAGTATGTTTACAGTAATAGAAGATTTTAGAATATATAATGTTTACATAGTACCAGTCATAGGTTAGAATATATAATGTTTAAGGTAATAGAAGAGGTTAGAATATGTAATGTTTACATAGTACCAAGCATGTATTAGCATGTTTACAGTAATAGAAGATTTTAGAATATATAATGTTTACATAGTACCAGTCATAGGTTAGAATATATAATGTTTAAGGTAATAGAAGAGGTTAGAATATATAATGTTTAAGGTAATAGAAGAGGTTAGAATATATAATGTTTACATAGTACCAAGCATGTATTAGTATGTTTACAGTAATAGAAGATTTTAGAATATATAATGTTTAAGGTAATAGAAGAGGTTAGAATATGTAATGTTTACATAGTACCAAGCATGTATTAGTATGTTTACAGTAATAGAAGATTTTAGAATATATAATGTTTACATAGTACCAGGCATAGGTTAGAATATATAATGTTTACATAGTGCCAGAGAGTGCCTTTGTGTACGCTCCCTGGTCTGATATAGTATTGTTTATGAAGTCCCCGCTACATGCAGGGGCTAACAGGATTCACTTGAACTCTGTGTGGCTTCTTCCACTGCACCTCCTTTCCGGAAACTGTATGCTGAATGTAAAACCTGCAAGTTTAGTACCACAACTCACTGTTTTCAAATATTTTCCCAACGATACACAGAAGTGAGATACCCCTATAGTTGTTACAGTCACTCCGATCCCCCTTGTTCTTGTACAGTGTTATGATGCTTGAATCTTTGAAATCCTGTAGGACTTGTCCTTCTCGCCAGCATAGCTCTATTAGCTGGTGGATCTGTAGAGTGAGTGTGTCTTGCTCACTCCTGATAACCTCTATTGGAATCCCATTCTTACCTGGAGCCTTGCCAGATAAAAGTTCATTAACAGCACACTTAACTTCTGTTATGGTAGGAAGTGTGTCCAGGTGGTCAAGAGTTGGCAGAGCCTCTATGGCATTGAGGGCATCATCCGCTAGTTTGGTCTCACTTGAGTAAAGCTCCAAATAGTGCTCTACCCATCTATCCATCTGCTGTTTCTTATCAGTGATGATTTCTACAGTCAAGGTTTTCAGTGGTGCATTTCTTTTAACTATTTGACTGTAGACCTTCTTTATCCTTTCATACATACCTCTGATGTTTTCCTTATCACTTGCATTTTGAATGGACTCACATAACTTGATCCAATAGTCATTTGCACACTGCCTGGCAGCCTTTTGCAAATCCTTCCTAGCTTGCTTCAGCTAACTGAGAGTGTTTCGAGTTGTTTCTTTCCTTGTTTCTTAAGAGAGCTATCTTCTGTCTATCAGTTAAGGGCTGCAGTATCTGGCTGTTGCTGCAAACCAGTCCTGCCTCTTATGATCCACAGTGCCTTAAACCCCTATTGCTGTTTTATAAAGAGTTTCCTTAAGTTTACCCCACTTTCACTTGCTGTTCAATTTTCTGATGTATCGGTGAAAGCGTCTTCAAATGTTATGGTGGAAATAACCATGTGTTCACTTGCATCCATTGTGGATGAACATTTACAGCGTGAATTGATCTAATCAGTCACATTCTCTCCCACCATGGGTTATATTTATGTCTTTTTCAGTCACAATGTAACAAACTATTGTCTGTCAAGACAGCCAGGTGCTAGTTCAGTTCAATGCATCTCGGTAACATGGGCAGATGACATTGTTGAAAGTTGTTTATTGTGTTTCTGAAAGAATTTCTTATCAATAAAACTATGTTAGCAGGAACATGTTCATTCCAAAAGTCTTTGTGGCTCAGTGGAAAAGATGCTTTGGAACCTGTGTCCTAGGACATTCTTAATTGCTTAGAAATTGTTTTTTTGCAGAACTCCATGGGCAATCAGTCATATCAGATTCAATTTGATGACCCTGCGAGCCTGAAGATTAAATACGAGTTAGCATCACAACTGGGACTGCGAGGTGTGGGAATGTGGAATATTGATTCTTTGGATTACTCAGATTCTGCTGTCGGAAGAACAGTTCGGGAGACCATGTTTGCTGCTCTTCCATCAAGAACAACAAAGGCGACTAGTTCAGCTGCATCCGCTGGGAATGGCACAGCATGTCCCTGTAGCAAGCCAGAATGGTGTCTTCCCATCACAGACACGACAAGAAAGGAGGTTTGTGTTTCAGCTGAATTTTTATGAAATATTGTTTGTGTAGTAGGATTAGGATGGGGTGTAATCATGGCACCAATTTGTTTTACCCAGAGAATTTCACATTTCATGGCTGTACCTCTGTTTGTGTCTTTCTTCTGCTATTCCATAACTGTATGTGTGAGGGTGCCTTTCCTGGCAAGGTCTTCTGTTGCCTTCCATCACCAGGACAGCTGATGAGTGTACCATTATTGTGGTCTGTACATTATTTAAACTAATCAGCACAAGACTTATTTTGCAACTTGCCTTCAACAGTTTCTTGGGTGATAGTTTTCAAAGAAATTATGAGTCACATAACTGAAGCATCCATACCCATGTAATCTCTTCACTAGCAAGAATGGCTTCTTACAGTTTGTGCACACATATTTTTGCTTCCCTACAAAGATATTGTCCTTTAAAAGTACTGGAGAATTTTAGTAATGCCATTATAGCTTCGTACATTGAGGAAAGGAAAATCCCAGCTGCACATCCATGTGGTCAAAGATGAAAAACACACTATGGGGCCGAGTATCCATTGGGATAAGTGGACAACTCTGCAGCTGAGCAGAGTAGGGCACTCATTTGTCCTGACATTTGATAATTGCTGTTAAAGGCAGAGGTAAAATACCCCAGTGTGCATGTGGAAGACCAGGGTAAACCACTACATTATCTTTTCATGATTTCAGGAAGTTTAACAGATAGGGGTCAGAAAGCAATGTTAATGGCTGTTTTAGGACATCCTTATCTGATGGGAAATGTCAAGAGCTGCAGGTGACACTAGACCATCATCAAGGTATTGATGGCAAAATCAAACCAAAAATTTCAAAAAAAGGAACATGGAATATCAGGACACTAGCTGAGTTAGGACAGTTAGATAATGTCATAACTGAAATGAAAAATGAATATCCTAGGCATGAGTGAGATACGGTGGAAAGGAACTGGCTAAATAATAACAAATGCACAGTAATATACTCAGGAGGTGATAAACATGAAAAACAACTGTTTGATGAAGAAACATCTACATAAATTAATGGTTATTGGAGTATTTAAGTTAGGGTACTTCAATTGTTATTCACCGGAACATACGCAAATCCTTTCGAGCCTCATTTGCATCGGTCCTGCAATCACTTCCGGTTTAGTGTTCGGTGGACTGCTGGACCGATCGATGGATGTTTTTTAAGTTTTTGGGCCCGTAGGGCCCTCACTGTCGCCGACAGTGAGGGCCCTACGGGCCCAAAACTAACAAAACATCCATCGATCGGTCCAGCAGTCCACCAAACACTTAACCGGAAAATGGTTGCAGGACCGATGCAAATGAGGCTCTAAGGGATATATAGCCTCGTGACGTCTGTTGCGGTGAATTAAAATTGAAGTACCTAAGTTAGAGTTATTATGGTCAAAATGAAAGGTAAAGCAATAGATATAAATATTTTACAAGTGTATACACTAACAGTAATCATTGTCATTTAAACTGTCATTTACTGCCAATATAGTACCTTTGGTGTATGGCAGAGGGGTCTTTGAGCCTGAGGAATTAAGGCCGCCTGGCTAGTGCAGTCACAGCGAACTGTGCAGGTTAGGATTTTCTTTTTGCCCCCGACAGAAAAAAATCTCACACCTTACCGAGGGATCGAACCCGGGTCTCCCGAAGAAGAGTCCAGCATTCTAGCCACTTGGCCAGCCACTCCTCAACCAACAGTAGTGAAGAGGAAATACAAAAAGTTTTTGAGGAAGTTGAAATGATGATCTCTCAAACCAAATCACAAGAAATAAATAAAATACTTGATGATTTCAAAGCAAAAGTTGGAAAAGAAAAAATGAAAGATGTTGTGCGTGACTATTTTAGGAACAAGACATGAAAGAGGAGAAAAACTGATATAATTGCCAAAAATAAATAAATAGCATGATGTTGCAGTAGGAGTGGCTGGCTGGGTGGCTAGAATGCAGTATTCTCCTTCTGGAGACCCGGGTTTGAATCCTCAGTAAGGTATGGATTTTTTTTTGTCGGGGGAAACCCTAACCCTAACCTGCACAGTTCGCGGCGACTGAACTAGCCAGGCGGCCTTAATTCCTCAGGCTCAAGACCTCCCTGACATACACCGCAAGGTACTATATTGGCAGTAAATGACAGTAATGACAGATGTTGCGGTAAGATGCTGCTGCTGCTTCTCCTTCTCCTTCTTCTTATTCTTCTCCTACTTCTTCCCCTCTTCCTTCTCCACCTCCTTTTCCTTCTTTTTTTTCTTCTTCTTCTTCTCCTGTATGTATGAATGGGGATATATGAGTGCGTGCGTCCGTGCGTGAAAGAGAGAGTGAATGAGTGAGTGATTGAGTGAGTGAGAGAGAGAGAGAGAGAGAGAGTAAACTTTTGTGAGTGAGTTTCTGATTGTGAGTACAGTAAAACTTTGATTAACCGTCACTCATTTAACTGTCAGTTTTTGTTATCCATCATTATCTTAAAAAAAATTACATGAGTATCAACAAACAAACGCTATTTTCAATGTTGCCTCTGCCTGGGCTGACCTTACTGTGTCTAACCTAAAGAATATTTGGAATAAACTCTTGCCTGAACCTATTGACAAAACTGAAGGAACTGAGACTGTTAGTGTTGGCAAAATTTTGCAACTGCAACAGTGTAGGACTAAACAGTGAAAACATTACGCCAGAAGAAGTAACAGATTGGTTGGAATGTGACAAAATGGGTTGGAGGCTTTTAAATTTTGAATGATGATGAAATTGTTTCTAGTGTGACTACCATTGAAGAAGAAGAAATCGATGACGATGAAGGATCAGTTCTTTGCCAAAAACCTACAACTAGCCACTCAGAAACAGAAACAATGTTATCAAAGTGCATCGACTGGTTTGAAATGCAAAAGTAGGCAAATGCAACACAGATCCTACTTCTGCGTGAGATATGGAACATTGCCACACAGAAAGCTCAAGCCTCAAAGACACAGAAGGAGATGACAGATTATTTTAAAGTAGTTTAGGTTTATAGTATTACAATGCATTTCTGTACTTTACTACTCTTATATTGTAGTTTATATTGATCATTTTGTAATATTAAATATGTATGTATTATTCACTTTTAATGGATGTTATTTTCATTTTCATCCCAAGCCCACAGTGAAATCAAGTTACTGTGTTCAGAGATTTCTGTTATCTGTCTATTCAGTAATCCGTTGCAGCCCTGGCCTGGCTAGTGATGGTTAATCAAAGTTTTACTGTATATCTGTATGCAAGGGAGTGTGTGCATAACTGAGAGTTTGTGTAAGTGATGTAAGTATGTATGCAGGTATGTATGTATGTATGTGTTTATGCATATGTGCATGTATATGTGTCTGGCTGCCTGTCTCATAACATGGTCATATGCATTATTAATGTTTACAGCATTTGACAATGTTTTTTTTCCTAGGTGAATGTAACATGCACAATAGATAATTGATGAACAAAAGATGAGTAATTGGAAGGGCCAAATGTAAGACAGGCTTGCGTGCCCAATTTGTGATTCTTTGAAAATAAAGTTTGTTTGGTTATCCTCCTTCTCTTCCCCTTTCTTCTTCTGGCCTTTATCACCCATTGAAGCATAGACTCAACAAAACTATGACCAGCTGTCCTATCTGTTGCAATCTTCTGCAGCTCCCTCTTCTCCATGTGTTGTTAGGTCTCTCGCTATTTTGTTTGCCTTGTTGTTTCCAGACAAGAGAGTGTCTAGATACATAGTCCTCAGGTTTTCTCAGTGTGTGTCCTATCCATTGCCTGCAACTTTTCTTCAACTAATGGTTCACTGAAATTCTCTCCATGAGATCAACTTGGTGATTCTGTCATACCATTTTATTGCCACTATTATGCACAACACAATGTATGATTCCACCTTGAAGTAAGGATTCACCAAGGAATATCAGGATGTTTCATCTTATTATCTTTTGTCTTTCCTCTATGAATATTTAACTTAATTGTTGTGATCTCTCAACAAGTGTGATTTGTTTATCCTCCATCTGATTATGTGTGTGACGGGAGTGCAATGCTCTCAGCGAAGTCAAAATTAACAAATTGCTTTGTTAGAGTCAATTGAATCCATTTCTGGTGGTAGTTATTGTTCTTATTATTATCTTCATATGTTGCTCTTAGTAAGTTAATAATTTTATGTGAGAGAAAATAGTGCCACATCAGCCTATCGGCGCTGTCGAGGGCCTTTTCATAATCCACAAATCAGTCTAAAGTTGCCAATTCAGTTCAGCACTCTGCTCTATAATTATGTGTGATGTGACTATCTGGCCAGTGCAGGGTCTGTTTGGTCGGAGGATTGTATGTTAATTCCAGAGTTGTTTGACATTTTTTCTTCTCTGTTGCTGAATATTTCCTTAGGCACTGATAATAGCATTATTCTTCTGTAATTGTCACACCCCAGCAGGTCTCCTTTCTCATGCAGCTGTCCCAGATATCCTTCTCTCCAGTCTGCTGGTATTTTTTTGGTCTGCCAGGCTCTACCAAATAATTTATTGAAGTTGTATATTGGTGTTAGACCAGCAGTTTTCTCATCTCTTAGTAGTTCAATAGCTTTTCTCATTTCTTCTTTAGATGTTTTTTTTTCACAGTTGATGTCCAGCTCCTCTTCTGCCGGCTGGATATCGGGAGGGCCATTTGGAACTGGTCTATTCAGAAGGTCCTTAAAGTATTCAACCCACCTGTGCATTTGATCTTTAATGTTGGTGAGAACTTTCCTTTGCCTTTATTTGATAAGTCCACTTGATTGATTATATTTTCCTACCAGTTTCCTTGTGGTGCTGTAAAGGTCTCTGAAGTGTCCTTTTGCTGCTACATGCTCTGTCTTTCTTTGCTATAAATATTGTCTTTATCCACCCTTATTCTGTCTTTCTTGCTATATTGTCTTTATCCACCCTTATTCTGTCTTTCTTGTTATAAATATTGTCTTTATCCCCCCTTATTCTGTCTTTCTTGCTATAAATATTGTCTTTTATCCACCCTTATTCTGTCTTTCTTGCTATAAATATTATCTGTATCCACCCTTATTCTATCTTTCATGCTATAAATAATGTCTTTATTCACCCAAATTTGCTTCTTAACTTCTTTGTTAGCTTCTGTATATTTTTATTGGATGCTGACTTTAGCAGCCTAGGTTTTGCTATTTTTTTTGTTTTGCTTTTTATTTTTCTGATTTCCATTTTCTTGAGAATTTCTGTTTTCCATGCTTTATTTTTTCATCCCCTATTTTAAAGACTTCCATTAATGAGTCGCCCCAGATGCTTTTAACCTGTTGCCAACTCTTATTATCTTCATCTACTAAGTATTGCAAGATCTGGTACTTAATAGAAACTGTGACCATAAACTAATATGCAGTCGTCCACAAATAACAATTCTGAAATGGTATCCTCTTCTTCGCTCTGTACATCTCTGCAATTGTTGATGTATGGTATAAATACTTCTGCAGTCTGTTCTGGTCAAGATGGCTGAGTAAACATCACTGACAGCAATTTGTGAAAATAATTCTGAATTTTGTGTCAAAATTGAATTATGATTTGAGGTTGTGAATTGTCAAATATAACTTGCGGATTGGGAATTATCAAATATAAATTTAGGCTTTGAGTTGACAAATACAAATTTGGGGTTGTAAGTTGTCAGATATAAAGTTATAGTTGTTTCATTGTCAAATATAAATTTGAATAACAAAGACACAAACAATAGATTGTACGATTTATTGCCTGATATATTTCGCTGCATCTCATCAGGTACTGCAGACTTTACACAACATAACATGGGGGGGGGGGGGGGGGGGGGCTGCGTGGTCTCGAGGTATGGTGTCCGCCTCGAGTGCTGGAGGTCCCGGGTTCAAGCCCCGGTGAGGACCGGGATTTATTTCATGTGGACTTCTAGTAATAAAATTTCCCCTGGTCTCTGGGTAGTGAGATCGGACGCCCGTGTGTATTGTTGCGCACGTAAAAAATCCCTTGGCAGTTGGAAATCGAAAAAAGAGTAGCCTAACGGCGCTGCCCGGGCAAAATTTCGAGTTAAAAATCTACCCAAAGTATTTCAGGATCCTCGCCGGTGCTACGGAGTTCGTGCACTGAGCTGAGTTTCTCCAGACCAGGTTTGAGTTAGAAGGAGAATGGAGCACTTATGGGTTACACCCGTGTGCCGTGATGTTGATCCATCAACTAAACTAAACTAAACACAACAAAAAGTAAAATAACTATAGTCTGTTCAGAAAAGAATGCCTTCACTCACGATCAATTTTTATGAAAACTGTCTGTTGCATCATTATGAAAGTTTTCCTGCCGTCTTATATTTACCCCCACCCAAGGAATATGTCTTTGATAGGTCCAAAGGCAACTTAAATCATCGAAAGTGGCGACATTTCTTTGATGTTTTGGCAAAAATGTAGTGAATTCATGCTAACAAACTAGCTTTACAGTAAAGCACGTCATTTCGGGTAACGACACAAGTACAAGGCATAGCCAGATTCATACGGGAGTGAGTGCAATAAAAAAAAGTCGCTTAAAAGTCGACAGGGTCGACTGCATTGCACCGGGTTTTTATCACATATGGCTCAGTCTCTTTCCGCAGCGCGGAAAGTGTCGCACAAAGCACGAACTTCATAGCTCCAGCGACAACCCTCGGGAGTCTCCGAAAAAATGCACTCGAGCAATGAAGGACGTGGCCCGGAATCGAACACACAACCTTCCAAACCCGAGTCAGATGGCTTGACCACTTCACCACGAAGACTCCTGAGAGGGGTGCAATGTGTAATATTAGTAAAGACAGAGAATTTACAGAGGCATGGGGTAAATAATTTGTAAATTGACAGGAAAGTAGAAGGAATATATTTCTTACCTTATTTTTCATTTCCTTGTTTCTTCAGCTGCTGGTTAATATTGTGTACACAATGAGTCATGTTACTATAAGATTGTCTACTCTGCTATTTACTGTTCAGAGACGGAACATGATTATTACCTGTTTTGCACAACGAAAATAGCTGTGAATGTCTCTGTAGTGGGCTTCCTTCTTAACGGCCAAGCTGTTGGCCCTCTTTTCATTGAAGTTTATAGATTGATTCGTATGTTCGTGTGTTGTCCCCTCATTTGACAACGTGTGTGTTCTCACGTTTCTTGAAATGCCACACTATGTCAGTTTCCATCGCAATATTACTCTTCTGTTGGTATTCAATGCGTTTATTGATTTTTTTTCCCCAATACCAGTTGTTTGTCACCACTGCGGGCTTGCGGAGTTGAAAATTCATCACTGTGGAATACAAACTGTTGCCATTGACATTGTGCTGATGCTGTAATGTTTAGGGCCTGCAATTTGTCTGAATAGTTGGAGCAAAATATCCCAGTAAGTGTGCATGTGGATTAAGGTCTGCGATCTGCCCAGACCTTAATCTGTGTCTGATGATTCTAGTATGTTGAAGACTGCTCTCGGTTGCATAAAATTCAATCCATCCTTTCTCCAATAGTCCTCTTCCTCTTTCAACTCATGGTCCTCACATTTTTTCTAGTAACTTTTATCAATATTTAATAGCGCGGACTGGGTTAGTATCTTGATGTCAGACAATTTAAATGTAATATTGCCACCTGTCCTTTAATTTTAGCCCACACAAGTTCTATAGGGTTTAAATGAGAATGGTACGGCAGAAGTCTCAAGCACCTATGGCCATGCTCTTCTATCAACTTGTTGATTTGATATTTCTTGCTTTTTTGTGCCTGCATTACAAGGGACAACAACTGTAGCTTGAAATATGTTTCTGGAAATGGTATATTTTCCCTTCGGAGCCATATCTTTATTGCTTCCTTTGTGCTCGATGCCGTAGGTATTTTGTCTTCTTGGGCAACAACATTGTGATATGATGCATTGTCCATGATTAGACAAGACGGTCTATCAAGGGATGGAAGTACTGTATTCTAGAGCCAATCTCTAAATACATTACCATTCATCTCATTATGATGATCCCTATTGTCTGTATGCTTTGATACGAACATGAGCCCAGCATTCTTTAGTAAGCCATTATGAGTACCTTTATGAGGACCTAACGCTGTCCTTTACTACTGGGCATATATCGTTTTATCTTTCCATCCATTGATTGCCATTCCTTTTCACTTGTGTGGTGCGCATTGATCCATGTTTCATCCAAGTACAGTATGTCATAATTTTCTTTGCACATTTCCCTTATTTCACATAGGTATCTGCTTCTCATGGCTCCCAAATGTGGTTGCTCGCAAAGGATATTTCTACCTCCATTGAACTTTCTAAAAGTGAAGCCTAATGTCCTTATAATTTTCCACAAAGTTGTTTTGGATAGCTCTATGTTATTGTTCTTTCTCAACAAAACCCTAAGTTTTCTTACAGTCACTGTTTCTTTGGCATCCAGCATTTTTATAATTGCTCACCTTATGACATCCTTGTCAAAGTTGTCTACAATTGCCTTTCTACCTACCGTTTGCTTATCGCATGTTGGTTTCATTCCAGATTCTTGCACCCATCGACGAAATGACCGTTTACTCAAACCCAATGCATGCACTGTTCTTTTTTCGGGATTTGTAACAGTATGAAATAGTTTTCTGCTATCAGCTTCTTGACAGAAATATGTGTACAACTTCATAAGTGATGCTTTGAAGTGTACAAAATTTCACAATCAATCCCATTCAACAATATTCACACATTCCGATGTTTGGGATAAATGGTAAAATTCATAAAATAATCACCTTTCACGAAAGGACCCACATTACAACGACACCTCTGAACACTCCCATTTAACTGTGCGCTGTTTGTGCCATAATGTGTATCACGATTAAAGTTTGGAAAAAGCGCGGATGTGTCTGGGTGTAGGTGTAATACATTAAAAAATGTGTACTTAATCTCTGACACGTAAATTATATACCGCATATAAACAAACATTGAAATCTGCTGTACAATCTCCAGAAGAAAATTTTTTTTTGTTGGGTGGACATGATGATAAGGTTATATGCTAAATCTCATAATTTTCCCTCAGTTGGTTACTGAGATATGGAATTTTATATTGGAGCAGACAAAAGTAAACAGACTATAGATAAATCCTTCAAGCTGAAATATACACATGTTCTCACAGTAATGTCAATTGTCTACCACAGTAATTTTAAACTGAATATCATGTCTTTCTGTTTGCACTGAAAAGATAACATCAGTACTAGACAACCCAGAGAAATATTTGAGGAACTTATCGTCGTACTACTGAACAATATTGGAACTGAGGCCCTCGCATACGTATTAAAATTCTGCATAAAGCCCAAACACGTCAACCGTATTGAGTCGCAAGCACAGTTTGAAATGTTGTTTGATCAAGTCTCTAAGTTATCATCTACTTCTGTTGAGTCGGTCGGGTGGCCGAAGGCCAAACTGGTAGGTTTAGAACACCAGTATCACACAACACCCTCTAAACAGACATGTCCGCTGACCAATGAACACCTCACTGCTTTAAAAGTTTTAAAGGCTAACTAATCCCTTGTAATATGGAAACCAGACAAAGGGAGCAGTGCAGTATTGATGGACATGTCAGACTACCAGAGTAAAATGGAAGCAATATTATCGGATGAATCTAAATTCAGGTTAGATCAAAAAGTAAACAAGTCGGAGGACCGGTCCCATCCATGGTTAACTCTGCACAACACTGGATGGCGAGGTGGTTAGCTGAAATTTTAAAGCCAGTACGACAGTCCTTCGATCCAAAAATACTCAGAGATACATTCGAACTGGTGGAATTATTGGATACTATGGACATAAATAATAAACACATGGCATCCATGGATATAGCCTCCCTATACACCAATGAACCATTAGATGAAACAATGAAAATAATAAGTGAACGCATTAAAAACAAACAACTAAAACTAGGCATACCAACATCTATTCTGGAGAGGCTATTATTACTATGTACCACCAACATGAAATTCCATTTTCTTAAAAAGTCTTACTGTCAATGTGAAGGAGTGCCCATGGAGAGTCCTCTTGCTCCTATTCTAGTGGATATCTTCATGTCACATATGGGTACATCTTCATGTCAGACATTAATAACTTGGTCTTCTACCATTGTTATGTGGATCATATACTAATTATCACCACAGAAGAGCTACAAGCAACATTGTTCCAGGCCATAATGAACATGACACATAAAAACATCTCTTTATCTATGGAACACGAACATAATGAATCGTTGCCATTCCTAGATATTCTAATGATGCGTAGAGCAGACAGCACATTTCAAAGTCGGTGCACCGCAAAGAAACATGGACTGGCCAATGCTTAAATTTTCAGAGCTTTGCACCTGTCCAGTACAGACGGGGCTTAGTATGGACCCTGTTTGATGGTGCTAGGAAGATATGCACCCAGGACACACTGACAGAGGAATTTAATACTCTGAAGAATGTCTTAAACCTGAATGTGTACTTCACAGGATTTATAAAGCGTCACTGCCAACAGCTGAAACTAAAACCAGATGAAACTACAGTTCCTAAACTCAAGGTATTTATCCAGCTAACCTTTCTAGGAGATGATGTAATACAACGTCTACAGGATCAGCTCATTACAGCAGTCAGTCGAACATTCTGTGTTGCAACTCCAGTTATTAGGTACAGAACCACACACCCCAGCAATTAAAGAATCTGTCCCTCTGTATGCCAAATCCAATTGCATTTACCCAATTCACATGCAGGTGCCAGTCTACCTACATCGGCAGAACAGAGCAGCAGTTAAACAAAGTGGTTAAACACAAACCTGATTGGATTGACAAGATCCTACACATAGGCGATGAGAGCCTAGGAATGCTGACACAAACTTCCCGTGTCGTCTATTGCACGGTACGTTTTGGAAATCGGCCTTATGATTGATACAGACAGTGCCTTCCACGTGTTGTTTATAACACACAAAATAGTTGCTTGTTAAAGTTTGCAGAAGCCATAATAATTAATCTGCATAGGCCAGTTTTATGCAAACAGAAAGACATGATAGTTAGTATAAAATTAGCGTGGTAGACAGTTGACATTACTGTGAGAACATGTATATATTTCAGCTTAAGGATTTATCTAGTTATTTTACTTTATGTTGTGTGAAGTCTGCAGTATGTACCTGACGAGATGCAGTGAAATATGCCAGGCAATAAATCGTGCAATCTATTGTTTGTGTCTTCGTTATCAGATTCACTACGGGAAAACATTGTTTGAAGTATAAATTTGGAAGGAAGAAGAAAACAGTGATGGTTGTAAAAAAAATCAAACAGTGGAATTCATGCTAATGACACTCTTTGTTTGCATGCAATGGTTATTTGACTACTAATGTTCTCAATGGTTATTTGACTACTTTTTGTTCTCTAAGGTTATTTGACTACTGATGTTCTCAATTGTTATTTGACTACTGATGTTCTCTATGGTTATTTGACTACTGACGTTCTCAATGGTTATTTGACTACTTTTTGTTCTCAAAGGTTATTTGAATACTGATGTTCTCAATGGTTATTTGACTACTAATATTCTCAATGGTTATTTGACTACTGATGTTCTCAATGGTTATTTGACTACTTATGTTCTCAATGGTTATTTGACTACTGATGTTCTCAATGGTTATTTGACTACTTATGTTCTCAGTGGTTATTTGACTACTGATGTTCTCAATGGTTATTTGACTACTTATGTTCTCAATGGTTATTTGACTGCTGATGTTCTCAATGGTTATTTGACTATGTAACAGAGTTAGGAATAGGAAGAAGGGGCAATGAGATGTGCATAGTCAATAGGGAAGTAGGGCACGGTCAAGCACCATAATATGGGGTAGTTAGGGTGGGTCGTCCTATGACGAGGATCTTAGAAACAAGGTCAGTTGTGAATGACCCATCCTCCGATATGGACGTATGATTTAGCTGGGCAACACCTGGCTTGATTGATGGTTTGTTATAACTATCTCCGTTGATTCTGAATAAAGTAATATGAAGAAAGAACCGTCTTGGAGTTATTGCCAGTTCACCGTTACCTCGCTGTACTGTTACAACTACTGATGTTCTCAAAGGTTATTTGACTACTGATGTTCTCAATGGTTATTTGACTGCTGATGTTTTCAATGGTTATTTGACTACTGATGTTCTCAAAGGTTATTTGACTACTGATGTTCTCAATGTTATTTGACTACTGATGTTCTCAATGGTTATTTGACTACTGATTGTCTCAATGGTTATTTAACTACTTATTTTCTCAAAGGTCTATGCATTTTCTCTTGTCAATGATGAGAAGCACTGGGAGAAATTTGATTGGTCAAAGATAACGACAGTGTGCATGTACGGCTATGTCAACACAAGTCTGATGTGTCTAGCTCACTCACATGGTGCCCGTGCTGTGAAGTTAGGTATGTATAATTGGGCGGGCGGAGGGTTGATTGATTGGCCATCTCCTCACGAGTCTCATATGTCCAGTCTACTCAAAAAGCATCTGTGCTGTAATGTAACATATATGTATGGTAATCTCCCAACAAGTCTCATATGTCTAGTCCACTCACATGGTACCAATACTGTGCTGTGATGTAACATATGTATGTATGGTAGTCACCCCACAAGTCTCATATGTCTAGTCCACTCACATGGCGCACATACTGTGCTGTAACATATGTATGTATGGTAATCTCCCCACAACTCTCATATGTCTAGTCCACTCACATGGCACCCATGCTGTGCTATGATGTAACATATGTATTTTTATTAATCTCCCTACAAGTTTCATATATGTAGTCCACTCACATGTACAAAGAGATGAGCACTACAGTGGAGAATGAGACAATACTAAATGTACACAGTACAAAGAGATGATTAAAAGAGAGCACTACAGTGGAGAATGAGATAATAATAAATGCACACAGTACAATGAGATGAACAAGAGAGCACTACAGTGGAGAAGAAACAATAATAAATGTACACAGTACAAAGAGATTAATAAAAGAGATCACTACATTGGAGAAGGAGGCAATAATAAATGTACACAGTACAAAAAGATGAACAAGAGAGCACTAAAGTGGAGAAGGATTAGTTGATTGATCTAGGAACCAACATCCCAGCATTCGGGGAATTCCCATAAGCGCTCCGTCCCCATCCTCAGAAGCCAGCGAAGAGTTCCAACCCCAATAGTACCAGTAGCAATCTGATTATATGTGCGTCTCACCTTTCCTCTAAGCATCGAGCATCGGCCAGATCCCCCCGTCACTCCTCGCTGTCGCATTCTTGCCAGACCATGGTGATCCATTTGCTCCTCCGAGGTGTACACGTGCTCCCACAAGGCCGCAACCACGTCTGCCTTGTCATGCATCAATACTCCACCAAGTTCTGCAGAGCCAGCCAATCTGTCTGCCTGTTCATTCCCCAGCACACCAGAATGCCCCGGAGAAAAGATCCAGACGATGCTTGCCACCCATGACTTCCGAAGCGAAGCAAGCCACTCTTAATGAAGCTTGCCTGTCCTCACCCTACTCAGCATGCTTTCTGAGTCAGTTACAATCATGATGCATGTGTGTATCGTATTCTCCATCCAGCGGAAAGCTGCACTGACTGCCTCCACCTCCATTCTTAAGCTAGATGTTGTGGTATCATATGCCAGGCTCTCCTGCAGCAAACGTTGACCATTGGCTTTTGCTAAGAACCCTCAGGCACTTCTCCTACCTCTCAACACCGACCCATCTGTGTAGATAATCACATCACCCGAGTGAGCATTGTCCTGAATTAGTTGCTGGATTTCCACTTCCGTGACCCCTGCTGGCCATACCCTGCACTCCCGGCTCAATGTGATTATAACTCTGCACAAGTCTGACTACTCCGCTGGCACTCTGACCCACTCCTCTCCTCGCCTAATGTTCTCCAAGATGCACACCTGTCTGATCGTATCCTCTGCCTGAGCCATCCATGATTTCTCTCTTATCAGTCGCTGACCCTTAACTGCATCCAGCGACTCATGCAAGGGGTGATCTGTGTCAGCAGCTACTCTGAGGTATGTCTTCGCCTGCATGACCTTGAGCCTACCAGCAACAGTCAGCAAACCAAGGATGTACCGCATACACACCAATGGGGTGTCTCTGGTGCATCCCAGAATGACTTGCATAGCTTCTTTCTGTATGCGCTCCAATCTCACCAGCTGACTTTTTGAGACAGTGAGCAGTCCTAGTCCATAATCAATTACTGAGAGGATCAAGTGCTGGTATAGCGTGAAGAGCATTCTCTGCTCTGTGTTCATTGCAGCCATAGTTTTAAGTGTGTTGAGTCCCTTTTGAGTTCTTGTCACAACCGTCTCCACATAGTCTTTGAAGGATAGGCTCCTGTCAAATGTGATCCCCAGATAGTGGAGAAGGAGACAATAATAAATGTACGCAGTACACAGAGATGAACACGAGAGCACAACAGTGGAGAAGGACACAATACTAAATGTACACTGCAAATAGATGAACAAGAGAACACTACAGAGGAGAGGGAGATAAAATAAATGTATACAGTACAAATAGATGAACAAGAGGAGATGACAATACTAAATGTACACAGTGCAAATAGATTAACAAGAGAGCAGTACAGAGGAGAAGATGACAATACTAAATGTACACAGTGCAAATAGATTAACAAGAATGCACTACAGAAGAGAAGATGATAATACTAAATGTACACAGTACAAAAAGATGAACAAGAGAGCATTATAGAGGAGATGAAGACAAAACTAAACGCACACAGTACAAATAGATGAACAAGAGAGTACTACAGTGGAGAAGGAGACAATAATAAATATACACAGTACAAATAGATGAAAAAGAGTACTACAGTGGAGGAGACAATAATATTTGTACACAGTACAAATAGGTGAACAAGAGAGTACTACAGTGGAGAAGGAGACAATAATAAATGTACGCAGTACAAAAATATGAAAAGCAGTGTGCTACAGAGGAGAAGGAGACTTCTTCTTCTTCTGGGTTCATCCAGAGTGTTTTTTCAGACGTAATTGCGGTGTGTTTCGTTATGCACCTTTGGGCCAAAACCCTTAGACTTTAGCGGGCGTTTTTTAATCAGGTTAGCCGTCCTGGGGGAGTCTTACTGTTGTGGTGCCGTCCACATCCCAGCTGGTCAAGTTAGAACGGTCGAAGACTTCACAGTCAGCCCTCAAGGGAAGGCAGGGGCAGTCCAAGGGCATTTACAGCTATCCAAGAAGGCTTTCATAATTGCACGGCTGGCACATAGCGCTCTGATACTGGGCTCACCCAAGGAATTGCCACGTCCTGCACATGGCTGCTTTAATTCCTCACTTCCATGTATTGGGCATTTTGTTCGCCACAGGCCGCTCCCCACATAAACCAGGAATGGTCAGTCTGCAGACATCATACACTCAGCGAGCTTTCAGTTTGATCATGTGCTGGACACTGTGCCCGGAAGACAAAATAGTCAGAGCTGTTCCGGGCGCGAAGGACATTCCACTCTCACTCGAAAGTGTTTGCCTTGTGCCAATTTTATTTTCACCCTTAGGACGGCACATCTGACTTCTGCGAGTGTTTTTTTTCCAGCTTAGCTTTCCTGGGGGTTTCGAGGGACTTTTTGACTGTTGTGTTGTCGTCTGCATCTCAGCTGGTCACGTTAGAATGGCCAAAGACATCACAGTCAACTCTCAAGGGAAGACAGGGGCAGACCATGGGCATTCTCCACCATCCAAGGAGGCTTCCATAATTGCAGAGCCAACACATAGCGCTCTGGGACTGGGCTCACCCAAGGAATCACCACGTACTGCTCATGGCTGCTTTAATTCCTCACTTCTATGTATTGGGTATTTCCTTCGCCACCGGCCGCTCCCCACGCAAACTAGGAACGGTCAGTCTGCAGATGACATCCACTCAACTAGCTTTTGCTTTGGACTTTCATGTAATTCGCTAGGCAAGCGTTCCATTTCGTGTTAATGAGACGTTTTTTCACCTTAGTTTGCAGACGACATCCACTCAGCAAGCTTTCACTTCGGATTCCACGTAATGGATTCACTTGCCAAGCGTTCCATTTCGTGTTAATGAGACAACATCCACTCAGCAAGCTTTCGCTTCAGACTTCTACGTAATGAATTCGCTAGCCAAACGTTCCATTTCATGATAATGAGACGTTTTTTCACCTTTAACTATGCTCACTCAATGAGTTTAAATACAGACTTTCATAATAACCATTGCGTGTGACAGGGACGCTTTTTCCATCTTTAGTACTCGCTCACGAGGTAGGCTGCATGTGCTGCTGGCTCAGTATCGTACCTCCTTGCAGCAGAGAGCGAGTAACGGCCAGGCCCTCTCATCCGGGGGATATTGACTTGGAGGCATTCAGCAATATCCCTCAGCAGAGAGCCTTAGAACAAGTGTCTGGACCAGGCATGTAGCAGGCTCAGCATCTCACCTCCGTACCTCAGTACAGACTACATTCCCCCATAAACAAAAACAGAAAAAGGCAATAATAATGGTAACTTATCTCAAACGACAACTATCCAAAAAACATTCCCTTATGTATGGCACGTTACACCCTCCTTAGGTATTTATAATGCCCATGTTAAACACTGCTTCAGTGAGTCATTTGTTATTGATTATTTTTCATGCGTTTTAATGCTATTGTTCTTGTGTTTTCAAAATTTGCTTCATAAGTGATGTTGAATGAAATAATGTATGAGAGGAAATAGAGAAGAAGGGCAGAATGTCAGACGGGCCTGCGTGCCCAATTCTTAACCCTTTGAAAATAAAGACTTTCGTTCGTTCGTTGGTTCGCACCTCCATTTAGCAGTGGGTGAATATCGGCCTGGCCGTCACATCTGGGTGATATTAATTTAGAGGCGTTCAGCCATATACCTCAGCTGAGAGCCATAGAATAAGTGTCTGGACCAAGAATGTGGCATCGTGCACATGATTCAGACTTTGAGTACAATGGATTTGCTTATCCATAGCCTTTGACTGTCCCCAGTCTACCCGCAAGGCAGCAGGTGTGTGTCTGTCTTGGTCTGGTTCCTCTCCCTTTACCTGTCCGACATGGGTGACCCTACAATAGCTGTGCTACCATTGGCATAGCTCTTGGGGTCATTGGAACACGCAAGCCCCTCTACGGCGGCAAGGTGGAGACACGCCAGAGGGGGGAGAAGGAGATAATACTAAATGTACTCAGTGCAAATAGATGAACAAGAGAGCATTACAGAGGAGAAGGAGAAAATATTAAATGTATACTATCAAATAGATGAACAAGAGAGGGGGACAAAAGTAAATATATACAGTACAAAGAGATGAGCAAGTGAGAACTACAGAGAAGAAGGAGACAAAAACTAAATGTACACAGTACAAATAGATGAAAAAGAGAGTACCACAGAGAAGAAGGAGTCAATACTAAATTTATATAGTACAAATAGATGAACAAGAGAGCACTAGAAAAGAGAGGGAGGCAATACTAAATGTACACAGTACAAAGAGATTAACAAGAGAGCACTACAGAAAAGAAGACAATACTAAATATATACAGTACAAATATATGAACAAGAAAGCACAACAGAGGAGAATCTGCATTACGAATAAATGAACAAAAGAGCACTACAAAGAAGGAGACAATACTAAATGTATACATTAGAAATAGATGAACAAGAGAGCACGACAGAGGAGAAGACAATACTAAATGTATACTATAAAAATAGATGAACAAAAGAACGCTACAGAGGAAAAGAAAACAATACTAAATGTATACAGTAAAAACAGATGAACAAGAGAGAACTACAGAGGAGAAGATAATACTAAATGAACACAGTACAAATAGGTTAGCAAGTGAAAAGAATGATTGTACATCAAAGCAATAGATGAACAAGAGAAAATAATGATTGTACATCAAAGCAATAGATGAACAAGAGAAAAGAATGATTGTACATCATAGCAATAGGTGAGCAAGAGAAAAGAATGATTGTACATCAAAGCAATAGGTGAACAAGATACAAGAATAATTGTACATCATAGCAATAGGTGAGCAAGAGAAAAGAATAATTGTATATAGTAGCACCATCTAGGACAGAGGTTCTCAACCTTTTTGTGGCCTGTGCCCCCCTTCACCATATTTTCAGAACGTCATTCCCTCCTTTCTTATTTCCACCCTAAAAATCCCCCCCCCCCCTTACACAGTATACGTAATAATGGAAGCTACATTTAATAGCACATACTAAAACAAGTCTAGACGTCTACATAAAACGTGATTTGCGGGTCTACTTACGTTATAAAATGAATTTCAGAATGGTGAGACTACAGAACCATAAAGTATGAAGGGAAAAACAATATAAAATAACCAGTTCTTGTATTAACGCGATCTTGAAATAATCTTAATTCCCAGCGCCCCCCCCCCCCCCCCCCAGCAAACCCTAACATTCCCCCCTGGGGGGGGGGGGGGAATTCCCCACTGGTTGAGAATCACTGATCTAGGAGATATGGTCTCGGTCAATGATAAATGGACAGATAAGTATGTCACTCAGGATCACGTAATACATATATCAGCATTTGTGCACCACCTATTAAGAGAGGTGTGAGACAGAGATGTGTAATGTTTCCAGATCTTTTTTCCCCATACAGTGAAAGTATTTTCAGAAATGTTGACGATACGAAAGGATTCATCATTGGCGGACATAACATCAATAACATTAGATATGCAGATGATACAGTATTGATTGCAGACAATGAGTAGGATCTGAAACATTTAGTAGATGCAATTGTTGCACACAATGAACAGCTTGGGTTAGAATTAAATTGTAAGAAGACACAGATTATGGTCATCACTAAGAAGAAAGAAATACCACAATGTAATAAACAAGTAAATGGAAATATTCTTGAACAAGTGAATCAGTACAGTTATCTCGGAACAGTCATAACATCTGATGGCAGATGCCTTGAAGAGATTAAAACAAGAATCGCCATGGCGAAGGCAGCCTTTTGCAATATGAAAAACATACTGACCAATAAAAGATGTCATTTGCAGCGAGAAAAAGAGTGTTGAGGTGTTACATAGAACCTGTACTTTTATATGGATGTGAAGCATGGATATGAATGAGCAGACAAGCTGAAAAACGTATGATGGCTGTGGAAATGTGGTGTTTCTAAGGAAAAGGCAAAGAATACCACGGACAGACAGAAAAACCAATGACTAAGTCCTACAAGAAACAAATGAAAACCATGAGCTGATTAGAGAAACTAGACATTGACAGTCAAAATTGTTTGGTCACATTACGAGATGAAATAAGTTGGAGAACTTGGTGACAACTGGCAAGATTGAGGGGAAGAGAACAAGGAGAGGGCAGAAAAGTAAATACCTGGATGGCTTAGCCACATGGCATGGTCGATACAGGAACACTAAGTTGATCCATGATTCTGGTGATCGAGTAAGATGGCAAAACATGACCACCCACACTTACCGGCATGGCACATGCTGATGATGATTTGTGCACCACATCAGCTGTTTAGTTTCAGGCTCTAGGAATGATGTTAGTTGCATATCTTTTACAGGAGGTCGCAGTCAACTCCAGCATATTTTTACTGTTTGTGATTCCTGGGCAAGTTTTGTTCAGTAGTTTGCCATTGCTTTCTGAATGACCAGCATACATACTCTGTATGGAAACCAATGCAAAGTGGTCTGCTTCCAAATGGCCACAGCTATGTTTTGAACGTGGCGTGCCGGATTACAAATTGTATTTGTAAACCCTTCGCTACAGGGCCGGCCCAGGAATGATGACTGCCTCCATAATGGATGCTTGTTAGAATGTTAATATATGCACTTCTGTGATGTCTATTCTGGTTCTACTTAAACAGGGAACGTCCAGGAGATCACCATCATAACTCCAGCTCTGAGAAGCCAGTGGGTCAGTGAACAGCTGCAGCTGGTCCAAGAGAACTTCTTGGATGGCCTCAACTTTGATGTAGAGCTGACCATCACTCCAAAGGAGGTGGATCTCCGCAATGCCTACACAGCTCTGGTCACTGAAACATACAAAGCGTTCAAGACAGCACTGCCGTATTCACAGGTAGCCGCCTTGTGTCCTTTCCTGATCATATCTATATTTTACATTTCATAAACTTCATAAAGCATCAATTGTATATTTCTTATACTTCATAAAATATATATTTTTAAGTTTTAGATACTTCATATTTCATTTAATTTATGTTTCATATAATTTATATATTTCATACATTTTATATTTCATATACTTTATATTTTACAAAATAATACATAGAACATACATTGAACAATCCTGATTCAGTGAAGTAAGCACTAAGTTGTCATGTCATTGTTCTGTCATGTTTGCACAGATCATTATGGATGTCGACAATGATGATTTTAATTGTTACATTTGCACAGATCATTGTGGATGTCTCACATGATGATTTCAATTGTTACATTTACACAGATCAGTGTGGATGTCTCACATGATGATTTCAGTTGTTACATTTGCACAGATCATTGTGGATATCTCACATGATGATTTCAGTTGTTACATTTGCACAGATCAGTGTGGATGTCTCACATGGTGATTTCAGTTGTTAAATTTGCACATATCAATGTAGATGTCATAATGATTTCAATTGTTACATTTGCAGAGATCAGTTTGGATGACATGATGATATAAATTGTAACATTTGCACAGATCAGTTTTGATGTCATTATGATTTCAATTGTCACATTTGCACAGATAATTGTGGATGTCTCACATGATGATTTCAGTTGTTAAATTTGCACATATCAATGTAGATGTCATAATGATTTCAATTGTTACATTTGCAGAGATCAGTTTGGATGACATGATGATTTCAATTGTCACATTTGCACAGATCAGTTTTGATGTCATTATGATTTCAATTGTCACATTTGCACAGATAATTGTGGATGTCTCACATGATGATTTCAGTTGTTACATTTGCACAGATCAATGTGGATGTCATGATGATTTCAGTTGTTACATTTGCACAGATCAATGTGGATGTCATGATGATTTCAGTTGTTACATTTGCACAGATCAGTGTGGATGTCACACATGATGATTTCAATTGTTACATTTGCACAGATAAATGTGGATGTCATGATGATTTCAATTGTTGCATTTGCAAAAATCAGTTTGAATGACATGATGATTTCAGTTGTTACATTTGTGCAGATCATTGTGGATGTCATGATGATTTCAATTGTCACATTTGCACAGATCAGTGTGGATATCAAACATAATTATTTCAATTGTTACATTTGCACAGATCAGTGTGGATGTCTCACATCATGATTTCAGTTGTTACATTTGCACAGATCAGTGTGGATGTCACCCATGATGATTTCAATTGTCACATGTTCACAGATCAGTGTGGATGTCACACAGGATGATTTCCTTTGTCTCATGTTCACAGATCAGTGTGGATGTCACACAGGATGATTTCCTTTGTCTCATGTTCACAGATCAGTGTGGATGTCACACAGGATGATTTCCTTTGTCTCATGTTCACAGATCAGTGTGGATGTCACACAGGATGATTTCCTTTGTCTCATGTTCACAGATCAGTGTGGATGTCACACAGGATGATTTCCTTTGTCTCATGTTCACAGATCAGTGTGGATGTCACACAGGATGATTTCCTTTGTCTCATGTTCACAGATCAGTGTGGATGTCACACAGGATGATTTCCTTTGTCTCATGTTCACAGATCAGTGTGGATGTCACACAGGATGATTTCCTTTGTCTCATGTTCACAGATCAGTGTGGATGTCACACAGGATGATTTCCTTTGTCTCATGTTCACAGATCAGTGTGGATGTCTCACATCATGATTTCAGTTGTTACATTTGCACAGATCAGTGTGGATGTCACCCATGATGATTTCAATTGTCACATGTTCACAGATCAGTGTGGATGTCACACAGGATGATTTCCTTTGTCTCATGTTCACAGATCAGTGTGGATGTCACACAGGATGATTTCCTTTGTCTCATGTTCACAGATCAGTGTGGATGTCACACAGGATGATTTCCTTTGTCTCATGTTCACAGATCAGTGTGGATGTCACACAGGATGATTTCAATTGTCACATGTTCACAGATCAGTGTGGATGTCTCACATCATGATTTCAGTTGTTACATTTGCACAGATCAGTGTGGATGTCACCCATGATGATTTCAATTGTCACATGTTCACAGATCAGTGTGGATGTCACACAGGATGATTTCCTTTGTCTCATGTTCACAGATCAGTGTGGATGTCACACAGGATGATTTCCTTTGTCTCATGTTCACAGATCAGTGTGGATGTCTCACATCATGATTTCAGTTGTTATATTTGCACAGATCAGTGTGGATGTCACCCATGATGATTTCAATTGTCACATGTTCACAGATCAGTGTGGATGTCACACAGGATGATTTCCTTTGTCTCATGTTCACAGATCAGTGTGGATGTCTCCCTGAATGCTTTCAGCAAGTATTCTTTCTATGACTACCCAGCCTTAGCAGCTGCTTCAGACTTTCTTTATCTTATGGATTATGATGACTATGGCTATAATCGTGTTGGTCCAAATTCAGATTACTCCATTGCCAGCTACAGTAGGTCATGTCTGTTTGTATCGTATAATCTGGTTGGTTGTTATTCGTATAATCTGATTGGTTGTAACTTTATATAAATGAAGACTCCTGTGTCACACTGTCCCACACTTATGAGTTTCAACAGTAATCTCTGATAATGTTCATCAAGGTGAAGTATATTAAATGTTATAACTTTTGCTATGAACCCCAGGCACTTCGTTTGCTTGCACAGAGCTATCCATGTAGATGATTACATCACCTGGGCACTCTTACATTGTTTACCTAACCCCATCCCTTAAATTGTGTTAACCTAACCCCATCTCTTACATTGTGTTAACCTAACCCTAGCTCTTACATTGTATTAACCTAACCCCAGTTTTTACATTGTGTTAACCTAACTCTAGCTCTTACATTGTATTACCCTAACCCCCGCTCTTACATTGTAGGAACCTAACCCTAGCTCTTACTCTTACATTGGCGTAACCTAACCCCAGCTATTACGTTGTGTTAACATAACCCTAGCTCTTACATTGTATTAACCTAACCCCAGATCATACATTGTGTTAACCTAACCCCAGCTCTTACATTGTGTTAACCTAACCCCAGCTCTAACGTTGTGTTAACCTAACCCTAGCTCTTACATTGTGATAACCTAACCCCAGATCGTACATTGTGTTGACCTAACCCCAGCTCTAACGTTGTGTTAACCTAACCCTAGCTCTTACATTGTGATAACCTAACCCTAGCTCTTACATTGTAGGAACCTAATCCCAGCTCTTTCATTGTGTTAACCTAACCCCAGCTCTTACATTGTGTTGAGTTGAGTTGTGTTAAACTGAGTTAAGTTGAGTTGAGCTAAGAACTGACATCACTGCATTCAGGAAATTCACATATGCGCTCCGTCCCCTTGTTCAACAGCCAGCAAAGAGTCACACTACTAATCGTTCCCACTGCTATCTGATTAAAAGTTCTCCTGATCTTCCCTCTCAGTTTTGAGATTCTACCAGAACCCCTGCCAGTCTACCGCAATCTCATCCTTTCCACATAAGGGTTCTCAATCTGTTCCTCCACCTTCTTCACCTGGTTCCACAGGCGCACGACCATCTCTCCCTTGTCCATAGGTAATCTACCACCAAGAGGTGCAATCCCTGCCAGCTTATCAGCCTGTTAATTCCCCTGCACTCCTGCATGGCCAGGGTAAAAAATCCACACAATTCTACAATCTTTGACCTCTGAAGCGAGGTGAGTCATTCCACACAAAACATTCCTTTCTCCATTTTACTAAGCATACTCCTTGAGTCTGTGATGAAGTGGTCTCCTCTAACCAACAGAATGCCACTGTGACTGCTTCCACCTCTATTCTCATGCTGGAGGTTGTAGCCTCATATGCCATACTCTCCTTTTTCAAGAATCATCCAAGAGCCTTCGCAATGAAACCTCAACCACTTCACCTGTTTCTCACCACAGACCCATCGGTATAGATCACTATGTCACCTTGATGTGTATTACTCTTGATCAGTTGTTGCACCTAAAACTCTGTGCAGCCTGCTGCCCATTCTCTGCACTCACGACCCAGTGTTACTATTACATTGTGCCAGTCCATCATGTCTTCCGGAACCCACTCTTTTTCATGATTGATGATCTCTAGATCTCTGCAGTCGCTCAAGGGCGATCGGAGCGACTGCAACAACTATAGGGGTATCTCACTTCTGTGTATTGTTGGAAAAGTATTTGCCAGAATTGTTCTGCGCAGACTTCAAGTCCTAGGAGATCAAGTCTACCCCGAATCACAGTGTGGCTTTCGACAGAACCGGTCTAACATTGATATGATATTCTCATTGCGACAAATGCAAGAAAAATGCTGTGAACAGAATCAACCACTGTTTATTGCCTTCATCGACCTCACAAAGGCATTTGATTTGGTCAGTTGTGAGGGTCTGTTCAAGGCACTAAAGAAGATTGGCTGCCCACCAACTCTTCTGTCCATTGTGGAATCGTTCCACACAGGCATGAAGGGTATAATCAAGTTTGATGGTGCAACTTCTGAAGAGTTTGAAATCAAGAGTGGAGTTAAGCAAGGTTGTGTACTAGCTCCCACCCTCTTTGGGATATACTTTTCACTTCTACTGAAATATGCCTTTCGTGATCAGGATGGTGGTATATACATTAACTCACGCTCAGATGGCGGCCTCTACAATGCTCAGAGATTGAAGGCCAAGGCCAAAATTAGGAGGGTACTGATCAGAGAGTTGCTTTTTGCAGATGATGCTGCAGTTAGACCCACTCTGAGGAAGAATTGCAATGTCTACTATCTGCATTCTCCAATGCTTGTTCTGAATTTGGTTTAACAATTAGCAAAAAGAAGACAGATTATGTCACAAGGTGCACATGGGGTACCATCAATCTTTATTGACGACGCCGAACTAGAGATGGTAGACCATTTTACATATCTAGGATCAGTGGTAAATAGCAAATTATCCCTAGATCAGGAAATCAATATTCGGATTGGTAAGGCAGCAACAACAATGAACAGGTTAAGAAAAAGAGTGTGGGAGAACAGGAAGCTTACTGCCAAAACAAAAGTCCTTGTCTATCAAGCCTGTGTCCTTAGTACTCTTCTTTATGGCAGTGAAACCTGGACAACTTACTCACACCAAGAGAAACGTTTAAACAGCTTTCATATGCGGTGTCTGCAAAGAATTCTTGGTATTAAGTGGCAAGACAAAATCACAAATACTGAAGTATTGGAAAGATCAGGTTGTGTGATGGTTTATTCCATGCTCAGTCTTCATAGACTTAGATGCACAGGACATCTTAGGAGGATGGATGATGGTAGAATACCAAAGGACATCTTTTTTGGTGAATTACAAATGGGTAAGAGATCTCAGGGTCGGCCTCTACTACGATACAAAGATGTGTGTAAGCGGGACATGATTGATACAGGCATTGATAATGCACATTGGGAGCAAGTCGCTGCTGAACGTGTTGCATGGAGGGCAAACATCAGAAATGGAATAAAGACAAAGGAGAAAATTATTGCAGATAAGTCACACACCGAGCGTGAGAGACGTAAGATGGTGCATGATGGTGGAAATGACCACGTGTTCACATGCACCCTCTGTGAACGGACATTTACAGTGCAAATTGGCCTTATCAGTCACATTCGCTACCGCCATAGGTAAAAGTTATTATGCCTTTTTAAAGCACAAACTATCATCTGTCAAGACGGCAAGGTGCCAAAGTAGATCTCTAGATAACAAACCTGATGTATAGAAAGTCCTGCCTGTGCCATCCAGGACCTGCCTCGTCTTAGTCTGTGACCCTTGACTATAACCATGCCTTCATGCAGAGGGTGATCCCTGTCTGCAGCAACTCTCAGGTACTATTTGGCCTGAAGAACCCTACGCCTATCTGACATTGTGGGTAGCATCAGGATATGCCTCATGCATATAATTTGTGTGTCCTTTGTGCACCCCAGAATGACACACATGGCCGTATTTTATATGTGCTCCAACCTTTCAAGCTGGCTCTTTGATACCGTCAGGAGCCCCAAACCATACTCAGTGACATAAATTATTAACTGCTGAAAGAGCCTGTAAAGCATTCTCTGCTCTACCCCAGTTGCTGCCATCACCCTCAAAGCATTACGTTCCCTATCAGTGTTCACCACGAAAGCCTGCACATGATCTTTAAAAGACATACACCTGTTGAAAGTGATACCCAAGTTCTTCAGCTTACTCTCTCTACTATGAGGGTAAGTTAATAAGTAAGTCACAAATGGCTGTAGAAAAATAACTAAATATGATAATAACTTGAAACCAGTTTATTTTTATACATACATTGTCCTTTTATTTCTCAACTTAATTTCCACTAACATTGATGCACTTATCAGTCATCCCAAACCGGCTGCATAGCACTGTGTGCTTTGTTTTCATTTATCTGCCATCCCACAGAACAACGTGACTTACTTATTGACTTACCCTCGTAACTTTTTCTACCCAGCTATGCACCGCTTTACGGAACAAACATTTGTCAGCATAAACACTGAAAACTCACCTTGGCGGGAGACATTTCGCAAATTATGCCGAAGTTGAATGTGAAGTGAAAACGTGGTTTAGGAGGACTGATAAAATGATGGGATAAGTGTTTGTGTGTGTGCGCGCGTGCGTGCGCGGGCATGTGAGAATAGTCCATCTGTGCCATAGATATCTGGTTGATCCTGCCAGTGGTCATATGCTTGTCTCAAAGATTAAGCATGCATGTCTAAGTGCACACTGTCTGACGGTGAAACTGTGAATGGCTCATTAAATCAGTCGAGGTTCTTTAGATGATGCGATCCTACTTGGATAACTGTGGCAATTCTAGAGCTAATACATACTTACCAAGCTCTGTCCCTTGTGGAAAGATCACTTTTATTAGTTCAAAACCAATTGTTGTTGTCCTTCGTGGGGTGCATGTTCCCACCGGTGACTCTGAATAACTTTGTGCTGATCGCATGGCCTTACATGCCGGCGACACATCTTTCAAATGTCTGCTCTATCAAATGTTGATGGTATGTGACATGCCTACCATGTTTGTAAAGGGTAACAGGAAATCAGGATTTGAATCTGGAGAGGGAGCATGAGAAACGGCTACCACATCCAAGGAAGGCAACAGGTGCCCAACTTACCCACTCCCGGCACGGGGAGTGTGTAGACTCTCAGTGTACAAACAGGTATCCGGATTGCTCCACCAAGATCAAATACGGAAAGTCATATATATCAATATTTGTCCCTGGACTGGGCTGACAACATGAATCACAATACATGGGGGTGATGTCAGTGGAACAGGGGGACAATGGATACATATAGGGGTCAATGGATGACACAAATTACAATAGGTAAACATATTTGGATCAAAAGAAATCATTACCAAATGTACCTGTTTATCAAAATCCAGTATCCTGTAATATAATGAAGAAGTCCTGGGACAGCTAGGGTAGACCCCAAGATAGTTAAAAGGCCAGAGAAATTGTATATACATATATCAACACACACACACACACACACACACGCACGCATACACACACACATGCATGCAAGCACGCACACATGCACACATGCGCGCACACACACACACAGAGGAGAGAGAGAGAGAGAGAGAAAACCCATATACCTTGACGTAACATTTGGTGACTGACTTGGAGAAAGCACATCAAAAAATCAGTAGCAAAAGCCAGAAGGAAGATAGCCATCCTGAGAAAACTGGAACCACATTGGGAGCCAGTGGGTAGATACATAACAAAGTTTATTAACAAAGAACATGACTACACCTGGAATATTGGTAAACTGCGTGGTGTTCAGCATAAAAAACCACACCACAGGAGCTGGGTATGGTTCAAGAGTCATCATGTACGGGATGAGATCAACCCCTATAGTGGTGATGCAGAAGTTGGGGAGAGCACAAGCACTAAGAGAGCGCAGATTCAAAAATGCTAATACAAGCAGAACACTTCCTCAGCATGACCCTATACAAAATAGATGTTAAACCCTAGCTGTGCACTGATTGACAAGAAGCAGTTGCAACCACCAGGCCAGACAGCTCTGCAGACAAACCATTGATCTGCCCACATTTGGTAGCCCCTTTAAAACTAACCCAGAGCAAACTCCATGGAGAGACGAACATAGATTGCCAGTATGAGTCCAGACAAAAGTGAAAGGAATATTCGACAAGAAACAACTGAACTAACTGTAGTTGTGATGTATCTGCAAGTTATAAAATAACAATAGTTGTGATGTATCTACAAGTTATAAAATAACAATAGTTGTGATGTATCTGCAAGTTATAAAATAACAATAGTTGTGATGTATCTGCAAGTTATAAAATAACAATAGTTGTGATGTAACTACACGTTATGAACGAATGGTAGTTGTAATGTATCTAAACATTATGAACTAACTTTAGTTGTGATATATCTAAACATTATGAACTAGCTGTATTGTGATATATCTAAACATTATGAACTAGCTGTAGTTGTGATATATCTAAACATCATGAACTAGCTGTAGTTGTGATATATCTAAACATCATGAACTAGCTGTAGTTGTGATATATCTAAACATTATGAACTAGCTGTATTGTGATATATCTAAACATTATGAACTAGCTGTATTGTGATATATCTAAACATTATGAACTAACTTTAGTTGTGATATATCTAAGCATTATGAACTTGCTGTATTGTGATATATTTAAACATTATGAACTAGCTGTAGTTGTGATATATCTAAACATCATGAACTAGCTGTAGTTGTGATATATCTAAACATTATGAACTAGCTGTAGTTGTGATATATCTAAACATTATGAACTAGCTGTAGTTGTGATATATCTAAACATCATGAACTAGCTGTAGTTGTGATATATCTAAACATTATGAACTAGCTGTAGTTGTGATATATCTAAACATTATGAACTAACTCTAGTTGTGATATATCTAAACATTATGAACTAGCTGTAGTTGTGATATATCTAAACATTATGAACTAGCTGTAGTTGTGATATATCTAAACATTATGAACTAGCTGTAGTTGTGATATATCTAAACATCATGAACTAGCTGTAGTTGTGATATATCTAAACATTATGAACTAGCTGTAGTTGTGATATATCTAAACATTATGAACTAGCTGTAGTTGTGATATATCTAAACATCATGAACTAGCTGTAGTTGTGATATATCTAAACATTATGAACTAGCTGTAGTTGTGATATATCTAAACATTATGAACTAACTCTAGTTGTGATATATCTGAACATTATGAACTAGCTGTAGTTGTGATATATCTAAACAAGAACTAGCTGTAGCTGTGATATATCTAAGCATTATGAACTAGCTGTAGTTGTGATATATCTAAACATTATGAACTAGCTGTAGCTGTGATATATCTAAACATTATGAACTAGCTGTAGTTGTGATATATCTAAACATGAAACAGCTGTAGTTGTGATATATCTAAACATTATGAACTAGCTGTAGTTGTGATATATCTAAACATTATGAACTAGCTGTAGTTGTGATATATCTAAACATTATGAACTAGCTGTAGTTGTGATATATCTAAACATTATGAACTAGCTGTAGTTGTGATATATCTAAACATTATGAACTAGCTGTAGTTGTGATATATCTAAACATCATGAACTAGCTGTAGTTGTGATATATCTAAACATTATGAACTAGCTGTAGTTGTGATATATCTAAACATTATGAACTAGCTGTAGTTGTGATATATCTAAACATTATGAACTAGCTGTAGTTGTGATATATCTAAACATCATGAACTAGCTGTAGTTGTGATATATCTAAACATTATGAACTAGCTGTAGTTGTGATATATCTAAACATTATGAACTAGCTGTAGTTGTGATATATCTAAACATCATGAACTAGCTGTAGTTGTGATATATCTAAACATTATGAACTAGCTGTAGTTGTGATATATCTAAACATTATGAACTAACTCTAGTTGTGATATATCTGAACATTATGAACTAGCTGTAGTTGTGATATATCTAAACAAGAACTAGCTGTAGCTGTGATATATCTAAGCATTATGAACTAGCTGTAGCTGTGATATATCTAAACATTATGAACTAGCTGTAGCTGTGATATATCTAAACATTATGAACTAGCTGTAGTTGTGATATATCTAAACATGAAACAGCTGTAGTTGTGATATATCTAAACATTATGAACTAGCTGTAGTTGTGATATATCTAAACATTATGAACTAGCTGTAGTTGTGATATATCTAAACATTATGAACTAGCTGTAGTTGTGATATATCTAAACATTATGAACTAGCTGTAGTTGTGATATATCTAAATATTATGAACTAGCTGTAGTTGTGATATATCTAAACATCATGAACTAGCTGTAGTTGTGATATATCTAAACATTATGAACTAGCTGTAGTTGTGATATATCTAAACATTATGAACTAGCTGTAGTTGTGATATATCTAAACATTATGAACTAGCTGTAGTTGTGATATATCTAAACATTATGAACTAGCTGTAGTTGTGATATATCTAAACATTATGAACTAGCTGTAGTTGTGATATATCTAAACATTATGAACTAGCTGTAGTTGTGATATATCTAAACATTATGAACTAGCTGTAGTTGTGATATATCTAAACATTATGAACTAGCTGTAGTTGTGATATATCTTAACATTATGAACTAGCTGTAGTTGTGATATATCTAAACATTATGAACTAGCTGTAGTTGTGATCTTGAAGATAAATATCACTTTTAACTAATATGACAGACACTGTGTGTGTGTGTGAAGTATTCACTTGTCATCACAGGTATAGATAGCTACATGAAGAAGAACATCAGTGCCAGCAAGCTGGTCCTGGGACTGCCCTGGTATGGCTACATCTACAACTGTTCAAGGCTTCTAGAGGTATGTGCTCATTATGTTGTTGTTTGATTTTGTTTGACTCTTTCTTGTAATTAGAAAGTGTCCTAATGGAACAGGTACACAAACACACTAGACATGTTTGTGAATGATTCTATTTACTTCTAGCTATTTATATTTATTCTTTATTGTTTTGTTAATTTCTAGGTCAGTTTTGGATGTTTATGTATGTCCACTTTTCTGATTTTGTAGTTGAAAACTGAAAATAAGGTCTACAGTTGTCTGAATGTTCAACATTGTTTGCTGACTCTCATATTAAAATTGTTGGTTTGCTGTTCAGAAGTTTCTTGATTTTGATTACAATTAAATTGAAATTATCTTTATAAGCTTAGTATTCTTTTAATCTGAGTATTATCCAAATGGATATGAACCATCTTATTGTTGCACGCAGGTTTGATTGTTTATTATGTCAACATGAACGCCACTTCTAGATAAACAACAACCATAAACAGCCAGTAGCAATGTACAGATCTATCATCATCATCAAGTGCCTTGTCTATTGGCATGGACGATCATGCTTCTTCAATTCTTCCAATCTCCAATGGCATGTATGTGTATGGCAAAAGTGTATTGAATTTCTTCTATGCCACGAAATAAGACTCAAGAATTTGTCTCTCTGTCTTCCTCTATTTCTCTTTCCACAAATATTTCCAGTTGTCACAACATGTTCCAGTTATTGTCTTCTCATAAAAAGGCCACCGGGAAGGTTAACCCGGTCAACAAATGCCCGCAGAAGTCGGCTGTGTCGGTCTAACGGCGCAAGAACGCAGCTCTGCTGTAAACAGGCACAACGCAATCACATCCGTAAAAAAAGTCCGGATGAACGCAGCAGAAGAAGAAGAAGATAAAAGGGCCAAACTTAGCTTCCCGAAGAATATTCAGATTGCTCATGTTTGCTGTTCAAGGAAGTACACTTTCCATACACACTGTATTCTACAGGATTAATTGCTCACTGGAATATTACATTATGTGGGGCTCATTCTTATTCCGATGGTAACTAACTACAGCGACTCCCTGTTGATATAGTCAAATCTTCATTTGACTTCCAATTCCTCAACTTCTCAACTAAGGGCCAAGTCTTCACTCGACTTGACCAAGTATTCTACTCATGATTTCCCCGGTTCCAGCCTTCTCATATATTTAAATATATCATTACAGATATTTTGTAATTATGAAAGTAGTCAGAATTCGAGATTCGTGAACCACTGAACAAATATAACTGCAGGTTGATGTGTAGTGAGCTAAAAGACTACTGAATGATGTAAGCAATGAACGATGTCACTATTGCAACCAGTTTATTTTTACCAACAAATCAGCTGTCGATTCTGGAATAGCCCTCGTACATAATACTTCTATTGAATAAATGTTTCACGAAAAATGTTTCCTGAATAGTTCAGCGAATGTTTTTATTGAATAAATGTTTCAGGATAAATGTTTCCTAAATAGTTGAGTGAATGCTTTTATTGAATAAATGTGCCAGGATAAATGTTTCCTGAATAGTTCAATGAATGCTTTTATTTAATAAATGTTTCAGGATAAATGCTTCCTGAATGGTTCAGTGGATCCACATCATCGTCCGTCAGAGCAGTATAGTTACGAGATAATATACCGTTTATTGGAAACAATGCCAGAGAGGTACAGATGGAATGCTACATCAGAAACCCCATATTTCTCATATCCAGTGAGTAATCGAGACATATGTTATTGAGAATTATGTTGTTATGTATCTGCAGTACAGTTGTCTCTCATACAGTGATGGATATAGACACATGTCAGTGAGAATGATGTTGTTATATATCTGTAGCACAGTTGTCTCTCATATAGTGATGGGCAGTGAAGAGTATTAATCTTTCGCTGGGAATGATGTTGATTCTCTCAATCTTCAGATTGCTCATGTTTGCTGTTCAAGAAAGTACACTTTCCATAAATACTGTATTCTACAGGATTAAATGCTCACCAGGAATATTACGTTATGTGGGGCTCATTTGATGGTTTACTAATTAACTAATGCTGGGTAATGTTTTCATGGCACATCTATCACTGGGTGAATGTCCATGGAGAAAACTGCATGCCAACCAAACATCACAGTAGGGAAATTGGAAAGGTCACAAACTTTGAATAACTTGGCACCAAGATCAACAACTATGGAAAATGTGAACAGATGTAGACGACTGGCTATAGCAATGCAGAGATTAGACAGCGTTAAGAACCTGTGGCACAACAATAACAAACACACCAAGCAGCATATGTTAGAACACACATCTGTCCTGTGGCAACAGACACATCTCAGTCATGAACAATTTCACCATCACTGAAGAAGATAATGGGGGATTTTGAACTTAAGTGTTACTAAGTAGTTCTTATAATTCCATGGGCCAGCAAGAACAACTGTGCTGACACCAAGAACAATGGTGCTGACAACAAGAACAATGGTGCTGACAACAAAAACAGCAGTACTGACAACAAGAACAACAGTGGTTCTTGTAACACATGAACTCTTAGTGAAAAGTCCTTCTAAGCTTGCTTCTTCAACTGATTTTGTATTTTGGATTGGACCATCAATTCACTTATCTCTTATGTGTCTCTCTGTTCGATGACTAAAACTCCTGCGCAGACTTAATAATTATCTGCTTCAAAAGCTCTTTCCACATGGTGATCAAATGTGTATTATTCAGTCTTCTTAAGCTGCGGTCATATATTTAACAAAAGAAAAGTGTTTCATATACTATATTTGACGAAAAATAAACAATTGCTCAAATAACTGAGCTATTAGGTGGCTCCAGTCAGATTTGTGCAAACAGAAAGAATTATTTTCATCTGTGAAATTGCTATGGGGATAAAACATGCTCCACATTGGAACAATACCCATGGCTGTGTGTTTTAAGTATTTCAGCCGCCAACGTATTATTTATTTATTTATTCACTTCATGTGGTATATATAACTGTGCAGTATGCACCTGATGAGATGCAGTGTAATATGCCAGGCAATAATTCATGTAGCATTTAGTTTGTGACTTCTGTGTTTAAATTCACTATGGAAATACCATTGTTTTGAATATTGCTTATGCTTGGGATATGCATTCTTACATGAAATTATGTAAGCTTGGAATGCATGTGCAGGTATTTTTCTCACAAAATGCCTAGTATTTCCATTTGCCAGACGTGACAAGTTCTAAATAGTTAGTTAGTCACTGTTCCAACTTCACAGCAAAGGTCATTCCATTTTGCTCTGTTCCTGTGCCAGTGAATATCACACAAAATGCTCCTCACTGCCCCATGTGAAAAGTGGAACAGACAGGAGCCTTGACAAACCAACAGCTCCATAGGTATACTATACATAATGCCGCTGCCAGAATGCTGACACAAAAGTCCGCCACAAAAATTATAGTTCATCATCGATGGAAGCGGCAGTCACTAGAAAATCAGCAGTCACACATTACTGTATAAGGCAACCCAGTTAGTTCAGTGACTGGCTAAATAAAAAGCATGCAGTAATTTAATGTTTATCATTCTTCACAGTCACTCCATCTCATTTTTTTTCTCAGGGTTCTGTTTGAAGCAAATAGCCTAACTACATTCAACATTAGTTATAACTGATCATTTAATAATAATGAGAACGCCATTCAAGTAAACACAGTGACAACATTTTATTAAAATTATCAGTCATAAAGAAAAGTGAGCATTTAGTTATTGTTTCTGTAAAAGTACACAACGGGAGGAATAATCAGAAGTTAGATTTTTAAGTGAGAATATTTGGCTTCACATTTCATACACTGCAAATACACAGTTGTTGTGGTGATAATCCTCCGGGAATTCCATCACAGAACAACCGTAGACTAAACATTAATTTGTGGGAAGTTGCCACGGATGCAATTGATAGAGATTATTATTTTTCATTAAGAGACAAAACACTTATCAATTCACTGTTGTCTCCTTGGATGTCAGAAATGAGTCTATTTGGAAAGTTTATTTGTCAACCATCTTGTTCAAAATTCTCTTCAAGCCTCGTGTGCTTCCTGTCCATCATGTGAAGCATGATGTTATCTTGGATTGGTTTGCTCACTGCAAGTTTGCGAGATCCTTGGCAAGATCCTTGCTGTCACAGTCATGTTTGAATGGCTGTATTTTCTCTTTGAATCATCCAGTATCATACCTTGATCATTCTTATTTGAGGAAACTAAGAAGTAATGTGTTCATATCAACTTCAACTAAGTAGGGTTTTGCTAATCTGTGATTGTTCAATGACACAACAGAGAAATTTCAGTTTAAATTTCCTTACAGTTACTGTAGACCAATAAATATGCTGTTATATCTGGCAGAAAGTGATGTTATAATTGACAGAAAGTGGTATTATGATTACAAGCAAAGAAAACTAGCATTCTTTGTTTACAAGCTATGTATTGGAATCATTGTTTTCCAATTGAACATTGGACTATTTCTATTATTTCTCATTTTATAGGACCCAAAGACCGGCAGAGGCTTTCAAGTTCAGTATGATAATCCTAAAAGTTTGAAGTTAAAATATGATTTAGCTGCCCAGAGAAACATCAGAGGAGTGGGAATGTGGACTATAGATTTCTTGGATTATTCTGATACAGAGGATGGAGAAGCAATGAGACAGTCAATGTTTTCTGTACTTCCCTCCCATGATGACTGATCACTGTGGGGCAGCCATACTTGTCACACATTTACTGAAAATAACAAAGTATATAAATTGTAACCAGCAAACATACAAGTGACTTTGACTCCAGTGTTTTAGTTTCTTTTGGTTTGTTTTAAATTATGTGCTTTATGTAATTCCTCCATTTGTTTTATCTCAGCATTTCTGGTTTAAGGTTATTAGTTAATGTCAATGTTTTTATTCTGTTATTTAAAAATATAATAAAAGAGATACAAATAATAATGACAGTAATAATAGTCTAGATCAGGGGTCACCAAACTATGGCTCACGGGCCAGATCCGGCCCGCGACCTCAGTTCATCCAGCCCGCCGCCGATACTAAAATTTTCTTCATAAAACATATGAAACATGAGACGTTGTGATACAATTTAAATTTAACTATTATGTTTAGAATACTAGGAGATCTTCACACGTGTGCCTTAAATTTACTATTTTCAATTTTAAATTATTGTGTCTAGATTTTTTTGTTTATTGTAATGTTTGCTTATTTCGCACCATCCAAAGTCCTTCCCCAGCTTTGATGTTACCATGTTTTCCATGGCAACACACACAAACACGCATCTTTCCTGCCCCCAGATACATCCGGCTGTCAACACAGGTCCGACGCTGCAGAAATATTTACTTCTTTTTGCATGTTTTTGTGTACTGAAACCAGTCGTTTCTGCTGTGAACTTTATTCGAGGATATTCACTCAATCACCATCAGATCCAGGCTGTTCTTGAAGAAATTGATTCTGAATTGATTCTGATTTTATAGGTGTGTAACAAGGATTTCTTTGTTTGACAGTAATAAGTAAGTGAACTACAAGTGTGAATAGAAGCAATAAAGTAGCAAACATAGCTTAAAGATGCCGCCATAGAAGCCTGGTGTTATTATGAAAATATTATCTCCAGCTCAGAAATTTCCCGGGTCAAGGTAGCCACTTTAGTAACATTTTCTAAATTACTTTTTAATTATATACCTTTCATAATTGGATACCTCTTGAAAAAACAAATCCAACAGTACCTTATTCAAGTCTGTAGTTTGTGGTAACAAAGGATCAGAAAACCAGTTGCATAATATGCAGCGAATGTGTTGCCATTTTCAGAGAGTACAATCTTCGTCGTCACTACAAAACAAATCATCTATCAACATATTCAAAGTGTTCTGAAAAGATACGCTCTGAGAAATATAAGTCCATGAAATGTGGTTTAGAAACACTAAGAAATCTCTTCATGAGAAAGTTTGCTGAAAATGAATCTGTCACTCATACAAGTTACAAAATAGGGCATAAGATGGCAGAACGAGGAAAACCGTTTACTGATGGCATCTTCATCAAAGAGTGTATTATGGAAGTAGCAAAAGACATTTTCATGGAAGTACAAACAGTTTTGCAAGAGTATAACCTTTAGTAGAATCAGCTTCGAGGTGTTACAATTGATGGAGGAAAAAACATGGCTTGAGTGAGGAAGGGCCTGATGAGGCAGATCAAAACTCAGTTGGAAGATTTGCAATTTCCGATGCTCTGTTCATACACTGTATCATACATCAGCAAGCACTCTGAGGGAAAGACTTAGATATTTCTTGTGTACTGAAACCAGTCGTTTCTGCTGTGAACTTTATTCGAGGATATGCACTCAATCACCATCAGATCCAGGCTGTTCTTGAAGAAATTGATTCTGAATTCTGTGACTTGCCTTATCACACATCAGTGAGGTGGCTCAGCTGCGGTAAAGTCCTGTTTCATTTTTACAAGCTCCAAAATGAAATAGATTTTTTTCCTCACTGAAAAAGATAGAGCTGATCCACAGCTGTCAGATCCTATCTGGCTGTCAAAGTTATCAGTTTTGGTCAAAATCACATCCCACATGATTGAACAGAATTTGAAACTTCAGGGAAAGAATAACCTCATCTGTGATCTCTACAGAATCATCAAAGAATTTTGGAGAAAGCTGTCATTGTTTTAAGCACAACTGGAAGGAGAAAACTTTTTTCATCTTCACTGTTTCAAAGAGATTTGTGCTACAATTGCCGAAGATGTCAACCTCGATTTTCCTAAAACAAATTATTCGTGACTTGAAGAAGCATTTTTGGGAGAGATTTTCAGATCTTGACGTAATTGAGAGTGACATTCTTCTGTTCCAGAATCTGTTTGATTGTAACCTTGATGATGTGCCAGTTGAATTACAGTTAGAGCTCATTGATTTCTTCTTTTTTGTTAGCTTGAAATATTCTATAACTAAATTTTTTCTACTGATTCATATAGATTCATACACTGATTACATATTTTCTACTGATGGGAGTCTCTGTGGCGAGGTGGTCAAGCCGTTTGACTCGTGCTCCGAAGGTTGTGGGTTTGATTCTGGGCTGCGTCCTTCGGTTTACGAGTTAAATGTTTTGGAGACTCCTGTGGGTCATCGCTAAAAGCTACGGGGTTCATGCTTTGTGCGACACTTTCCGTGCTGCGGAAAGAGACCGAGCCATATGGGATAAAACCTGGTGCAATGAAGTCGACCCTGTCGACTTTTCAGCGACTTTTTTATTCTATAACTACAGTGTTGTCTCATGTATGAATTTGTCTTTTTTAGTTTACTCAGTGGTCCATAGAGTTTATCTTTCCCTGTCATATCTCTAGACCAGAAGGTTTGCCTAGATATGTTGTATTTTTGGCAGTCTTGGAGTATGTGCTCTGCTGTCTGAGACGCCAATCCACATGTGCACAAGGCTGATTCACCAATCTTGAATTTTGTATACATGTGGTTGCGTAATCTATTGTGTCCTGTTTTGAGGCGCAGAATAATGACTTGTTCTGGTCTGTCCATAATGTGGTAGTCGTCTTGAGCAGGTTTTGGTGGCTTTCTGGCTGATTTGATCATTCTTTTCTTTTGGTGGTATGTAACGGGCACATCAGGCTGTTCTTCTTTTGCTCCTTCCTTAGCTAATTGATCAGCTCTGTCGTTTTCGAGTACTCCACAGTGGGATGGTATCCACTGTATGGCGACCTTTTGCTGACTGCTAAATTCAGAAATTAGCGTCCTTAGTACTGGCAATTTCCCAGACAGAAGCGCCTCGAGCACTGACTTTGCATCTGTCAACAGCACATGTTGTGTACCGTGGCTGGTATTTAGTAATTTCTGTGATGCCATCTTGATTGCCTCAATTTCAGCATCATAGTTATGGCAGTACTTTCCTGTTGGTACTCTGGCCGTGACCCTAGTATTATTTGGGTATTCTATGTACAATCCCGCTCCTCTATTTCGAACAGCATTTTGTGCTGACCCATCTTTGTAGACTCGGATCCAGAGATCCTGTGGGTATTCTTCATCAAGGAAGCTGAGAGTGGCTGTTCTGCGCTGTACACTGTTCTGTTCTTCCTTGTCAAATATTCCTCTCACTTTTGTCTGGATTTGTAGTAATAGTCTATGTTCATCTTTCCAATGAGTTTGCTCTGAAATAGTTTTCAGGGGAATACCAACTGTGGGCAGATCGGTGATTTCTCTGCAGAGTCGTTTGGCCTGGTGGATAAAACTGCTTATTTTCAATCCCCCATAGCTAATTATTCAAATATGTTCTTCATAGGGTGGCCTGGCAAGCTGAGGAACTTTTCTGCTTGTATTATCGTTTTCGTATCTGTGCGCTCTCTCAGTGCTTGTGTCCTCCCCATCTTCTTCTTCTTCTTTCGTTTGCTTGATTGATTGATTTAGGAACCGACATCACAGCATTCGGGGCATTCCCATACATTAGCGCTCTGTCCCCATTCACAGCAGCCAGCGAAGAGTTCCAACACCAATATTTCCAGTAGCAATCTGTTTATATGTCCGTCTCGCCTTTCCTCTGAGCGCCGAGCGTCGGCCAGATCCCCTCGTCACTCCTCACTGCCTTATTCTTGCCAGACTATGGTGATCCATTTGCTCCTCCGATGTGTACACGTGCTCCCACAAGGCCGCAACCACGTCTGCCTTATCATGCATCAACACTCCGCCAAGTTTTGCCGAGCGAGCCAATCTGTCCGCCTGTTCATTTCCCAGCACACCGGCATGCTCCGGAGAAAAGATCCAGGTGATGCTCGCCACCCGTGACCTCCGAAGCGAAGCAAGCCACTCTGCACGAAACCTGCTTATCCTCACCCTCCTCATCATGCTTTCTGAGTCGGTTACAATCACGATGTGTGTGTGTATCGTGTTCTCCATCCAGCGGAAAGCTGCACTGACCGCCTCCACCTCCATTCTTAAGCTAGATGTTGTGGTATCATACGCCAGGCTCTCCTGCACCAAACGTCGACCATTAGCTTTTGCTAAGAATCCCTAGGCAGTTATCCCGCCTCTCAACACCGAATCATCTATGTAGATAATCACATCACCCGGGCGAGCATTATCCTGAATTAGTTGCTGGATTTCCACTTCCGTGGCCCCTACTGGCCGCTCCCTGCACTCCCGGCTCAATGTAATTATAACTCTGCGCAAGTCTGACTGCTCCGCTGGCACTCTTACCCACTCCTCTCCTCGCCTAATGTTCTCCAAGATGCACACCTATCTGATCGTATCCTCCGCCTGAGCCATCCATGATTTCCCTCTTATCCCTCTGTTCCTAGGTTCCTGATAATTTCATTGGAGATACCATCAGCTCCTGGTGACTGTCTCATTTTCAGATTTGATATGGCTAGCTCCAGTTCGCTGATAGTGATGGGTGCCTCCAGAACCTCATATACTATTTCCTTCTGTCCTATATGGTGCTGTTTCTCTCGAATCTCTTGTTGTTTCTCTGGACTAATTTTGATATTGTTATCATGTGCGAATGAGCCCGCAAAATGGTCAGCTGCTTGCTTTCTTGTTAAGATGTGTCCATCTTTATGTAGCGCAATTTGTGAGTTTCTGCCTGTGTCCTCATTATTACGTTGTTTTATTAGCTTCCACAATTTCCCTGTGTCTCTTTCAAAGTTCAGAGACTCCGTTTTCTCCTGCCAGCTTTTCCGTCTAGCCTGCAGCTTGGTCCTTTGAAATTTGGCTTTTGCATGCTGGAATTTATTGTGGTGCTCTTGGCTGGGTGTGGCCTCTGCTTGCTTTCTACACACTTCAACATCATTATGCAACTGTTCCAGTTCACTATTCCAGTAGGGTTTATATTGTTTACGGGCTCCTCTTGGTACTGTTTCTCGCGCTGCCTGTAGTATGCATTTCCCAAACTCTTCAACTACTTTATTTATGTCTTTCTCAGTGTTCAGGTTTCTAACCAATATGCTGGTGCGATGCTTGTACATTGCCCAGTCTGCTTTCTTGTAGTTCCACCTCGAGAGGGTGCTGCTTTCACTTACAATCTCGTTTTAAACAGTTAGAATGACTGGCAGATGGTCACTGCCATCAAGTTGTTTCCCACCAATTCGTGTAATGTTCCACTGCAGGTCTGGTGAATGAAAAGCCAGGTCAGGTGTAGTTGTAGTGTGCCATGATCTCGAGTAGAAAGTATGTAGGTCGAAGATGAATCTATTCTTATCCTGTCAGTCTCCCAGTCATATCACAGAACTACAACATGTGATGGCCTCTCTGGTCCATGTGATCATAGCCCAGCTCTGCGAGTGGCTGTTGAAATCACTACACACAATCATTTTTTATTTTAATGGTGGTGTGTCCAGTGCCTGTGGGCGGTCACTTGGACAGTAATAATTTATCAGATGTAGGTCTGAATTGCCTGTCTTTGGTTTAAGTGTCTGATACTCAGCCCCTTCCATGTAAACTTCAGTTTGGGAGGCAGTGATGTTATATATATATATATATATATATATATATATATATATATATATATATATATATATATATATATATATATATATATATATATAAACAAGGGTCAGTATCTCACCCTTTCGCCCGTCCTTTTGGTCAAATCGGTAACTCTGGTAGCCTCTGATTTTGAAGGCTATATTTTCGTTGAGGTGAGTTTCTTGCAAGCAAAATACACTTACTTTTTTGGTCCAAGATGCTTTCTAGTTCTATTTTTCTTTTTGGGAAGAGGGGTGGGGGAGGCGTGTTTCTTGCTGACTCACTCCGCATTCCAGTGCATTATTTGTAGTCTTTGTTTGGAATGGCCAGAAGCTCTATTCTCAGGTCCCTTGGCTCCACAGGATATATGAGAAGGACCTCCAGTAGTTGTGGTTGGGCCCTTTCGAGGCATAAAGCCCGGCACTGCACCTGCCCGGGGGTCCAAAGCTGGGCGAGCACCATAGCATTTAGCAGTAGTCGACATATTTCATTACTCATTATTGCGTGGCATACTGATTTCTGTGGTGCATCTCCTGGCTGGTCGTCGCCATCTTCAGCACTTTTCCTTTACTAGAGCAGACTGTGGTCTTACTCGAGTTTAAATGTTTAGGCACCCTCAGGTGTCTGCGCATGCATGTACATGCATATACAGCTTGAGCGTTTTGGTTATTTCTCGACGCCAGTGACTCGCCGTTGTCCCTTCTCCTGTTAGCTAAAACAGTTCCGCCACGAGAAGGCCACGAGTTGGACTTTTGCTGTAGAGGTCATGAATGCACGAGCCATGGGGTATTTATGCAGGGTTGAGCGTTCACCCAAACTCCGCCCCCGGCTACATAACAGCAACATTTGGCACCGCGCATTGATTTGAAAGCAAATGACTTGTTGAAAGAGAAGCACAGAGAAGGAAAACTTGTTGAATTTTACCGCTGCTTACTTGATGTTGAGTTTCCGAAACTGAAGAAATTTGCCGCTGATATGGCATCAGTGTTTGGAACAACTTATGTCTGTGAGCAAATATTTTCAAAAATGAAGTGTGTGAAGTCAACACCCTGAACGAGATTGAAAGCAATTATCTTGATAGGATGCAGCAATTCCAAACCAAACATTGGTGATATCTTGAAAGCCAAATGTTAGTGTCGCAAATCTCACAAACCTTTTTTTTTTTTTTTTGCTGCTTAGTTTGTTAGATTCGGATATGTGTACACTAGGTCTGATGTAACTATCCTCTTGTTAACGTCGTCGCCTTTGATAACATTTTTTAGTAAATAAATATGTTGGTTGTCTTTGTTTTTTGTGCATTGCACGCTACTCACCCATGATTAACTTAGTTCGTCTTTTTCCCCAGAGTTTTCATGCTGGCTTGCAAGTATTGTTAAAGTTAGTTGAATAGCCTTTACAGGACGTTTGCAGTCAACACCAGCTTTGTGTGCTGTTGTTGATGTCTTGGCAGGTATACGTTCAGTAGTTTGCCATTGTTTTCTGAACGACGGCACCCATACCATTTCGTAAAAAACCAGCGTCACGCTGTCTAATGCCAAATCGCCCGCAACTGTGTTTCGAACTCGGGTATGCGGGATTACGGACCGTGTCCGTAAGACCCTCGCCACGGAGGGCGGCGCAAATATTGTAGAGAATGAGTATGTGGCCCGCGCTTGTCATTTTGTCAGTTATCCAACCCGCTGTGTAAAAAGTTTGATGACCTCTGGTCTAGACAATAACAGTAACAGCATTAATAATATAAAAATTAAAAGCTATCACTAACCCTTCATTGTATTGTCCACAATCTAATGCACGCTGTTAGAATAACAATTAAAGCTATATCTCCTCATGTCATGCTGTCAAAATAATAACTAACATTTATAGCTATAACTACCCCATGTCATGCTGTAAGAATAACACAGGAAAATCAATTGGGTAACCCGTTGAGGCCACTCAGACAGTGACATAAATAATCACACATAGTATTGTTTGGCGCTCACAGAAGGAGAAGAAGGAAGTAGAGACTAGAGGACGCACTAGACAAAGTTTTTATTTATGTAACTGTAAGAATAAAAGTAACAATTATAGCCATACCTGTCTTATGCCATGCTGTGAGAACAATAATAATTTCATTTTTGTTTTCTGAAGAAAAAAAAAAGATTAAAAAAAATATATATATAATGCACCAAAACTATTATATTACCCTGGAAGATTAATCCGAGCAACAAATGCCGAAGAGGTCGCATTTAAGGCGCAAATACCTCACATCTGTTGTAAACAGACAATGCTTTTATGTCCAAAACAAACATTTCGGGCGAACGAGGAAGAAAGAAGAAACTATTAGAATAAACATTATCAAGGGGTGTAATAACATGGTATGTTATGAATGTGACGGCTGGTTTGGTTTGCAAGATCTGTCCCGCGCATGGCGTTCGTTGTCTCGGATAGCTGTGTGAGGTGCACCCAGTCGGGAACTTCCCAGCTGACGCAAGTTAGCGAGGCAGGCATTTGAGAATGTGACCGTAACGCGAAGCCCGAGTTGTGGTTTGAGCGGGCGAAAGAGCAATTTTTGTGCGACCGTTAGACAAAGTCTCAAGTACCCACTCTCTCTCTCTCTCTCTCTCTCTCTCTCTCTCTCTCTCTCTCTCTCTCTCTCTCTCTCTCTCTCTCTCTCTCTCTCTCTCTCTCTCTCTCTCTCTCTCTCTCCCCTCCCCCTCCCACCCAAGGAATCGCCACGCCATGCACATAGCTGCTTTCATTCCTCACTTCCATGTATTGGGCATTTCGTTCGACACCGGCTGCTCCCTGCACAAACCAGGTACGGTCGGTCTGTAGATGACATCCACTCAGCGAGCTTTTGTTTCCGACGTGTGCTGGGCGCTGTGCCCGGAAGCCTAGATAGTCAGAGCTGTCCCGGGCACGAGGGACATTTCACTCGGATGTTTTTGCGTTGTGCCAACTTATTTGCAACCTTTAGGCTGGCACATCCGACTTCTGCGTGTGTGTGTGCGCGCGCGCGCGTGTGTGTGTGTGTGTAAGTCAGGTTAGCCTTCCTGGGAGTTTTGAGGGACATTCTGTTGTGGTGTCGCCCATATATCAGAAGGTCAAGGTAGAATGGCCAAAGACATCACGGTCAACCCTCAAGGGAAGGCAGGGGCAGACCATGGGCAATCCCCGCCAACCAAGCAGGCGCCCATAACTGCAGAGCCGGCACCTTGCGCTCTGGTACTGGGCTCACCCAAGGAATCGCCACGTCCTGCTCATGGCTGCTTTAATTCCTCACTTCAGTGTATTGGGTATCTCGTTCGCCACTGGCCGGTCCCCATGCAAACCAGGAACGGTCAGTCTGCGGACGACATCCACTCGACAAACTTTCGCTTCGGACCTCCACGTAATGGATTCGCTAGCCAAGCGTTCCATTTCGTGTTAATGAGACGTTTCTCCACCCTTAATTATGCTCACGCAATGAGTTTAAAAAAAAAAAAAAAATACACTTGCATTGTAACCATAGAGTGCGAGTGGGCCGCTTTTTCTACCTTTAGTAACGTTCACGAGGTAGGCTACATGTACTGCCGGCTCAGCATCTTACCTCCATGCAGCAGAGAGCGAGTAACGGCCAGGCCCTCTCATCCGAGGGATCCCTCATTTCCATCGGCTGAGAGTCGTAGAACAGGTATCTGGACAAAGCTTGTAGCAGGCTCAGCATCTCACCTCCACTTTGCAGTTGGTGAGTATCGGCCCGGCTCTCACACCAGGAGGATATTGACTGAAAGGTGTTCAGCCATATTCCTCAGCTGAGAGCCGTAGAATAGGTGTCTGGACCAAGAATATAGTGGCATCGTGGCCTGATTTGGACTTGAGTGCTATGGATTTGCTTATCCCTAGCTTTTGACTGTCTGTCCCCAGTCTACCTGCAAAGCAGTAGGTGTGTGTCTCTGTTGGTCTGGTTCCTATCCCTTGACCTGTCCGACATGTGGCTCTGCTATCGTCGACATAGCTCTTGGGGTCATTGGAACACGCCATCCTCTACCACGACAAGATTGAGACACGTCAGAGGGGTTACTAGATCTGAACATCTGGTTCACAAAGCGCACCATGTATCTGACATTGGAATCTACTGTTCTGGCACCGTGCCGTCTTGGCAGACGATAGTTTGTTACTTTGTTCTTTAAAAAAAAAAGGCACAATAACTGCAACTCGAAGCGTGCATCAGGGATGGAGTTATGGTTCTCATAGCATAAAGCCTGGGCTGAAGTGTAGAGATCATGTCTTGCCCATGCAGCATGATCCCTCTCTTGGCCTGCATAGTTTACTCCAGAGAAAAGGTAACACCCCTACATCTGGAACAAGACAAGCTGCAAAAACTGCTGGATCAGCAAAGCAATGCTCTAACTGTTCGCCTGTCGGAGCTTCCATCCTAGACCAGTTACCGACCAAGGCAACCATTCATCTATCCATCCATCGATCCATTAAGTCTCCACTCATCCATCAAGCTCTCCATTCATTCATCAATCCATCTGTCTCTCCATATATCCATCCATCCATCATTCCATGCATCCATCGATCAAGCGCTCAATTTATCCATCCATCTATAAATTCATTCATATGACTATCCATCAATTTATCTATCCATCTCTTCATCCATCTATCCAACCATCCACCCATCAAGCTCTCCATTCATTCACCCATCTATCAGTTCATCCATATGTCTATTCATCAATTTATCCATCCATCTATCCATCTCTTCATTAATCTATCCAACCATCCATCTATCAAGCTTTCCATTCATCCATCCATCTATCCACCCATCATTCCAATCATCCATCCATTAATCACAAGACAACAGGTACGACAAGCAAGCGCCCAGCCATTACTCTAGGTCGGCTTCCTGGCACCATTTGACCGTGACACAATCACAAGACAACAAGATACACCTGTCATGTTTGTGAATACTCAATATTATTATTTAAAACACAAAAGGAAAAGGATGCTGGCAACAATAATAATACATCAATATGCATCCTTGCTTGTACTGTGATGTTGATGATGATGATGTTGATGACTGCTGGTCATCTAGCGACCTATAAGTCCTGGGTTGACCACTGGCGCGGGGATTGGAATACCGATGGCCTGGTTCTGACCACCAAAGAGGCCTCCCCCTCCTCCGCCTAGAAGAGAGGATAACAGCAGTAGCTCAATCAGCGACGACCCATCGGAGCCATGTCCGTGTTTGTGGTTGTGGCTGCTGGACCCGGCGTCGAAGTGGTGTACGTGGATGGTTTTACTGGGAGGCCGTCTGGGTGGTGGAGGGAAGCAATACAACAATCAGAGAGAACGAAATGTGACATCCAATAACTCATTATATAAGAGAGAAACTGACAACATTGTTTCGTTGATGTTTTCTTTCTTTCTGTTTGCTTTCCTTCCCAGTTATATTACACATCACAGTAAACAGGACCTCTCCCTCTACCCCTCTCTCCCTCTTCCACCCTCTTTTCTCTCTCTGATTATAGGTCGCTAGCGTGTGAAACTGAAAGTGTGTATGTATCGATTATGTGTGTATAGTCAGGAGTGTACATGTGTGCCTTGCTGTATGTATGAATGAGGATATTTTGGCGCGAGAGAGAGAGAAAGAGAGAATTATGTATATGTGTGTATGTATGTAAGCATGTATGCATGCACGGATGTGTGTGTGTGTGTGTGTGTGTGTGTGCGTGCGTGCGTGCGTTCTCACTTCCACTATCTGCACGTCGCCGTGTACTCGCTCCCTAAGGTCTTGTAACCGCTGCTCACTTCCACTATCTGCACGTCGCCTGTGTACTTGCTCCATAATGTCTTGTAACCGCTGCTCGCTTCCACTATCTGCACGTCCCCTGTGTACTTGCTCCATAATGTCTTGTAACCGCTGCTCACTTCCACTATCTGCACGTCCCCTGTGTACTTGCTCCATAATGTCTTGTAACCGCTGCTCACTTCCACTATCTGCACGTCGCCGTGTACTCGCCCCCTAAGGTCTTGTAACCGCTGCTCACTTCCACTATCTGCACGTCGCCGTGTACTCGCTCCCTAAGGTCTTGTAACCGCTGCTCACTTCCACTATCTGCACGTTGCCTGTGTACTTGCTCCATAATGTCTTGTAACCGCTTCTCACTTCCACTATCTGCACGTCGCCGTGTACTCTCCCTATGAGGTCTTGTACTGCAGCTTACTCCCACTACTTACTTGCTTACTTGCCTAAACAGCAAGAAAATGCAGCAGTCATTTGAAAATATGCTGGAAGACCGCCTCAAGCCCAATGCTGAAGCTAAACAGGATACAGAAACAGAATGGAGAGCCCTAAAGGACACCATTTACAATACTGCTATGGAAATCCTGGGGCCAGCCCCCCGAAAGCATAAAGACTGGTTTGATGAAAATTCCGAAGACATCAACCAATTGCTGGCCGAGAAACATCTTCTCCTCAAGGCACATTTGAATGACCCAAAGTCAACATCAAAAAAAGATGCTTTCAAGAACATTCAGAGAGTAGTGCAGCAGAAACTTCGGCACATGCGGGACTCCTGGCTGAGCAGCAAAGCTGATGAAATTCAGGGCTTTGCTGACAGACATGATATGAAAAACTTCTACGACTCACTGAAAGCGGTCTATGGTCCTTCATCACCAGGCATAGTTCCCCTCCTCAGTGCAGACGGGGGAACATTGTTCACCGATAAGAAAGAAATCCTCCAACGCTGGGCAGAACATTTCAGCAAAATCTTAAACGCAACTTCCTTCTTCGATGATGAAACCATCAACTGCCTTCCTCAAGTTCCCACCAATGAGACACTTGATGACCTGCCAACCATAGTGGAAATAAACAAAGCCATCCAGCAACTCTCCAGCGGCAAGGCACCTGGTCCTGACTCCATCCCAGCAGAGATATACAAGGCAGGTGGGCCGGTCCTAACAGAGCAGCTTCACCAAGTCTTCACAAACATATGGATGAACGAGACCATGCCACAAGATTTTAAGGACGCGTCAATAGTCCACCTTTACAAACGTAAAGGAAACCGCCAATCCTGTGACAACCACCGAGGCATCTCCTTGCTTTCAATTGCAGGGAAGATACTCGCCAGAATTCTTCTCAATCGCCTCACAGCCCATCTCGATCAAGGTCTTCTTCCTGAGAGTCAATGTGGCTTCAGAAAAGAACGTGGAACTGTTGACATGATTTTCGCTGCAAGGCAGCTGCAAGAGAAATGTCAGGAACAGAACTGCGAAATGTTCTCCACTTTCATTGACCTTACCAAGGCTTTTGATACAGTCAGCAGAGAAGGACTGTGGAAGATTATGGCAAAATATGGCTGTCCACGAAAGTTTGTCCAAATAGTGCGGCTATTTCATGACGGCATGCAGGCAAGAGTACAGGAAAATGGTGAACTGTCTGAACCCTTTCCTGTCACCAATGGAGTGAAGCAAGGATGTGTCCTGGCACCAACACTGTTCAGCCTCATGTTTTCAGCCATGTTGATGAATGCCTTCGAGAACGACGACATTGGAATAGACATCAAATACCGTATGGATGGAAAGTTATTAAATCTCAAAAGGCTGAAAGCTAAAACCAAAATTAACAGCGGCACCGTCAGAGAGCTCCTGTTTGCTGATGATTGCGCTCTATACGCCAACTCAGAGGCGGACATGCAACATAATGTTTCAGCTTTCTCACATGCCTGTGCCAACTTTGGGCTCAATATCAACTTGGAGAAGACTGTAGTTATGTACCAGCCAGCTCCAGGGAATAATCACACTGTGCCGAATATCAAAGTGAATGATCATAGACTAAGTGTTGTGGACAAATTCACCTATCTTGGCAGCACCGTGTCACAAGCTGCCACAATCGATGACAAAGTGAATGCAAGAATCTCCAAGGCCAGTGCAGCCTTTGGCAGACTGTACAAGAATGTATGGGACAGAACTGGAATAAGCCTGCAAACAAAGCTAAAAGTCTACAAAGCAGTTGTATTATCCACATTGCTATATGCTTGTGAAACCTGGACTGTTTATCAGCGACACGCTAGGAAATTAAACCACTTCCACACAGTCTGCCTAAGGAAGCTCCTGAAGATTAAATGGCAAGACAAGATTCCAGACACTGAAGTCCTAGAAAGAGCATCCATGCCCAGTATCCACACTCTACTGATGAAGAATCAGATTCGCTGGGCTGGTCACTTGACTCGCATGCCAGATCACAGGCTCCCTAAACGAATTTTCTACAGCGAACTGCGTTGTGGTAAACGCTCCCAAGGTGGCCAGAGGAAACGTTTTAAAGACACTCTGAAAATTTCACTGAATGCTTTTGGAATTCATCATGACACCTGGGAGGCTGCAGCCAGAGACCGAAATTCGTGGCGTGCATCATTGCACAAAGGTGCAGTCATATGTGAGGCAACCAGGACTGCAAGAGCTGTGAAGAAAAGGCAGGACAGAAAAACCACTGCAGGAAATCCTCCTCCAGAGACGTCAAGCATTCTTTGCCCACATTGTCAAAGAACATTTCGAGCCAAAATAGGCCTTATCAGCCATCTTAGAACCCACGGCTCCACACCTTCAACCCCACTGGATGAAATGAATGGTCATCATCATTCTTGATGGACAAACAACACAACACTCCCACTAGCAACACTGTGACCCAGTTCATCATCTAAGAGTGTCGGTTATTCTCCGGTTGATGTTCAGTTCAGGAAATTGTCCGACTTGCTTTGCAATGCTTACTGTGTATACGTTAAAAGGTTTGGGGATAACACGCATCTCTGTCCCACTGCTCTTGTTATATGTATGTGTGATGTGTATTTAGTATTTGTGTTTGCATCTAATTGTTGGCACTTTTACCAAGTTTAGGTCACCATTAAGTCTGATATTGTTTCCATCTACTCCTATATCTTGAGGTCGTGTAATTGGTTGTTCATGTAGTACTGTGTCTAAGGTTATCAAGCAGTCTATGAAGATATATCTGACCATCTAATCCTATATCACGAAGGCATGTAATTGGTTGTTCATGTTGTACTTTGTCACTGGCTTGTCTTGTGGTCTATGAATATAGCTGTTCCATCTACTCCCGTATCACGAACATATTTAGTTAATTGTTTACGTTGTACTTTGTCTAAAGGTTTCTTGTAAATTATGAACGAACGAACTAACGAACTTTATTTTCACAGAGTTAAGAATTGGGCACACAGGCCCGTCTAATATTCTGCCCTTCTATCACTCACTTTCATACATTATTTCATCCACAAATGAAGATTTATTTATATCTTTAAAATCAACACCCTTCATAAAATTATGGCTTCTTTGGTGTCGTTGTTTTAACGGAAACCGAACTGTTCTTCCGCCAAGTGTTTACATATTGTATTGTGACTTCTGTCCGTATCTTAGCTACACGGTTCTGTAGTCTCCACAAACAACAGCTTTTGGTTTCTACAGCAGTGTCGTGAATATCGATGCTCCATGTTCTGATAAAAGTATATTATGTCATGAGCAAGGATGCTTTCAGGTTCTAGGAAAAGTATATTATGTCATGAATATGGGTGCTTTTAGGGGTTCTGAGGAAGGTATATTATGTCATGGGTATAGATGCTTTAGGTTCTGGGGAAAGTATATTATGTCATGAGTATGGATGCTTTAGGTTCTGGGGAAAGTATATTATGTCATATATTTGGATAATTTAGGTTTTGGGGAAAGTATATTATGTCATGAATATGGATGCTTTTAGGCTTTTTTTTCATATCCTATTTACAGGACATCGCTGTCAACACCAGCATTTTACTGCTGTTGTTGATGTCATTAACGTTGTTATCTTGTCAGTGTCTGCTGCCTTACCTTATTTAATTCATTCTGTAGCCTTCTCTACTTCAGCTTTCAATATGTTTGGGTCGCCATGAGTATAATATTGTTAATGTTTGTTACTTTTGTTGTCCCAGAATAAGCCGTCTGTGTTATTATTATAATTTTTTTTTTTGCATATCCTTTACAGGACATCGCTGTCAACATCAGCATCTTTCAGCTGTATGTTGATTTCTTGGCAAGATTACGCTCAGTAGTTTGCCATTGCTTTCTGAGCGGCCGGCTCAGTTATCCCGCAAGTCACCAGCGGGGGTCGAACCGCTCCCAGCTCTCGCCCTGCTACGAGACTGATAAACGGGATTACGGAGAAAGTGTTTTAACCCCTCGACCAGAGAGACCGGCGTTATTATTATAGGTGATGAAAACAGCCAATGAGAGTGTGACAAGCACAGATATGTCCAAGTAATGAAAACAGCCAATGAGAGTGTGACAAGCACAGATATGTCCAAGTAATGAAAACAGCCAATGAGAGTGTGACAAGCACAGATATGTCCAAGTAATGAAAACAGCCAATGAGAGTGTGACAAGCACAGATATGTCCAAGTAATGAAAACAGCCAATGAGAGTGTGACAAGCACAGATATGTCCAAGTAATGAAAACAGCCAATGAGAGTGTGACAAGCACAGTTATGTCCAGCTGATGAAAACAGCCAATGAGAGTGTGACAAGCACAGTTATGTCCAAGTAATGAAAACAGCCAATGAGAGTGTGACAAGCACAGATATGTCCAAGTAATGAAAACAGCCAATGAGAGTGTGACAAGCACAGATATGTCCAAGTAATGAAAACAGCCAATGAGAGTGTGACAAGCACAGATATGTCCAAGTAATGAAAACAGCCAATGAGAGTGTGACAAGCACAGATATGTCCAAGTAATGAAAACAGCCAATGAGAGTGTGACAAGCACAGATATGTCCAAGTAATGAAAACAGCCAATGAGAGTGTGACAAGCACAGATATGTCCAAGTAATGAAAACAGCCAATGAGAGTGTGACAAGCACAGATATGTCCAAGTAATGAAAACAGCCAATGAGAGTGTGACAAGCACAGATATGTCCAAGTAATGAAAACAGCCAATGAGAGTGTGACAAGCACAGTTATGTAATGTGATGAAAACAGCCAATTAGAGCGTGACAAAAAACGGTTAATACATAATTGGCAGCCAAGGTATAGACGACAACAGAACTAGCAGACCGTGAGAACATAGTGGTCCGGAAACATCAAAACATATAACTCATCAAACAAATGACAGGACTTGAATCAACTAGCAGTACAATGTATCCGACATTCGTCGTCCGCTAGCAGAGGGAAACACTGGCCAACTATTCTCCTGTGCATTCAGAACTACAACATGTGATGGCCATATCACATTACAGAACTACATGTGATGGCCTAATCACATCACAGAATTACAACATGTGATGGCATAATCACATCACAGAACTACATGTGATGGCCTAATCACATCACAGAATTACAACATGTGATGGTATAATCACATCGCAGAACTACATGTGATGGCCTAATCACATCACAGAACTACATGTGATGGCATAATCACATCACAGAACTACATGTGATGGCATAATCACATCACAGAACTACATGTGATAGCCTAATCACATCACAGAACTACATGTGATGGCCTAATGACATCACAGAATTACAACATGTGATGGCATAGTCACATCACAGAACTACATGTGATAGCCTAATCACATCACAGAACTACATGTGATGGCATAATCACATCACAGAACTACAACATGTGATGGCATAATCACATCACAGAACTACATGTGATGGCATAATCACATCACAGAACTACATGTGATGGCATAATCACATCACAGAACTACATGTGATGGCATAATCACATCACAGAACTACATGTGATAGCCTAATCACATCACAGAACTACATGTGATGGCATAATCACATCACAGAACTACATGTGATGGCATAATCACATCACAGAACTACATGTGATGGCTTAATCACATCACAGAACTACATGTGATGGCCTAATCACATCCCATAACTATATGTGATGGCCTAATCACAATAAATAATAGAAGGAAAAAATAGAAGGAAAAATCCTTAACCAAGTGGATAATTTTAGATACCTAGGGGCATTTATAACATCAGATGGAAGATGTACAACAGAGATTAGGAGCAGAATAGGGCAGGCAAAAGCCGCATTTCAGAAAATGAAGAGTATCTTGTGCAATAAGTCGCTATCACTGAATGTAAGAAAGAGAGTGCTGAAATGCTATGTAGAACCAGTTTTGCTGTATGGCAGTGAATCTTGGAATGTAAATGAACAAAGTAAGAAGAAATTAGAAGCAACAGAGATGTGGTTCCTGAGACGAATGTTGCGAATTCCTTGGACTGCCAGAGTAACTAACGATGACTGCCTGAAACAGGCTAATGAAACTAGAACATTATATACAACAATAAGACAGAGACAAACATCTTTCTTCGGTCACGTGATGAGAAGAGAGGCATTGGAGAACATCGTAACAACTGGGAAGATCGAGGGGAAGAGAGGCAGAGGCAGACGAAGAGAAATGATGCTGGATGGATTGAGACGGTGGCATGGAGGAATATCAGCAGCATAGTTGATCCAGAACACCAAAGACCGAGATCTGTGGAGAGCCATGAACGCCTACGCCAGCTGGCATGGCACTTGATGATAATGATGAATCACAATACCTCGGAAAAAAAATCTCTGACACAAACCGCCAAACACAGCTACACTGAGCGAGACAAAGATAGTTGAACATCGCATAATTAAAGAAAAAGATCGCAAAACATGAAACAATGGCTTAATGGAGACAACTAAACAAAGACATCTAAAAAGACAACTACTGTATTTTACGGAATATAAGACGTATTTTTTTTCTTCAAAAAATTGCCTCCAAAATTCAGGTGCGTCTTATACTCGAAATTAATATAAAAATGGTAAAAATGTTAATTTTTAAAAACATTGCTTAAAAATTAAGGTGCGTCTTATAGTCCGTAAAATACGGTAATAAAGACAACCAAACAAAGACATCTAAAAGACAATTACACAAAGACATCTGAACAAAGACAACTAAAGAAAGACATCTAAACAGACAATTACACAAGGACAATTAACAAAGACGTCTAAAATCCAATTACACAAAGACATCTAAAATCCAATTATACAAAGACAACTAAACAATGACAACTAAACAAACCTATCTAAAAAGACACCTAAACAAAGATATTTAAAAAGATAATTAATAAAGACAACTAAACAAAGCCATCTA